>UESW01002462.1:107265-282604 GCA_900491605.1 Calamus simplicifolius
CTAACTTGACTAATGGAAACGAAATGTCTATGATAAAGGTATGTAAATGAAGTAAGTTGGTACCTTTGAAATATTTAAAAAAATAAAGGAGGAAAAGAGTTTTTGTTGGTTGATAGTGCTGTCATGTGACGTGAATGTCAGAGTTTGATTCCATTATAAAGCTCACTGCGGGAGTGGGTGTATGGCTTTTCCGGTTGGCGTCCCGTGTCTATCCTTGGATGCCTGAGGTCTTTCCGCTGAGCTCAAATCATCAGAGCTTAAAGAGGCTAATTTGCATCCCAAGCTACATGAAACTTAGTTATTGTACCCATAAATAGATATTAGAGACAACTTTGATGCTGATAGTACAGGCTGTGAATGTTGATACTTAATGCGATCCGCGTAGTTTTGCCATGTCTTTCACATCAAAGTGAAAAAGCAAGACATTTAGTAGGGTTGGTTGCATGTATCTCTCCTACTTTGGCCTATTAATAAAAAGCTAGCCGTTTGAAGTGTAGCTTCCATAGATAGCCTTGCCGCCCTGGTTTGGTATCAGGCTTTAATATAATAAATTGAAGTTGGCTCCCATGTGCTTCTTGCATGATTGCTTTGGCCACTCCCACATGGAAGTAGGTTGCAGCAGGATTGACAAGCAGAGACTAGAGTTTGAAATTACGTGGACCTAGCTTGAAGAAAAAGCCATGCCCTAGATTGAGAGAGAGAGAGAGAGAGAGAGAGAGAGATTGAGATTGATTGAGATCCTTTTCCATGGGTTCACACTATAACTTACGTCTTCCAAAGAACACCAGTAGGGGTCACGAGCATGGCATGAATAAGGCTGCCAACTTTCCGTGTCATTTGGGATTCATGTTTTTACATCAGAATTATGTGATGGCCATATGTTAAATTAAAAAAAAAAAAAGACAGCTGCGCCGATGGCAAACCGCGTCTTCCTAGCCCACTGCATGCAGTCAGCCAGTCCGAGTCTCTCACCGTCCAGGTTCCTCCAAACGCTTTCGTCGTGTCCTTCCGACCCCCTCCTCCATGGGCTTAGAGGATCCTCGATCCACTATAAATAGAGGGGGCATTTCTTGTGCACGCATAGCCCGAACATCCTCCCCTGTTTCCAAAAGGTTCATAGATGAAGAGGGTATGAAGAGGGTAAGAGATGAGGCTCTTGGGTGTGTGGAAGGATGAGAGTGAGGAGGTTATGTGAGGGATATTTATAGAAGAGTGAAAGATAGTGGATGAGATAGTGGATTAGCCATTAGGGTAGTGGATAAGGCATTAAGGGGTTAAGTGGCCATGAGTGGAGGTAGTGGCCATGAGTGAAGGCTTTAGTAAGTGGAGGTTAAGATGGCTATGGTGGAGGCTTAGTGGAAGTTAAAGTGACTATGGTGGAGGCTTAACCATGACCACTAAGCCTCCACCATAGCCACTTTAACTTCCACTAAGCCTCCACCATAGCCACTTTAACCTCCACTTACTAATGCATCCACTCAAAACATCCACTCATGGCCACTACCTCCACTCATGGCCACTTAACCCCTTAATGCCTTATCCACTACCCTAATGGCGAATCCACTATCTCATCCACTATCTTTCCCTCTCCTATAAATATCCTTCACATAACCTCCTCACACTCATCCTTCCACAAACCCGAGAGCCTCTTCTCTTATCCTCTTCATACCCTCTTCATCCATGAACCTAACATGGCCACCCTATCATTATCCATAATCCTCCATCATCCCTTTAGTATGTGGAGGTTAAAGTGGCTATGGTGGAGGCTTAGTGAAGTTAAAGTGGCTATGGTGGAGGCTTATCCAGTCAAAACATCCACTCATGGCCACTACCTCCACTCATGGCCACTTATAACCCTTAATGCCTTATCCACTACCCTAATGGCTAATCCACTATCTCATCCACTATCTTTTACTCTCCTAAATATCCCTCACATAACCTCCTCACACTCATTCTTCCACACACCCAAGAGCCTCCTCTCTTACCCTCTTCATAACCTCTTTATCCATGAACTTAACCTCATCCATGGCCACCCTATCATTATCCTTAATCCTCCATCATCCCTGACCTTTCATCATCCGAGTTGATGGAGGATTAAGGATAATGATAGGGTGGCAATGGATGAGGTTAGGTTCATGGATGAAGAGGGTATGAAGAGGGTAAGAGATGAGGCTTTTGGGTGTGTGAAAGGATGAGAGTGAGGAGGTTTTGTGAGGGATATTTATAGGAGAGGAAAAGATAGTGGATGAGATAGTGGATTAGCCATTAGGGCACTAGATAAGGCATTAAGGGGTTAAGTGGCCATGAGTGGAGGTAGAGGCTATGATTGGATGTTTTGAGTGGAGGCTTTAGTAAGTGGAGGTTAAAGTGGCTATGGTAGAGACTTAGTGGAAGTTAAAGTGGCTATGGTGGAGGCTTAGTGGTCATGGTTAAGCCTCCACCATAGCCACTTTAACTTCCACTAAGACTCCACCATAGCCACTTTAACCTCCACTTACTAAAGCCTCCACTCAAAACATCCACTCATGGCACTACCTCCACTCATGGCCACTTAACCCCTTAATGCCTTATCCACTACCCTAATGGCTAATCCACTATAACATCCACTATTTTTTCCTCTCCTGTAAATATCCCCCACATAACCTCTTCACACTCATCCTTCCACACACCCGAGAGCCTCCTCTCTTACCCTCTTCATACCCACTTCATCCATGAACCTAACATGGCCACCCTATCATTATCCATAATCCTCCATCATCCCTGACCTTTCATCATCCGAGTCTACCTTCATTCAAAAACACCCACCACTTTAACTTCCACTAAGCCTCCACCACAGCCACTTTAACTTCCACTAAGCCTCCACCATAGCCACTTTAACCTCCACTTACTAAAGCCTCCACTCAAAACATCCACTCATGGCCACTACCTCCACTCATGGCCACTTAACTCTTTAATGCCTTATCCACTACCTTAATGGTTAATCAACTATCTCATCCACTATCTTTCCCTCTCCTATAAATATCCCTCACATAACCTCCTCACACTCATCCTTCCACATCCAAGAGCCTACTCTCTTACCCTCTTCATCCATGAACCAAACCTCATCCATGGCCACCCTATCATTATCCTCAATGAAGGTAGACTCGGATGATGAAAGGTCAGGGATGATGGAGGATTATGGATAATGATAGGGTGGCCATGTTAGGTTCATGGATGAAGAGGGTATGAAGAGGGTAAGAGAGGAGGCTCTCGGGTGTGTGGAAGGATGAGTGTGAGGAGGTTATGTGAGGGATATTTATAGGAGAGGGAAAGATAGTGGATGAGATAGTGGATTAGCCATTAGGGTAGTGGATAAGGCATTAAGGGGTTAAGTGAGGGTGAGAGAGGAGGCTCTCGGGTGTGTGAAAGGATGAGTGTGAGGAGGTTATGTGAGGGATATTTATAGGAGAAGGAAAGATAGTGGATGAGATAGTGGATTAGCCATTAGGGTAGTGGATAAGCCTCAACCATAGCCACTTTAACTTCCACTAAGCCTCCACCATAGCCACTTTAACCTCCACTTACTAAAGCCTCCACTCAAAACCTCCACTCATGGCCACTTAACCCCTTAATGCTTTATCCACTACCCTAAAGGCTAATCCACTATCTCATCCACTATCTTTCCCTCTCCTATAAATATCCCTCACATAACATCCTCACACTCATCCTTCCACACACCCGAGAGCCTCCTCTCTTACCCTCTTCATACCCTCTTCATCCATGAACCTAACATGGCCACCCTATCATTATCCATAATCCTCAATCATACCTTTAGTATGTGGAGGTTAAAGTGGCTATGGTGGAGGCTTAGTGGAAGTTAAAGTGGCTATGGTGGAGGCTTATCCAGTCAAAACATCCACTCATGGCCACTACCTCCACTCATGGCCACTTAACCCCTTAATGCCTTATCCACTACCCTAATGGCTAATCCACTATCTCATCCACTATCTTTTCCTCTCCTATAAATATCCCTCACATAACCTCCTCACACTCATCCTTCCACACTCCCAATAGCCTCCTCTCCTACCCTCTTCATAACCTCTTCATCCATGAACTTAACCTCATCCATGGCCACCCTATCATTATCCTTAATCCTCCATCATCCCTGACCTTTCATCATCCGAGTTGATGGAGGATTAAGGATAATGATAGGGTGGCCATAGATGAGGTTAGGTTCATGGATGAAGAGGGTATTAAGAGGGTAAGAGATGAGGCTCTTGGGTGTGTGGAAGGATGAGAGTGAGGAGGTTATGTGAGGGATATTTATAGAAAAGTGGAAGATAGTGGATGAGATAGTGGATTAGCCATTAGGGTAGTGGATAAGGCATTAAGGGGTTATAAGTGGCCATGAGTGGAGGTAGTGGCCATGAGTGGATGTTTGAGTGGAGGCTTTAGTAAGTGGAGGTTAAGATGGCTATGGTGGAGGCTTAGTGGAAGTTAAAGTGGCTATGGTGGAGGCTTAACCATGACCACTAAGCCTCCATCATAGCCACTTTAACTTCCAGTAAGCCTCCACCATAGCCACTTTAACCTCCACTTACTAATGCATCCACTCAAAACATCCACTCATGGCCACTACCTCCACTCATGGCCACTTAACCCCTTAATGCCTTATCCAGTACCCTAATGGCTAATCCACTATCTCATCCACTATCTTTCCTCTCCTATAAATATCCCTCACATAACCTCCACACACTCATCCTTCCACACACCCGAGACCCTCCTCTCTTACCCTATTCATACCCTCTTCATCCATGAACCTAAAATGGCCACCCTATCATTATCCATAATCCTCCATCATCCCTTTAGTAAGTGGAGGTTAAAGTGGCTATGGTCGAGGCTTAGTGGAAGTTAAAGTGGACTATGGTGGAGGCTTATCCACTCAAAACATCCACTCATGGCCACTACCTCCACTCATGGCCACTTAACCCCTTAATGCCTTATGCACTACCCTAATGGCTAATCCACTATCTTTTTCCTCTCCTAGAAATATCCCTCACATAACCTCCTCACACTCATCCTTCCACACACCCAAGAGCCTCCTCTCTTACCCTCTTCATACCCTCTTCATCCATGAACCTAACCTCATCGATGGCCACCCTATCATTATCCTTAATCCTCCATCATCCCTGACCTTTATCATCTGAGTTGATGATTATTTACCATAAGCCTCCTCACCATATGCCTCTAAATAATTATTTATCAGTAGTAACACTAGCCCGTTTGGAATCCCTCCAAGCGCCTTTTCTGTACGGGAGCAGAAAGGAAACACCACACTTGAAAAGGTGGGAGGGTGATGAGGGGAACCAAACCAACCCTCCCATCTGAGCACGAGCTGAATTTTTCTCTTTTCTCTTGGACTCAGGCTATAAATATCAGCCATCGTCAGAAGACTCATGACCACCATGACCACTAAGCCTCCACCATAGCCACTTTAACTTCCACTAAGCCTCCACCATAGCCACTTTAACCTTCACTTACTAAAGCCTCCACTCAAAACATCCACTCATGGCCACTACCTCCACTCATGGCCACTTAACTACTTAATGCCTTATCCAGTACCCTAATGGCTAATCCACTATCTCATCCACTATCTTTCCCTCTCCTATAAATATCCCTCACATAACATCCTCACACTCATCCTTCCATACACCCGAGAGCCTCCTCTCTTACCCTCTTCATACCCTCTTCATCCATGAACCTAACATGGCCACCCTATCATTATACATAATCCTACATCATCCTTTAGTAAGTAGAGGTTAAAGTGGCTATGGTGGAGGCTTAGTGGAAGTTAAAGTTGCTATGGTGGAGGCTTATCCACTCAAAACATCCACTCATGGCCACTTAACCCCTTAATGCCTTATCCACTACCCTAATGGCTAATCCACTATCTCATCCACTATCTTTCCCTCTCCTATAAATATCCCTCACATAACCTCCTCACACTCATCCTTCCACACACCCAAGAGCCTACTCTCTTACCCTCTTCATACCCTATTCATCCATGAACCTAACCTCATCCATGGCCACTCTATCATTATCCTTAATCCTCCATCATCCCTAACCATTCATCATCCGAGTCGATGGAGGATTAGGGATAATGATAGGGTGGCAATGGATGAGGTTAGGTTCATGGATGAAGAGGGTATGAAGAGGGTAAGAGATGAGGCTTTTGGGTGTGTGGAAATGAGAGTGAGGAGGTTATGTGAGGGATATTTATAGGAGAGGAAAAGATAGTGGATGAGATAGTGGATTAGCATTAGGGTACTAGATAAGGCATTAAGGGGTTAAGTGGCCATGAATGGAGGTAGAGGCTATGATTGGATGTTTTGAGTGGAGGCTCTAGTAAGTGGAGGTTAAAGTGGCTATGGTAGAGACTTAGTGGAAGTTAAAGTGGCTATGGTGGAGGCTTAGTGGTCATGGTTAAGCCTCCACCATAGCCACTTTAACTTCCACTAAGCTCCACCATAGCCACTTTAACCTCCACTTACTAAAGCTCCACAGAAAACATCCACTCATGGCCACTACCTCCACTTATGGCCACTTAACCCCTTAATGCCTTATCTACTACCCTAATGGCTAATCCACTATCTTTTCCTCTCCTATAAATATCCCTCACATAACCTCCTCACACTCATCCTTCCACACACCCGAGAGCCTCCTCTCTTACCCTCTTTATACCCACTTCATCCATGAACCTAACATGGCCACCCTATCATTATCCATAATCCTCCATCATCCCTGACCTTTCATCATCCGAGTCTACCTTCATTAAAAAATACCCACCACTTTAACTTCCACTAAGCCTCCACCATAGCCAATTCAACTTCCACTAAGCCTCCACCATAGCCACTTTAACCTCCACTTACTAAAGCCTCCACTCAAAACATCCACTCATGGCCACTACCTCCACTCATGGCCACTTAACCCCTTAATGCCTTATCCACTTTCCTAATGGCTAATCCACTATCTCATCCACTATCTTTTCCTCTCCTATAAATATCCCTCACATAACCTCCTCGCACTCATCCTTCCACACACCCAAGAGCCTCCTCTCTTACCCTCTTCATCCATGAACCAAACCTCATCCATGGCCACCCTATCATTATCCTTAATGAAGGTAGACTCGGATGATGAAAGGTCAGGGATGATGGAGGATTATGGATAATGATAGGGTAGCCATGTTAGGTTCATGGATGAAGAGGGTATGAAGAGGGTAATAGAGGAGGCTCTCGGGTGTGTGGAAGGATGAGTTTGAGGAGGTTATGAGGGTAAGAGAGGAGGCTCTTGGGTGTGTGGAAGATGAGTGTGAGGAGGTTATGTGAGGGATATTTATAGAGAGGAAAAGATAGTGGATGAGATAGTGGATTAGCCATTAGGGTAGTGGATAAGGCATTAAGGGGTTAAGTGGCCATGAGTGGAGGTAGTGGCCATGAGTAGATGTTTTGAGTGGAGGCTTTAGTAAGTGGAAGTTAAAGTGGCTATGGTGGACACTTAGTGGAAGTTAAAGTGGCTATGATGACCACCATGACCACTAAGCCTCCACCATAGCTACTTTAACTTCCACTAAGCCTCCATCATAGCCACTTTAACCTCCACTTACTAAAGCCTCCACTCAAAACATCCACTCATGGCCACTACCTCCACTCATGGCCACTTAACCCCTTAATGCCTTATCCACTACCCTAATGGCTAATCCACTATCTCATCCACTATCTTTCCCTCTCCTATAAATATCCCTCACATAACCTCCTCACACTCATCCTTCCATGCACCCAAGAGCCTCCTCTCTTACCCTCTTCATACCCTCTTCATCCATGAACTTAACATGGCCACCCTATCATTACCCCAATCAAGTTCAATTTAAAGCATTGCTCTAAGATAAGGTGGATTAAACTCAAATCAAACCTGGAACAAATCAAATATGTAACATTGCTCTAAGATCGGATTCAACTAAACTTTGATCAAATCGGATTTAAATTCAATATCGAGCCTTGATCTTAGATCGAGCTTGATCAAAGCAAGATCAAAACCCAAATCAAGTCCAATGTAGAGCATTCCTCAAAGATCGTATTGGATCAAACTTATATCAATCTCGATCGAATTAAGTGAAATATGTTACATTCCTCCAAGATTGATTTAGTTCAGACTCAAATCAAATATAAATCAAATGCAACTTAAATGCATTGTTCCAAGATAAGGTCGGATCAAACTTAGGTCAAACCCAAATAAAGTGTGATATGGAGCATTTCTCTAAGGTCGGGTTGGATTGCTCTAAGATGAATCAAGTTCAATATGGAGTGATGCTGCTTGATCAGGTTAGATCAAACATTGATCAATTCCAATTTTGAGTGTTGCTCCAAGATTAGGGTAGGCTCGAGGAAATAAAGATAATACCCAAATCAAGTTTAATCGAGAGCGTTGCACTGAGATTGGGTTTGATCAAACTTAGATTAAAACCGAATCAGATCAAATCTAAAGCGTTGCCCTAAAATCAGGTTTGATAAAACAACAAACCTAAATCAAGTCTATTTTAGAGTGTTGCTTCAAGATCGGGTTAGTTTAAACCAAGATGGAGCCCAAATTAAGTATAATAATATGAAGCATTGCTTCAAGATCAAGTTAGATCAAACTATGATCGAACCTGAATCAAGTTAAATTAGGTGCATTGTTCCAAGATCAAGTTAGATCAAACCCGAATCGAGTTCAATTTAGAGTGTCACTCCATGATTAGTTTAGATCAAATAAGATCAAACCCGAATCAATTTCAATCTAAAACATTATAATATGATCAGCCTAGATCAAACTTTGATCTCTTTTCAATCAACTCCAATCATGAATGTTGCTTCAGGATTGGGTTAATGAAACTTAAATCAAACCCGAATCAAGTTCGATCTAGAGCATTGCTTTAAATCAAACTAAAATCATGTTCAATCAAAGCATTACTCCATGATTGGACTAGATCTAACCTACATCAAGCTAAATGAAGTTCAATCTGGAGCGTTGCTACAAGATCGGGCCAAATCAAGGCTAAATCAATTTGAATTTGGAATGTTGCTCTAAGTTCAGATTGGATCAAACTTAGATCAAACCTGAGTCAAGTCCAATTAGAAGTGATGCTCCAAGATCGGGTCGAGCCAAACTTAGATCAACTTCCAAAATAAGTCCAATCCAAAGCATTGCAACAAGACCAGGTTAGATCAAATTAGATCCACATGAATCAAGTCTAATTTGATCTAACTTGATCTTGGAACAATGCTCCTAATTTAACTTGATTCAGATTCGATCATAGTTTGATCTAACTTGATCTCGAAGCAATGCTTCATTTTATTATACTTAATTTGGGCTCCATCTTGGTTTAAACTAACCCGATCTTGAAGCAACACTCTAAAATAGACTTGATATAGGTTTGTTGTTTGATCAAACCTGATTTTAGGGCAACGCTTTAGATTTGATCTGATTTGGTTTTAATCTAAGTTTGATCAAACCCAATCTCAGTGCAATGCTCTCGATTAAACTTGATTTGGGTATTATCTTTATTTCATCGAGCCTACCCTAATCTTGGAGCAACACTCAAAATTGGACTTGATCAATGTTTGATCTAACCTGATCATGCAGCATCACTCCATATTGAACTTGATTCATCTTAGAGCAATCCAACCCGACCTTAGAGAAATGCTCCATATCGAACTTTATTTGGGTTTGACCTAAGTTTGATCCGACCTTATCTTGGAACGATGCATTTAAGTTGCATTTGATTCATATTTGATTTGAGTCTGAACCAAATCAATCTTGGAGGAATGCAACATATTTCACTTAATTCGATCGAGATTGATATAAGTTTGATCCAATACGATCTTTGAGGAATGCTCTACATTGGACTTGATTTGGTTTTGATCTTGCTTTGATCAAGCTCAATCTAAGATCAAGGCTCAATATTGAACTTAATTCCGATTTGATCAAAGTTTAGTCGAATCCGATCTTAGAGCAATGTTACATATTTGATTTGTTCCAGGTTTGATTTGAGTTTAATCCACCCTTATCTTAGAGCAATGCTTTAAATTGAACTTGATTGGGGGGTTGATGATGAGTCAGGAACACTGCCGGAAACACTGCTGGTCTTATGCTCCTTTCTGCCAGTCTTACACTTACCACCGACCACGGTCTCCCGATCATCATGTCCTAAGAACCTGGTGGATAACTAAGAGGCCCTCTTAACTAAAGTTTTTCCACTTAATATGCTAAGGGCTAGGGAACTATGTTTCGCAACACCCTGTCCCAAACCAAAAAAAGTCCTAAACATGTTAAGACAAATTATGGAAAATGAACTTTTTAATCAATTAAAAAACAAACACATAGTCACAAAAGAATATGAAATAGATAAAGAAAAGATTAGAGAAGATTTTCTATCAGAACAAAACAAAGAAGAAAGAAATTTGCTCTTTAAAACCCTAAATACAGGAGAAAGAGAGATCCTTAAACAAGAGTATTATAGTTATATGAACGAGTTAAGACTAAAAATTCCTTACTTTGTATAGCATAAGGTAGCATGCAAAAATAAGGAAATCAAAAATAAGTACTTGACGTGGCTAGAAATGCAAGACCAACGCCCTTTCAAATCATTAGGAGTAATCAATTCAGAACATAACTCTCTTAGAAGAAGAAATCATCATAAGGATCAGACCCTGAAATATCCTCAATCAGGAGATAGATGGTCAAACCAAGAAAAACCCAACAGTAACAATAAAGAAACAGTCCAACAAAATGAAACAGAGACTCTAAGACCAATCAGACAAGAAGAAAACCCCAAAATAAGACTAGTTAAACAACCTAAACTAGAAAATGAACAAATAAGACAAGAAATCAAAAAAGTACAGTCAAAAATACAAAATCTAAAAAAATCAAATAAGGAAAAAGAAGAATCCTTAGAAGAAGGACCAGCAGAAAATAAAAAAGAAAATCATCTAAAAGAAATCACGATAGTCGAAAGACAAAAATGGCACATTAAGGTGAATCTAGTAATCAAAAACGAGACTAGGGAAACTTATGCCCTAGTAGATTCAGGAGCAGATATGAACTGTATTCCAGAGGAATTATTTCCTAGAAAATACTATGAGAAAACCATGGAAAGTCTCTATACGGCTAACAGTAAAAGTCTTAAGGTAAAATACAAAATTCCGGATGTACATGTCTGTCAAGACAATATCTGCTTTAAAACAACTTTTATCGTAGTCAAAGATATTCAGATAGTAATTCTAGGAACACTGTTCTTAAAGCTTCTCTACAAGATGGAGATTAATGAAGAAGGCATAACCACTTACATCTTAAAAAACCCAATCACCTTCAGATTCATACACCCTGTAGAACTTAAAAAAAATCAACCAACTAGAAAACTCCAATATCCAAAGGATACAATCTTTAAAAGATAGAAAACAACAACTAAAAGAAGAAATAAGAATAAACATAATAGAAGAACAGTTGCACTCAGAGTCATGGAAAAATAAAATAAAAGAAATTCAAGAAAAATTAGAAAAAGAATTATGTAGTCAGGACCCTACGGCCTTCTGGAATAGAAAAAAACACCAGGTTAGCCTACCCTATATTAAAGACTTCAAAGAAACTAAAATCCCAACAAAGGCCAGACCAATCCAAATGAATTTAGAACTATTAGAATACTGTAAAAAGAAAATAGCAGAACTCCTTGATAAAAAGCTCATTAGGCCTAGTAAATCCCCATGGTCTTGTTTAGCTTTTTACGTCCAGAAAGCCTCTGAAATAGAAAAAGGAACCCCAAGATTAGTTATAAACTACAAGCCCTTAAATAAAGTATTAGAATGGATTAGATATCCATACCCAATAAAAAAGACTTGCTATCCAGATTATACAAGGCAAAGATATTTTTCAAATTTGACATGAAATCAGGATTCTGGCAGATATAAATTACTGAAGTAGATAGATACAAAATAACGTTCACTGTATTATTTGGACATTACGAATGGAACGTAATGCCTTTTGGTTTAAAAAATGCCCCTAGTGAATTTCATAACATGATGAATGAAAATTTTAATCATTTTACCCAGTTCATAATAGTTTATATAGACGACGTCCTTATTTTCTCAGAAGACTTAGAAAAACATGTTAAACACATTAGACTCTTTCACAATCTTGCAAAACAGAATGGGCTAGCAATCTCGGCACCCAAGATCAAAATCTTTCAGACTAAAGTCAGATTTCTAGGGCACTATATTTATCAAGGAACCATCAAGACCATAGAAAGGTCGATAGAATTTGCAGATAAATTTCCAGATGAAATCAAAGAAAAAACTCAATTACAAAGATTTCTAGGATGTCTTAATTAACTATGTGGCAGACTTTATCCCAAATATTAGAATAATTCTAGAACCCTTGTACGCCCAGCTTAGGAAAAGGAAAAAAGGATGGACAGAAGAACAAACCCAAGTAGTTAGAAAAGTAAAAACTATGGTCAAAAACCTTCCATGTCTGGAATTACTAGACCCGACAGCCTTAGTCATAGTAGAAACAGATGCCTCAGAAATAGGATTTGGAGGAATCCTTAAGCAAAAAACCCATAACAAAGAAACATTAGTTAGATATCACTCGGGGATATGGACTAATGCTCAAACAAATTACAGCATAGCAAAAAAGGAAGTTTTGTCAATAGTCCTATGCATTCAAAAATTCCAAGATGATTTATATTTCAAAAAATTTCTTCTCAGAATTGATTGCAAACCAGCCAAAGAAGTTTTAGAAAAGACATTGAAAATCTTGTTTCAAAACAAATTTTTGCTAGATGGCAAGCCATTTTATTAGTATTTGATTTTGAAATAGAATTCCTAAAAGGCATAGAAAATAGTTTACCGGACATGAGAATTCCTTACAGGAACAAGATGTCAGACAGACCCAGAATAAAAGCATCCTACGCAAAATCAATAGTTCCAATCCCTCTCAGTAACCCATATTCAGTATTGACTCTACCCAGAACTTTCCTCCCCCTTAGACCTCAGTACTCAGCCTTAGTCTCACCCTCTCAAACCTATTCCCAAGCAGCTCAAAAGCGGTCACCTCCAAACCAGGTCTAGTCCCAGTACTACTACAGAGCAAACCAGGTCTAGTCCCTCCAAGTCGCCCATGTTTAACCCATATTATAGTAAGAATTGCTCCCTTACTATTAAACTCTTAGAACCAGACGAGATAGGAGACAATCAAGTCCCAAAGCTATCCAGAATTTTCCCTTCGATCAATGGAAAAATCATGCAATACCACTTACCCGAAGGATTTCAAAACCCGCTTAAAACCCAAGAATATTATGAATTTATTCTAGTTGACACAGACTCAGCCGAAATAAACCATACATCAGAGCAGAACTTAGAGGTAGTCTCCTATTCAAAATGCAAAATTAAGAAGTTTATGACTAAACAAGAATGGGGAAACCCATACCAGCCCAGAACCTTTTCTCAAAAATACCAGCCTTCTCAATACAACTACTTTGACTACCAAGAAGCCTGGTATAAGGCCTTTTTCTTAAGCCCACAGAAAAAATACTTGCAGCAAACAGTGAGAACCTCCAGGTAAAATATAAATACCCAAAAATGTATGTCTGCCAGGATGACATACAGCTTGAAACCCCTTCCTCGTTGTTAAAAATGTTCAATCGACTGTAGTAGGAATGTCGTTCTTATCACTATTCTACAAAATAGAAATTGACAAAAATGGCATAACTACCCAGATTTCAGACAAACAAATTTACTTCAGGTTTTTATAAAACCATGTTCCCTCAAAACCTTTAACAATCCTACCTTTATCAAACGGGTTTTTTTTCAAAAAGATTTTGAAAAGAGTTTCGGCAAGATTTCTAAAACTACTCAGCATCTTAGTCTATCTTCAGCCCAATACTATTCCAAACCCAGTCTACATATATGGAAACTAAACAGTCCACAGACCTTTCAGCCTGCTTTAACCAGAACCCAGATCCAGTCCACAACTTTGGCCCAAAAGCTCCAGTCACACTATTCTCAGCAGCACTATTATCGCACATGTCACACATGTGACCCCAGCACTATTGTCACACATGTCTCGCATGTGACCCCCAGCCTCATCAACACTATTCATCTCATCACCACTATTGTCACGCATGTGACCCTCTGACTACCGTCAAAGTCACCCATGTGACTCCTCGGCCCTACCAAAGGCAAGACGCACTCTCCTCAGACTTATCCTCCAGCACAGCAGCTACAACCAACCAGATGTTGACACTTCAGCAACACTTCAGCAATTGCAACAATGGCATCTATATCTCAGCCAGCCACAGCAGTTCACACATATGAAGCTACAGCAGCAATAGCCAGTCAGAATACGCCAACTCATATGAAGGACTTTTCTGGTATTAGAGCACTGTTACGGGAAGTAACTCAAGAGTAGCCGCACATGTGCTACAGTACTCAAAGGATAGCAAAACTAGCTGTCCTAAATCCATACGTCCTGCCCCAAACCCAAAACCAATAATGGATTTCAACCCATTTGAAGTCCGTAGAAGCCAGCTGTCTCCAAGGACAGACAGACTTTATCGAAGCCAGCCAGCCAGCTGTCCCCAAGGACAGACAGACTTTATCGAAGCCAGCCAGCCAACTATCCCCAAGGACAGACTTTATTAAAGCCAGCCAGCCAGCTGTTCCCAAAGACGGATAGACTTTATCAAAGCCAGCCAACCAGCTGTCCCCAAGGACAGAAATAATTGAAGACCAGCCAGATCACCTTTCGGATTTTAAATGAAGTGATGTTCTCACCAACAACTCCGGACTCCAACCAGCCTGAAGTCTGTCCAGTCCAGTCTGTAAAACGGATGTTGGCCCAGATGGCAACCCAAGAGGGGGGGGGGTGAATTGGGTTCTTAAAAAATTAGCCCTTTTAAAAATTTAAATTGAGTGTGCAAGTGAAAGGATCAACTAATAAGCAAAGCACAAACACAAGTATATGAGAGATAGAGAAGAGACAATTAAGCACGGCAAACACAAAGATTTTATAGTGGTTCGGTGTAAACAACACCTACGTCCACTCCCAAGATTCACTTGGGTCCACACTATAATCTCTCTAGATTACAGCCGAGTTGTTTTCCAAGCTCACAACTCAAACTTGTTGTTTTACCGGGTGCACAACGAACCCAGCTGGTTTTACTCGGGCTTACCAGCACAAAACCCTACAACACAAGCTAACCAAGCTTGTACCGAGGTAAAACTACCTCCTCTAGTTCAATCCCCCAGATTGAACTAGCACAAACAAATAAAATGTGTTTGAATACAAAGCTCCTCAATGAGCAATATTTCAAAATAGAAAAGTTTAGAAAGCCTGATTTTAGAAGGTTGGCTTGGCTTCTTTTTTCCTTCTTCTTCTCTCTTGCTGTTGAATCAAGCCTCAGCTCCGATTCTTCACGGTTGAAGCAGTTGAGAAGGGTTGAAGCGAATCTCCTTTTTCTTGGGAAATCCTCCAAGACTTTGATTTTGAACGCTTTGGATTCCTCTTGAGCTTTTGGAGTGGAGTGGATTTGAGCTAGAAGGTTTTCCTTTCAAGATTCAAGCTCACGGATTTTTGAAATGGGATTTGTCTATCTCAGATTTTCTCTTGTTTTTCAGATTTTTCTTTTCTCTTCTCTCTTTTTTTGAACAATAGACTCCCCTTTTTATAGATTTCTTTTACACCTCTTTTGGAATAAAACTATCCGTTGGAGTGTACCTTCTATCAAAATATATCCGTTAGAAATGAGTAAAAATAGAAAAGTTACCGTTAGAGCTGATCTGGCAACTTCGTTTTTCGTTCCAGGTGGGTTGGAGTCGACTCTAACTTTTCTGGAGTCGGCTCTAGCTCGAGGCGTTTTAAAATGATATTTCCGGAGTCGTCTCTGGCTTTTCTGGGGTCGACAAGAACTTTTCCGGAGTCGACTCTAACTTACCCGGAGTCGACTCTAGGTTGGAGCCAGAAAAATCGACTTTCTGCTCGTCTGTGAGAGTCGACTCTCACAGTCTCGGAGTCGACTCTAATGACCGTGCCAGTTCCGGAGTCGGCTCTGTGATTCTCGGAGTCGACTCTAATGTCTGCAATTCTTACCTAGACATTAGATTCGATCCAGAACACATTGTAACTCTTGATTTTGATCTTTCAATAGTCTTATAGGCTGAAACACTAAATCAAAATCATCAGAGCCTTCAAAAATTATACTCAAATAGTTTTGTTAATCATCAAAATCATCAATTGGGTCAACAATCTCCCCCTTTTTGATGATAACAAAAACTTTGAGTATATGCATTCAAAAATTCAATCAAACTAAGGATTATAGTCATTTTAACTTTAACCATTGAAATTAAGGTTTTGATGCCAATGTTCAATGTAAACTTTTAAAATTAATATTGAATTATTAAACTTAATGTGCATAAGATTGTAAATGAGCTTTTTGTTAAGCTCCCCCTGCATTGAGTAGCTCTCTTATATATAAACATCAAATTGTAACAGATTAATCATTTCAATTCATTTTTGCATATTAACAATTAATTCTCCCCCTTTCTTTCTTTCTTTATGCATATATAATCTTTCTTTGCATATACACAACTATCTCTCCCCCTTTTTTGTTATTAGCAATAAGGAGAGTAAAGAAAAATTTATAATCTCAATAAGCATAGGAATCCAATCAATCAAAATTTGAAAAAGTGAAATTGTATTTCATATGCAAGAACCATTACATCAGTTGATTCATTTACATTTCAAAATGAAATACATTGGATAATCAAAAACTTCCTAAGTACAAGCTATCAAACTTAAAACAAGATCAAATGTGCTTGAATACAATTTTCTTTAGATGACCTATTATCTCCATTACATCATCTTTTTGTGCTTTCTTAAAATTTTCAAGGCAGGCTTCGATTTGAGAGACTGCAAGGTCAATATCCTTCTTCAATTGACCCGTTGCATGAACATACGATCCTGATCCATCGGCAATGCCTTCCATCCTTTCGAAGATCTTGTGAAGCTCAGCTCCAAAGGATTCTACAGAACTGCCTAAGGTAAAGGATAGCATGTCCAGTCTCGAATTTAATTCTTCTTTTAACTGATTAAAGTCTTCTTCAATTGATTAATTTCATTTGACCTGTGACTGTCATACTCAGCAAGTAAGCTTCTTAACTGATCAAGTTGTTCATTAGAAAATCCTCCAGAATTTGTTATAGGCTGATGTGGAGGTGATGGAATAGAACTCGGTCCGGCCTCCGAAGGTCCAGCAGACGAAGGTCCCGCAAAAGATGAATCAGGGACTGATGGTCCCGCAGTAGATGGTCCCGGGATTTCTTCTAGTCTGGTTCCCTCTGCACCATCCCTATCTGTTCTTTCCTCTCTCCTCATCCAAACACCATTAACTTTCTTAAATCCCATTCTATGAATAGTAGAAGTGCTGTAATAATCAGTGTGTCTCAGTTTTCTTAAGGTTCATTTTCCATATGAGCACACCCTGGCTTCTAAAAACTAATGTCAGAATCATACCGTATGGCAGTGTTGATCTTTTCTTAGTAGCTGCCTCTGCCATGTAACCTATCATCATGCCAGCTAAATTGACTGGCCTTCCAGTTATAATGCAGTCCATCATCAGAACGTCTCGCTCCGAGACATACTCGAATCTCCCTATTTTTGGAAATAAGATTCTACCACATATATTATGCAATAATCTGAGTTCTAGGTTTAACTGATTTGCAAAGATCTCTTCGAACTCAGTCACATCTCTTCCTAGCATCCTTGATAGTGCACCACTTCTGTCATTAAGTTGACATTCCATTAAACCAACAGTGGGCATTTCTAATAGGGTTCCAAGAATCTCAGTTGTTACCGTAACCCTAGTTCCTCTCACTGTGCTTATCAATCCTCCTTCTCCTCTGCTTAATCCATTATAAAACTCCCTTACCAATGCTGGATATGTGGGTAAATCTAGTGAGCACACTTTCTCCCATCCCATATCCCTTAAATTTCTTCCAATAGAGAAACCCTCCGATTCAAATAAATCAAAATTAACTTTTCTCCCAGTGGTAATGGTCTTACCAGCTAATTGATCAACCTTAGGAGATGAGGGTGAAGGTGGAGAATCCTCTTGAGTGGCCGAAGAGGAAGAAGGCGATGGTTGCCTTCGAACCGTGCGTCTTCTCGTTGGAACGGATGCTCCAGCGACGAATCCGCGCCTCTTTGGTGCCATTGAGAGGATTGGAAGGTTAATCAGGGGTTTTGAGTGGATTTGGGGAAGTTGGAAAAGTTTTGGAGTTCTTAGGAACGGTTTAGGAGACGATTGGAATGATTGGGGGTCGACTCCGCCTTTTTATTTTTGACCTAACTCGACTTAGAGTCGACTCCCGAAAACTGGGTGTCGGCTCCGAGCCAGAAAGTCTGTCAGCGCTCGTATTAGAGTCGGCTCCACAAAAGCCAGAGTCGGCTCTAATCACTTAGACAGAAAATCAAAAACTCAGGTGTCGACTCCGCAAACTGTCAGAGTCGACTCTAACAGTTTCAGAGATAAAAAATTGAGTTTCAAGATTTGAAACTATTCAAATTAATCATCAAATTATAGATTAAAGTTCTTTAGCAATTGGGGAAACATTGAATCAAGATCTAGATAGATTTCCTTATTGAAATATCAAGATTTTTCAAGAAAATGATGAAATCTAGATAGATGTCCTTAAGAGTTTCAGAAAACTATTCCAAAGGATCACAAACTCCTAATTCTCCTCTAAGATAACAAAATCTTTCTTCACTTAAGGGTTTTGTTAATATATCTGCAAGTTGTTCTTCAGTATTCACATAAAGACAAATTTCATTATTGGCTACATGTTCTCTTATAAAGTGATATCGTATTTCAATATGCTTTGTTCTTGAATGTTGAATTGGATTTTTAGTAAGATTTATTGCACTTGTATTATCACATCTTATGGGTGTCTTATCAAGTGTGATACCATAGTCTTCAAGTTGTCTCTTAATCCATAGGATTTGAGCACAGCAACTTCCTGCTGCAACATATTCTGCTTCCGCAGTAGATAATGCAACCGAATTTTGCTTTTTGCTAAACCATGAGATTAAGTTACTTCCTAAAATTGGCATGCACCACTTGTGCTTTTTCTATCTAACTTGCATCCGGCATAATCAGAATCTGAGTATGCAATTAGATTTAATGTGGAATCTCTAGAATACCATAAACCTACATTTTTTGTTCCACTTAAGTATCTTAGTATTCTTTTAACAGCTATTAAGTGTGATTCTTTAGGTTCTGATTGAAATCTAGCACATAAACATACAGAAAACATAATATCTGGTCTACTTGCTGTCAAATAAAGAAGGGATCCGATAATACCTCGATAATACTTTGATCAACCTTTTTACCTTCTTCATCTTTGTCCAGCTTGCATGAAGGACTCATTGGTGTTCCGAGGGGTTTAATTGATTCCATACCAAATTTCTTTAGAATCTCTCTTGTGTACTTTGTTTGGTTGATAAAGATACCCTCTTTGCTTTGTTTGATTTGGAGTCCAAGGAAGAAGTTGAGTTCTCCCATCATGCTCATCTCGAATTCTCCCTGCATTAACTTGCAAATTCTTGACATAGAGAATCGTTAGTAGCACCAAAAACAATGTCATCAACATATATTTGTACTACAAGTAAATCTTTACTTTTTCTTTTCAAAAATAATGTTTTATCAACATTTCCTCTTGTGAAATCATTTTCAATTAAGAATTTACTTAACCTATCATACCAAGCTCTAGGTGCTTGTTTCAAACCATATAAAGCTTTGTGTAATTTAAAAACGTGATTTGTAAATTCGTGATCTATAAAACCTGGTGGTTGTTCTACATAAACTTCTTCATTTATAAATCCATTTAAAAATGCGCTTTTAACATCCATTTGAAATAAATTAATGTTCATGTGACATGCAAATGCTAGTAATAGCCTAATAGCTTCTAATCTAGCTACAGGTGCAAAAGTTTCATCAAAATCAATGCCTTCTTCTTGATTATATCCTTTTGCAACTAATCTAGCTTTGTTTCTAATTACTATGCCATTTTCATCTAGTTTATTTCTAAAAACCCATTTTGATCCTATTACTGAATGATTTTTAGGTCTTTCAACTAAAGTCCATACATTATTTCTTGTAAATTGATTTAATTCTTCTTGCATTGCTAACATCCAATTATTATCTTTTTCAGCATCTTCTATAGTTTTAGGTTCAATTTGTGATACAAATGCAAGATGATTACTAATATTTCTCATATATGATCTAGTTCTTATACCTTGAGATGGATCACCTATAATCAATTCCTTGGGATGACTATGGGCATATCTCCAGTCTCTTGGAAGATCTATATCATTATGATCAATATTGACATCATCGTCCTTATGTGAATCATCATCTTTAGCTTCTTGCTCATGATCTGAAGATACTTCAATATTAAGTTTTTCAAGATCTTTTTCAATTATGTTTGTATCTTCCTCATCATCAATCTTTTCAGATCCAGTTGCTAAAGATTCATCAAACACTACATGTATGGATTCTTCAACAATTAAGGTTTTCTTGTTAAAGATTCTATAAGCTTTACTAGTTGTTGAATAACCTAGAAAAATTCCTTCATCAGATTTAGCATCAAATTTTCCTAAGTTGTTTTTACCATTATTATGAATGAAACATTTACATCCAAATGCATGAAAGTATTTTATATTTGGTTTTCTTTCATTCCATAATTCATAAGGTGTTTTCTTTAATATTGGTCTTATTAAAGCTCGATTTAAGATGTAACATGCTGTGTTAATAGCTTCCGCCCAAAAATACTTTGGTAGGTTACTTTCGCATAGCATGGTACGGGCCATGTCTTCTAGAGTCCTATTTTTCTTTCAACTACACCATTTGCTGTGGAGTCCTAGGGGCTGAAAAATTATGATTAATTCCATTTTCAGTGCAGAAATTTTCAAATAAGTGATTTTCAAATTCTGTTCCATGATCACTTCTTAGAGATACTATAGTAGTGTTTTTCTCATTTGTGACTTTCTTGAAGAATTTCAGGAATATCGAGAAAGTCTCATCTTTGTGAGCTAAAAACATTACCCAAGTATATCTAGAATAATCATCTACAATCACTAGACCATATTTCTTTCCTCCTAGACTTGTGGTTCTAGTTGGTCCGAAAAGATCCATGTGAAGTAGCTCTAAAGCCCTAGAAGTTGAAACAACATTTTTAGATTTGAAAGAACTTCTAGTTTGTTTTCCAAATTGACATGCATCACAGATTTTGTTATTTTCAAAATCTAACTTAGGTAAACCTTTAACTAAATCCATTTTAATTAGTTTTGAAATAAGGTGTGTGCTTGCATGACCTAATCTACGATGCCATAACCATCCAATATCATTTATGTTAGCATTGTCAGCAATTAGGCAATGACTACTTTCAGAATTTTGTCTAAGTCAACTAAGTACACATTGCCATATCTATAACCAGTAAAAACAATGCTATCATTAATGGAATCAGATACTATGCAAATAGAAGATTTAAATGAAACATTAAAGTTCTTATCACATAGTTGGCTTATACTAATTAAATTGTGCTTTAAACCATTAACATAAAGTACATTATCAATAATATAGATGGAGTTATGCGAACTTTACCAAGGCCCATAATTTGACCTTTACCGTTATCGCCAAACGTCACAACTCCACCTTTCTTTTCTTCCAGGGTGATGAATTCATCTTTGTCACCCGTCATATGTCTTGAGCAGCCACTATCAAGGTACCACTTTTTCTTTGATCTTTTGGCTACAAGACATTCCTGCAACATAATTTAAACTTTATGTTTAGGTACCCAAGCTTTCTTGGGTCCTTCATGGTTAGCAGCAACAAAAATTGTTCCTTTCGGAACCCATATTTTCTTTGCTTTAATATTTAACTTGTTGTTATTATTTANCTCTCCTATAAATATCCCTCACATAACCTCCTCACACTCATCCTTCCACACACCCGAGAGCCTCCTCTCTTACCCTCTTCATACCCTCTTCATCCATGAACCTAACATGGCCACCCTATCATTATCCATAATCCTCCATCATCCCTTTAGTATGTGGAGGTTAAAGTGGCTATGGTGGAGGCTTAGTGGAAGTTAAAGTGGCTATGGTGGAGGCTTATCCACTCAAAACATCCACTCATGGCCACTACATCCACTCATGGCCACTTAACCCCTTAATGCCTTATCCACTACCCTAATGGCTAATCCACTATCTCATCCACTATCTTTTCCTCTCCTATAAATATCCCTCACATAACCTCCTCACACTCATCCTTCCACACACCAAGAGCCTCCTCTCTTACCCTCTTCATACCCTCTTCATCCATGAACCTAACCTCATCCATGGCCACCCTATCATTATCCTTAATCCTCCATCATCCCTGACCTTTCATCATCCGAGTTGATGGAGGATTAAGGATAATGATAGGGTGGCCATGGATGAGGTTAGGTTCATGGATGAAGAGGGTATGAAGAGGGTAAGAGATGAGGCTCTTGGGTGTGTGGAAGGATGAGAGTGAGGAGGTTATGTGAGGGATATTTATAGAAGAGGGAAAGATAGTGGATGAGATAGTGGATTAGCCATTAGGGTAGTGGATAAGGCATTAAGGGGTTAAGTGGCCATGAGTGGAGGTAGTGGCCATGAGTGGATGTTTTGAGTGGAGGCTTTAGTAAGTGGAGGTTAAGGTGGCTATGGTGGAGGCTTAGTGGAAGTTGAAGTGGCTATGGTGGAGGCTTAACCATGACCACTAAGCCTCCACCATAGCCACTTTAACTTCCACTAAGCCTCCACCATAGCCACTTTAACCTCCACTTACTAATGCATCCACTCAAAACATCCACTCATGGCCACTACCTCCACTCATGGCCACTTAACCCCTTAATGCCTTATCCACTACCCTAATGGCTAATCCACTATCTCATCCACTATCTTTCCCTCTCCTATAAATATCCCTCACATAACCTCCATACACTCATCCTTCCACACACCCGAGACCCTCCTCTCTTACCCTCTTCATACCCTCTTCATCCATGAACCTAAAATGGCCACCCTATCATTATCCATAATCCTCCATCATCCCTTTAGTAAGTGGAGGTTAAAGTGGCTATGGTCGAGGCTTAGTGGAAGTTAAAGTGGCTATGGTGGAGGCTTATCCACTCAAAACATCCACTCATGGCCACTACCTCCACTCATGGCCACTTAACCCCTTAATGCCTTATCCACTACCCTAATGGCTAATCCACTATCTTTTCCTCTCCTATAAATCCTCACATAACCTCCTCACACTCATCCTTCCACACACCCAAGAGCCTCCTCTCTTACCCTCTTCATACCCTCTTCATCCATTAACCTAATCTCATCCATGGCCACCCTATCATTATCCTTAATCCTCCATCATCCCTGACCTTTCATCATCCGAGTTGATGATTATTTACCATAAGCCTCCCTCACCATATGCCTCTAAATAATTATTTAACAGTAGTAACACTAGCCCGTTTGGAATCCCTCCAAGCGCCTTTTCTGTACGGGAGCAGAAAGGAAACACCACACTTGAAAAGGTGGGAGGGTGATGAGGGGAACCAAACCAACCCTCCCATGTGAGCACGAGCTGGATTTCTCTTTTTTCTCTTGGACTCAGGTTATAAATATCAGCCATTGTCAGAAGACTCATGACCACCATGACCACTAAGCCTCCACCATAGCCACTTTAACTTCCACTAAGCCTCCACCATAGCCACTTTAACCCCCACTTACTAAAGCCTCCACTCAAAACATCCACTCATGGCCACTACCTCCACTCATGACCACTTAACCCCTTAATGCCTTATCCACTACCCTAATGGCGAATCCACTATCTCATCCACTATCTTTCCCTCTCCTATAAATATCCCTCACATAACCTCCTCACACTCATCCTTCCACACACCCGAGAGCCTCTTCTCTTATCCTCTTCGTACCCTCTTCATCCATGAACCTAACATGGCCACCCTATCATCATCATCACTCCATATTCTTGATTCATCCAATCCAACCCGACCTTAGAGAAATCCATATCGAACTTTATTTGGGTTTTAAGTTTGATGACCTTATCTTGGAACGATGCATTTAAGTTGCATTTGATTCATAGTCTGAACCAAATCAATCTTGGAGGAATGCAACATATTTCACTTAATTCGATCGAGATTGATATAAGTTTGATCCAATACGATCTTTGAGGAATGCTCTACATTGGACTTGATTTGGGTTTTGATCTTGCTTTGATCAAGCTCAATCTAAGATCAAGGCTCAATATTGAACTTAATTCCGATTTGATCAAAGTTTAGTCGAATCCGATCTTAGAGCAATGTTACATATTTGATTTGTTCCAGGTTTGATTTGAGTTTAATCCACCCTTATCTTAGAGCAATGCTTTAAATTGAACTTGATTGGGGGGTTGATGATGAGTCAGGAACACTGCCGGAAACACTGCTGGTCTTACGCTCCTTTCTGCCAGTCTTACGCTTACCACCGACCACGGTCTCCCGATCATCATGTCCTAAGAACCTGGTGGATAACTAAGAGGCCCTCTTAACTAAAGTTTTTCCACTTAATATGCTAAGGGCTAGGGAACTATGTTTCCCAACACCCTGTCCCAAACCAAAAAAAGTCCTAAACATGTTAAGACAAATTATGGAAAATGAACTTTTTAATCAATTAAAAAAAACACATAGTCACAAAAGAATATGAAATAGATAAAGAAAAGATTAGAGAAGATTTTCTATCAGAACAAAACAAAGAAGAAAGAAATTTGCTCTTTAAAACCCTAAATACAGGAGAAAGAGAGATCCTTAAACAAGAGTATTATAGTTATATGAACGAGTTAAGACTAAAAATTCCTTACTTTGTATGGCATAAGGTAGCATGCAAAAATAAGGAAATCAAAAATAAGTACTTGACGTGGCTAGAAATGCAAGACCAACGCCCTTTCAAATCATTAGGAGTAATCAATTCAGAACATAACTCTCTTAGAAGAAGAAATCATCATAAGGATCAGACCCTGAAATATCCTCAATCAGGAGATAGATGGTCAAACCAAGAAAAACCCGACAGTAACAATAAAGAAACAGTCCAACAAAATGAAACAGAGACTCTAAGACCAATCAGACAAGAAGAAAACCCCAAAATAAGACTAGTTAAACAACCTAAACTAGAAAACGAACAAATAAGACAAGAAATCAAAAAAGTACAGTCAAAAATACAAAATCTAAAAAAATCAAATAAGGAAAAAGAAGAATCCTTAGAAGAAGGACCAGCAGAAAATAAAAAAGAAAATCATCTAAAAGAAATCACGATAGTCGAAAGACAAAAATGGCACATTAAGGTGAATCTAGTAATCAAAAACGAGACTAGGGAAACTTATGCCCTAGTAGATTCAGGAGCAGATATGAACTGTATTCCAGAGGAATTATTTCCTAGAAAATACTATGAGAAAACCATGGAAAGTCTCTATACGGCTAACAGTAAAAGTCTTAAGGTAAAATACAAAATTCCGGATGTACATGTCTGTCAAGACAATATCTGCTTTAAAACAACTTTTATCGTAGTCAAAGATATTCAGATAGTAATTCTAGGAACACCGTTCTTAAAGCTTCTCTACAAGATGGAGATTAATGAAGAAGGCATAACCACTTACATCTTAAAAAACCCAATCACCTTCAGATTCATACACCCTGTAGAACTTAAAAAAAATCAACCAACTAGAAAACTCCAATATCCAAAGGATACAATCCTTAAAAGATAGAAAACAACAACTAAAAGAAGAAATAAGAATAAACATAATAGAAGAACAGTTGCACTCAGAGTCATGGAAAAATAAAATAAAAGAAATTCAAGAAAAATTAGAAAAAGAATTATGTAGTCAGGACCCTACGGCCTTCTGGAATAGAAAAAAACACCAGGTTAGCCTACCCTATATTAAAGACTTCAAAGAAACTAAAATCCCAACAAAGGCCAGACCAATCCAAATGAATTTAGAACTATTAGAATACTGTAAAAAGAAAATAGCAGAACTCCTTGATAAAAAGCTCATTAGGCCTAGTAAATCCCCATGGTCTTGTTTAGCTTTTTATGTCCAGAAAGCCTCTGAAATAGAAAAAGGAACCCCAAGATTAGTTATAAACTACAAGCCCTTAAATAAAGTATTAGAATGGATTAGATATCCGATACCCAATAAAAAAGACTTGCCATCCAGACTATACAAGGCAAAGATATTTTCAAATTTGACATGAAATCAGGATTCTGGCAGATACAAATTACTGAAGTAGATAGATACAAAATAACGTTCACTGTATTATTTGGACATTACGAATGGAACGTAATGCCTTTTGGTTTAAAAAATGCCCCTAGTGAATTTCATAACATGATGAATGAAAATTTTAATCAATTTACCCAGTTCATAATAGTTTATATAGACGACGTCCTTATTTTCTCAGAAGACTTAGAAAAACATGTTAAACACATTAGACTCTTTCACAATCTTGCAAAACAGAATGGGCTAGCAATCTCGGCACCCAAGATCAAAATCTTTCAGACTAAAGTCAGATTTCTAGGGTACTATATTTATCAGGGAACCATCAAGCCCATAGAAAGGTCGATAGAATTTGCAGATAAATTTCCAGATGAAATCAAAGAAAAAACTCAATTACAAAGATTTCTAGATGTCTTAATTAACTATGTGGCAGACTTTATCCCAAATATTAGAATAATTCTAGAACCCTTGTATGCCCAGCTTAGGAAAAGGAAAAAAGGATGGACAGAAGAACATACCCAAGTAGTTAGAAAAGTAAAAACTATGGTCAAAAACCTTCCATGTCTGGAATTACTAGACCCGACAGCCTTAGTCATAGTAGAAACATATGCCTCAGAAATAGGATTTGGAGGAATCCTTAAGCAAAAAACCCATAACAAAGAAACATTAGTTAGATATCACTCGGGGATATGGACTAATGCTCAAACAAATTACAGCATAGCAAAAAAGGAAGTTTTGTCAATAGTCCTATGCATTCAAAAATTCCAAGATGATTTATATTTCAAAAAATTTCTTCTCAGAATTGATTGCAAACCAGCCAAAGAAGTTTTAGAAAAGGACATTGAAAATCTTGTTTCAAAACAAATTTTTGCTAGATGGCAAGCCATTTTATTAGTATTTGATTTTGAAATAGAATTCCTAAAAGGCATAGAAAATAGTTTACCGGACATGAGAATTCCTTACAGGAACAAGATGTCAGACAGACCCAGAACAAAAGCATCCTATGCAAAATCAATAGTTCCAATCCCTCTCAGTAACCCATATTCAGTATTGACTCTACCCAGAACTTTCCTCCCCCTTAGACCTCAGTACTCAGCCTTAGTCTCACCCTCTCAAACCTATTCCCAAGCAGCTCAAAAGCGGTCACCTCCAAACCAGGTCTAGTCCCAGTACTACTACAGAGCAAACCAGGTCTAGTCCCTCCAAGTCGCCCATGTTTAACCCATATTATAGTAAGAATTGCTCCCTTACTATTAAACTCTTAGAACCAGACGAGATAGGAGACAATCAAGTCCCAAAGCTATCCAGAATTTTCCCTTCGATCAATGGAAAAATCATGCAATACCACTTACCCGAAGGATTTCAAAACCCGCTTAAAACCCAAGAATATTATGAATTTATTCTAGTTGACACAGACTCAGCCGAAATAACCCATACATCAGAGCAGAACTTAGAGGTAGTCGCCTATTCAAAATGCAAAATTAAGAAGTTTATGACTAAACAAGAATGGGGAAACCCATACCAGCCCAGAACCTTTTCTCAAAAATACCAGCCTTCTCAATACAACTACTTTGACTATCAAGAAGCCTGGTATAAGGCCTTTTATCTTAAGCCCACAGAAAGGATACTTGCAGCAGACAGTGAGAACCTCTAGGTAAAATATAAATATCCAAAAATGTATGTCTGCCAGGATGACATACAGCTTGAAACCCCCTTCCTCGTTGTTAAAAATGTTCAATCGGCTGTAGTAGGAATGTCGTTCTTATCACTATTCTACAAAATAGAAATTGGCAAAAATGGCATAACTACCCAGATTTCAGACAAACAAATTTACTTCAGGTTTTTATAAAACCATGTTCCCTCAAAACCTTTAATAATCCTACCTTTATCAAATGGGTTTTTTTTTCAAAAAGATTTTGAAAAGAGTTTCGGCAAGATTTCTAAAACTACTCAGCATCTTAGTCTATCTTCAGCCCAATACTATTCCAAACCCAGTCCACATATATGGAAACTAAACAGTCCACAGACCTTTCAGCCTGCTTTAACCAGAACCCAGATCCAGTCCACAACTTTGGCCCAAAAGCTCCAGTCACACTATTCTCAGCAGCACTATTATCGCACATGTCACACATGTGAACCCAGCACTATTGTCACACATGTCTCGCATGTGACCCCCAGCCTCATCAACACTATTCATCTCATCACCACTATTGTCACGCATGTGACCCTTCGACTACCATCAAAGTCACCCATGTGACTCCTCGGCCCTACCAAAGGCAAGACGCACTCTCCTCAGACTTATCCTCCAGCACAGCAGCTACAACCAACCAGATGTTGACACTTCAGCAACACTTCAGCAATTGCAACAATGGCACCTATATCTCAGCCAGCCACAGCAGTTCACACATATGAAGCTACAGCAGCAATAGCCAGTCAGAATACGCCAACTCATATGAAGGACTTTTCTGGTATTAGAGCACTGTTACGGGAAGTAACTCAAGAGTAGCCGCACATGTGCTACAGTGCTCAAAGGATAGCAAAACCAGCTGTCCTAAATCCATACGTCCTACCCCAAACCCAAAACCAATAATGGATTTCAACCCATTTGAAGTCCGTAGAAGCCAGCTGTCTCCAAGACAGACAGACTTTATCGAAGCCAGCCAGCCAGCTGTCCCCAAGGACAGACTTTATTAAAGCCAGCCAGCCAGCTGTCCCCAAAGACGGACAAACTTTATCAAAGCCAGCCAACCAGCTGTCCCCAAGGACAGAAATAATTGAAGACCAGCCAGATCATCTTTCGGATTTCAAATGAAGTGATGTTCTCACCAACAACTCTGGACTCCAACCAGCCTGAAGTCTATCCAGTCCAGTCTGTAAAACGGATAGCCCTCAACCTGTGAGAGGCATCCGCACCCATCCTCAAGCCTTCTCTCATGACCACCATGACCACTAAGCCTCCACCATAGCTACGTTAACTTCCACTAAGCCTCCACCATAGCCACTTTAACCTCACTTACTAAAGCCTCCACTCAAAACATCCACTCATGGCCACTACCTCCACTCATGGCCACTTAACCCCTTAATGCCTTATCTACTACCCTAATGGCTAATCCACTATCTCATCCACTATCTTTCCCTCTCCTATAAATATCCCTCACATAACCTCCTCACACTCATCCTTCCACACACCCGAGAGCCTCCTCTCTTACCCTCTTCATACCCTCTTCATCCATGAACCTAACCTCATCCATGGCCACCCTATCATTATCCTTAATCCTCCATCATCCCTGACCTTTCATCATCCGAGTCTACCTTCATTCAAAAACACCTTCACCAGACCAGTCTTCCATTCACAAACTTAGAAATTAGTCACTCAGATCCCAGGCCTCAGAAATGGTATCAGAGCCATGTTTGGCTAATTTCTTGTCATCAGTCAAAGCCGAGTCCGGCTACCCTGTCAAGGCCAACTTGGGCCAACCTCATGTAATCTCAGTTGTAAGCTTTCAAGCTTTTAGTTGTAAGTTTCTCCAGACATAAGAAATCTAGTACCAGTTGTACATTTCTGTGCAAGTTTTAAACTTGATTTCATTAGTATTTCGGTTGCTTTATTTTATGCTTATGTGCAAAAATTTTCTTTTCTAGGGGAGAAGGGTGCAGTCTAGCCTCTCCTCTTTATGCATACATTTCTCCTTTTTATTTCATGAAAGCATTATATTTCCTATAGTATTTTCAGTATGCTTTTCCTTTTCCTTAAATCAGAAGCATCACGCCTCCTAAGCGGACATATGCAAATATATCTATGACCCACGGAGTAATGAGCCCCTGGCCGGACGTGAGCTTTCAGATCTAAGAAGAAAACTGTTTTTACAGTAGTTGTTTTATAGTTTTTAAATTATGCTATTTGATTTTTACACAAAAGCACAGCACCAGTTCTTAGCATAAAAAATTGTTGTTATAAAAATCAGTTAGAGAAAACCCTGACTTCACCTTTCCGTTAGAGGGACAGGGTGTTGGGAAACATAGTTCCCTAGCCCTTAGCATATTAAGTGGAAAAACTTTAGTTAAGCGGGCCTCTTAGTTATCCAACAGGTTCTTAGGACATGATGATCGGAGACCGAGGTCGCGGTAAGCGTAAGACTGGCAGAAAGGAGCGTAAGACCAGCAGTGTTTTCGGCAGTGTTCCTGACTCATCATCAACCCTTAGAAAGCAGTGGAACCAATAATTAAGAGATTAACTAAGGTTTAGAAGTTTAATATGTTAAAATGGTTAGAGAACTATGAATCCTAAACACCCAAGCCCAAACCAAAAGAAGTCCTAAACATGTTAAGACAAATTATGGAAAATGAACTTTTTAATCAATTAAAAAACAAACACATGGTCTCAAAAGAATACGAAATAGATAAAGAAAAGATTAGAGAAGATTTTCTATCAGAACAAAACAAAGAAAAAAGAAATTGGCTCTTTAAAACCCTAAATACAGGAGAAAGAGAGATCCTTAAACAAGAGTATTATAGTTACATGAACGAGTTAAGACTGGAAATTCCTTACTTTGTATGGCTTAAGGTAGCATGCAAAAATAAGGAAATCAAAAATAAGTACTTGACGTGGCTAGAAATGCAAGACCAATGCCCTTTCAAATCATTAGAAGTAATCAATACAGAACATAACTCTCTTAGAAGAAGATATCATCATAAGGATCAGACCCTGAAATATCCTCAATCAGGAGATAGATGGTCAAACCAAGAAAAACCCAATAGTAACAATAAAGAAACAGTCCAACAAAATGAAACAGAGACTCTAAGACCAATCAGACAAGAAGAAAACCCAAAATAAGACTAGTTAAACAACCTAAACTAGAAAACAAACAAATAAGACAAGAAATCAAAAAAGTACAGTCAAAAATACAAAATCTAAAAAAATCAAATAAGAAAAAAGAAGAATCCTTAGAAGAAGGACCAGCAGAAAATAAAAAAGAAAATCATCTAAAAGAAATCACGATAGTCGAAAGACAAAAATGGCACATTAAGGTCAATCTAGTAATCAAAAATGAGAATAGGGAAACTTATGCCCTAGTAGATTCAGGAGCAGACATGAACTGTATTCCAGAGAAATTATTTCCTAGAAAATACTATGAGAAAACCATGGAAAGTCTCTATACGGCTAACAGTAAAAGTCTTAAGGTAAAATATAAAATTTCGGATGTACATGTATGCCAAGATAATATCTGCTTTAAAACAACTTTTATCGTAGTCAAAGATATTCAGATAGTAATTCTAGGAACACCGTTCTTAAAGCTTCTCTACAAGATGGAGATTAATGAAGAAGGCGTAACCACTTCGTCTTAAAAAACCCAATCACCTTCAGATTCATAAACCCTGTAGAACTTAAAAAAATCAACCAACTAGAAAACTCCAATATCCAAAGGATACAATCCTTAAAAGATAGAAAACAACAACTAAAAGAAGAAATAAGAATAAACATAATAGAAGAACAGTTGCACTCAGAGCCATGGAAAAATAAAATAAAAGAAATTCAAGAAAAATTAGAAAAAAAATTATGTAGTCAAGACCCTATGGCCTTCTGGAATAGAAAAAAACACCAGGTTAGCCTACCCTATATTAAAGACTTCAAAGAAACTAAAATCCCAACAAAGGCCAGACCAATCCAAATGAATTTAGAACTATTAAAATACTGTAAAAAGGAAATAGCAGAACTCCTTGATAAAAAGCTCATTAGGCCTAGTAAATCCCCATGGTCTTGTTCAGCTTTTTACGTCCAGAAAGCCTCTGAAATAGAAAGAGGAATCCCAAGATTAGTTATAAACTACAAGCCCTTAAATAAAGTATTAGAATGGATTAGATATCCGATACCCAATAAAAAAGACTTGCTATCCAGACTATACAAGGCAAAGATATTTTCCAAATTTGATATGAAATCAGGATTCTGGCAGATACAAATTACTGAAGTAGATAGATACAAAACAGTACCATTTGGACATTACGAATGGAATGTAATGCCTTTTCGTTTAAAAAATGCCCCTAGTGAATTTCAGAACATGATGAATGAAATTTTTAATCAATTTACCCAATTCATAATAGTTTATATAGATGACGTCCTTATTTTCTCAGAAGACTTAGAAAAACATGTTAAACACATTAGACTCTTTCACAATCTAGCAAAACAGAATGGGCTAGCAATCTCGGCACCCAAGATCAAAATCTTTCAGACTAAAGTCAGATTTCTAGGGCACTATATTTATCAGGGAACCATCAAGCCCATAGAAAGGTCGATAGAATTTGTAGATAAATTCCCAGATGAAATCAAAGAAAAAACTTAATTACAAAGATTTCTAGGATGTCTTAACTATGTGGCAGACTTTATCCCAAATATTAGAATAATTCTAGAACCCTTGTACGCCCAGCTTAGGAAAAGGAAAAAAGGATGGACAGAAGAACAGACCCAAGTAGTTAGAAAAGTAAAAACTATGGTCAAAAACCTTCCATGTCTGGAATTACTAGATCCGACAGCCTTAGTCATAGTAGAAACAGATGCCTCAGAAATAGGATTTGGAGGAATCCTTAAGCAAAAAACCCATAACAAAGAAACATTAGTTAGATATCACTCGGGGATATGGACTAATGCTTAAACAAATTACAGCATAGCAAAAAAGGAAGTTTTGTCAATAGTCCTATGCATTCAAAAATTCCAAGAGGATTTATATTTCAAAAAATTTCTTCTCATAATTGATTGTAAACCAGCCAAAGAAGTTTTAGAAAAGGACATTGAAAATCTTGTTTCAAAACAAATTTTTGCTAGATGGCAAGCCATTTTATCAGTATTTGATTTTGAAATAGAATTCCTAAAAGGCACAGAAAATAGTTTACCAGACACGAGAATTCCTTACAGGAACAAGATGTCAGACAGACCCAGAACAAAAGCATCATATGCAAAATCAATAGTTCCAATCCCTCTCAGTAACCCATATTCAGTATTGACTCCACCCAGAACTTTCCTCCCCCTTAGACCTCAGTACTCAGCCTTAGTCTCACCCTCTCAAACCTATTCCCAAGCAGCTCAAAAGCGGTCACCTCCTAATCCCAATACTACTACAGAGCAAACCAGGTCTAGTCCCTCCAAGTCGCCCATGTTTAACCCATATTATAGTAAGAATTGCTCCCTTACTATTAAACTCTTAGAACCAGACGAGATAGGAGACAATCAAGTCCCAAAGCTATCCAGAATTTTCCCTTCGATCAATGTAAAAATCATGCAATACCACTTACCCGAAGGATTTCAAAACCCACTTAAAACCCAAGAATATTATGAATTTATTCTAGTTGACACAGACTCAGCCAAAATAACCCATACATCAGAGCAGAACTCAGAGGTAGTCGCCTATTCAAAATGCAAAATTAAGAAGTTTATGACTAAACAAGAATGGGGAAACCCATACCAGCCCAGAACCTTTTCTCAAAAATACCAGCTTTCTCAATACAACTACTTTGACTACCAAGAAGCCTGGTATAAGGCCTTTTATCTTAAGCCCCAGAAAGGATACTTGCAGCAGACAGTGAGAACCTCTAGGTAAAATTTAAATACCCAAAAATGTATGTCTGCTAGGATGACATACAGCTTGAAACCCCCTTCCTCGTTGTCAAAAATGTTCAATCGACTGTAGTAGGAATGTCGTTCTTATCACTATTCTACAAAATAGAAATTGACAAAAACAGCATAACTGCCCAGATTTCAGACAAACAAATTTACTTCAGGTTTTTATAAAACCATGTTCTCTCAAAACCTTTAACAAGCCTACCTTTATCAAACGGGTTTTTTTTCAAAAAGATTTTGAAAAGAGTTTCAACAAGATTTCTAAAACTACTCAGCATCTTAGCCTATCTTCAGCCCAATACTATTCCAAACCCAGTCCACATATAGAAACTAAATAGTCCACAGACCTTTCAGCCTGCTTTAACCAGAACCCAGATCCAGTCCACAACTTTGGCCCGAAAGCTCCAGTCTCACTATTCTCAACAGCACTATTATCGCACATGTCACATATGTGACCCCAGCACTATTGTCACACATGTCTCGCATGTGACCCCCAGCCTCATCAACACTATTCATCTCATCACCACTATTGTCACGCATGTGACCCTCCGACTACCGTCAAAGTCACCCTTTTGACTCCTCGGCCCTACCAAAGGCAAGACGCACTCTCCTCAGACTTATCCTCCAGCACTGCAGCTACAACCAATCAGATGTTGACACTTCAGCAACACTTCAGCAATTGCAACAATGGCACCTATATCTCAGCCAGCCACAGCAGTTCACACATATGAAGCTACAGCAGCAACAACCAGTCAGAATATGCCAACTCATATGAAGGACTTTTCTGGTATTAGAGCACTGTTACGGGAAGTAACTCAAGAGCAGCCGCACATGTGCTATAGTGCTCAAAGGATAGCAAAGCCAGCTGTCCTAAATCCAGACGTCCTGCCCCAAACCCAAAACCAATACTGGATTTCAACCCATTTGAAGTCCGTAGAAGCCAGCTATCCCCAAGGACGGATAGACTTTATCGAAGCCAGCCAGCCAGCTATCCCCAAGGACAGACTTTATTAAAACCAGCCAGCTAGCTCTCCCCAAGGACAGACAGACTTTATCGAAGCCAGCCAGCTAGCTGCCCCCAAGGACAGACTTTATTCAAGCCAGCCAGCCAGCTGTCCCCAAGGATAGACAGACTTTATCAAAGCCAGCCAACCAGCTGTCCTCAAGGACAAAAATAATTGAAGACCAGCCAGATCACCTTTCGGATTTCAAATGAAGTGAAGTCCGCACCAACCACTCCGGACTCCAACCAGCCTGAAGTCCATCCAGTCCAGTCTATAAAACGGATAGCCCTCAACCTGTGAGAGGCATCCGCACCCATCCTCAAGCCTTCTCTCATGACCACCATGACCACTAAGCCTCCACCATAGCCACTTTAACTTCCACTAAGCCTCCACCATAGCCACTTTAGCCTCCACTTACTAAAGCCTCCACTCAAAACATCCACTCATGGCCACTACCTCCACTCATGGCCACTTAACCCCTTAATGCCTTATCCACTACCCTAATAGCTAATCCACTATCTCATCCACTATCTTTCCCTCTCCTATAAATATCCCTCACATAACCTCCTCACACTCATCCTTCCACACACCCGAGAGCCTCCTCTCTTACCCTCTTCATACCCTCTTCATCCATGAACCTAACATGGCCATCCTATCATTATCCATAATCCTCCATCATCCCTGACCTTTCATCATCCGAGTCTACCTTCATTCAAAAACACCTTCACCAGACCAGTCTTCCATTCACAAACTTAGAAATTAGTCACTCATAAATGGTATCAAATAGCCTCTCCTCTTTATGCATACATTTCTCCTTTTTATTTCATGCAAGCATTATATTTCCTACAGTATTTTTAGTATGCTTTTCCTTTTCCTTAAATCAGAAGCATCATGCCTCCTGAGCGGACATATGCAAATATGTCTATGACCCACAGGAGTAATGAGCCCCTGGCCAGACGTGAGCTTCTAGATCTAAGAAGAAAACTATTTTTACAGTAGTTGTTTTATAGTTTTTAAATTATGCTATTTGATTTTTACACAAAAGCACAGCACCAGTTCTTAGCATAAAAAATTGTTGTTATAAAAATCAGTTAGAGAAAACCCTGACTTCACCTTTCCGTTAGAGGGACAGGGTGTTGGAAAACATAGTTCCCTAGCCCTTAGCATATTAAGTGGAAAAACTTTAGTTAAGCGGGCCTCTTAGTTATCCAACAGGTTCTTAGGACATGATGATCGGGAGACCGAGGTCGGCGGTAAGCGTAAGACTGGCAGAAAGGAGCGTAAGACCAGCAGTGTTTTCGGCAGTGTTCCTGACTCATCATCAACCCTTAGAAAGCAGTGGAACCAATAATTAAGAGATTAACTAAGGTTTAGAAGTTTAATATGTTAAAATGGTTAGAGAACTATGAATCCTAAACACCCAAGCCCAAACCAAAAGAAGTCCTAAACATGTTAAGACAAATTATGGAAAATGAACTTTTTAATCAATTAAAAAACAAACACATGGTCTCAAAAGAATACGAAATAGATAAAGAAAAGATTAGAGAAGATTTTCTATCAGAACAAAACAAAGAAAAAAGAAATTGGCTCTTTAAAACCCTAAGTACAGGAGAAAGAGATATCCTTAAATAAAAGTATTATAGTTATATGAACGAGTTAAGACTAGAAATTCCTTACTTTGTATGGCTTAAGGTAGCATGCAAAAATAAGGAAATCAAAAATAAGTACTTGACGTGGCTAGAAATGCAAGACCAACGCCCTTTCAAATCATTAGGAGTAATCAATTCAGAACATAACTCTCTTAGAAGAAGAAATCATCATAAGGATCAGACCCTGAAATATCCTCAATCAGGAGATAAACGGTCAAACCAAGAAAAACCCAATAGTAACAATAAAGAAACAATCCAACAAAATGAAACAGAGACTCTAAGACCAATCAGACAAGAAGAAAACCCCAAAATAAGACTAGTTAAACAACCTAAACTAGAAAACGAACAAATAAGACAAGAAATAAAAAAGTACAGTCAAAAATATAAAATCTAAAAAAATTAAATAAGGAAAAAGAAGAATCCTTAGAAGAAGGACCAGCAGAAAATAAAAAAGAAAATCATCTAAAAGAAATCACGATAGTCGAAAGACAAAAATGGCACATTAAGGTGAATCTAGTAATCAAAAACGAGACTAGGGAAACTTATGCCCTAGTAGATTCAGGAGCAACATGAACTGTATTCCAGAGGAATTATTTCCTAGAAAATACTATGAGAAAACCATGGAAAGTCTCTATACGGCTAACAGTAAAAGTCTTAAGGTAAAATACAAAATTCGGATGTACATGTCTGTCAAGATAATATCCAAAGGATACAATCCTTAAAAGAAAACAACAACTAAAAGAAGAAATAAGAATAAACAGAATAGAAGAACAGTTGCACTCAGAGCACTGGAAAAATAAAATAAAAGAAATTCAAGAAAAATTAGAAAAAGAATTATGTTGTCCGGACCCTACGGCCTTCTGGAATAGGAAAAAACACCAGGTTAGCCTACCCTATATTAAAGACTTCAAAGAAACTAAAATCCCAACAAAGGCCAGACCAATCGAAATAAATTTAGAACTATTAGAATACTATAAAAAAGAAATAGCAGAACTCCTTGATAAAAAGCTCATTAGGCCTAGTAAATCCCCATGGTCTTGTTCAGCTTTTTACATCCAGAAAGCCTCTGAAATAGAAAGAGGAACCCCAAGATTAGTTATAAACTACAAGACCTTAAATAAAGTATTTAATGGATTAGATATCCAATACCCAATAAAAAAGACTTGCTATCCAGACTATACAAGGTCGATAGAATTTGCAGATAAATTTTCAAATGAAATCAAAGAAAAAACTCAATTACAAAGATTTCTAGGATGTCTTAATTAACTATGTGGCAGACTTTATCCCAAATATTAGAATAATTCTAGAACCCTTGTACGCCCAGCTTAGGAAAAGGAAAAAAGGATGGACAGAAGAACAGACCCAAGTAGTTAGAAAAGTAAAAACTATGGTCAAAAACCTTCCATGTCTGGAATTACTAGACCCGATAGCCTTAGTCATAGTAGAAACAGATGCCTCAGAAATAGGATTTGGAGGAATCCTTAAGAAAAAAACCCATAACAAAGAAGCATTAGTTAGATATCACTCCGGGATATGGACTAATGCTCAAACAAATTACAGCATAGTAAAAAAGGAAGTTTTGTCAATAGTCCTATGCATTCAAAAATTCCAAGAGGATTTATATTTCAAAAAATTTCTTCTCAGAATTGATTACAAACCAGCCAAAGAAGTTTTAGAAAAGGACATTGAAAATCTTGTTTCAAAACAAATTTTTGCTAGATGGCAAGCCATTTTATCAGTATTTGATTTTGAAATAGAATTCCTAAAAGGCACAGAAAATAGTTTACCGGACTTTCTGACACGAGACAGACCCAGAACAAAAGCATCCTATGCAAAATCAATAGTTCCAATCCCTCTCAGTAACCCATATTCAGTATTAACTCCACCCAGAACTTTCCTCCCCCTTAGACCGCAGTACTCAGCCTTAGTCTCACCCTCTCAAACCTATTCCCATGCAGCTCAAAAGCGGTCACCTCCTAGTCCCAGTACACTACAGCAAACCAGGTCTAGTCCCTCCAAGTCGCCCATGTTTAACCCATATTATAGTAAGAATTGCTCCCTTACTATTAAACTCTTAGAACCAGACGAGATAGGAGACAATCAAGTCCCAAAGCTATCCAGAATTTTCCCTTCGATCAATGGAAAAATCATGCAATACCACTTACCCGAAGGATTTCAAAACCCACTTAAAACCCAAGAATATCATGAATTTATTCTTGTTGACATAGACTCAGCCGAAATAACCCATACATCAGAGCAGAACTTAGAGGTAGTCGCCTATTCAAAATGCAAAATTAAGAAGTTTATGACTAAACAAGAATGGGGAAACCCATACCAGCCCAGAACCTTTTCTCAAAAATACTAGCCTTCTCAATACAACTACTTTAACTACCAAAAAGCCTGGTATAAGGCCTTTTATCTTAAGCCCATAGATCACAGTTGGTTCCTTAACTTCAGTCCAAAGATAGATAGAAAACTCCCAAGCTGGATTCATGATTGGTGGACCTACTTTGGGATAACAAAAGAGATAATTCTAGAACCAGCATTATCAGCATGGGTTTATTTTCATGATCGACTCAAAACAGCCCATTATGGAAACAAGCCTATAATGTTCACAATTGAATTTCAAGTCCCATAGATTTTGGGATGGATTTTGCTGTCAGCAGATCCCTTGATCAACAGTATCCACTTATCTTAGAAAGACGATTTAGGATCAAGTGGTGGAAAAACTTTCAATCCGGAGAAAGGTTATCACTAAGTAACATCAGTCGATGGCTAGTTACTTATGATGGCCCCAGACAATTCCCAAAGATAGAAAAACCTACCCCAGAAAAAACTACCACTTCTCCTTCTTCAAGCAAAACTCCTAGCAAAAAGGAACTAAATAAAAAATTATTAGAAGAATTATCACAACTAGAAGACTCTGATGAGGAGGAAGATATCAGCTCATCCCAGCCCAAGCCAGCAGACCAACTATACCTACAAGACGCCCAGTATCCATATGAGGACTACGACATAATGTAGCCCAAACTATGTATCCTCGCCCATATGAAGTTTTCTCAGCCTATGAAAAACCAAGCCCAAAAGCTCCAGCCTCATCAGCACTATTATCGCATATGTCACGCATGTGACCCCAGCAGCACTATTGTCACACATGTCACACATGTGACCCTCCGACTACCGCCAAAGTCACCCATGTGACTCCTCAGCCCTACCAAAGGCAAGTTCCTCAGATGCAGTTTCCTCAAACTTATCCTCCAGCATAGCAGCTACAACCAACCAGATGTTGACACTTTAGCAACACTTCAGCAATTGCAACAATGGCACCTATATCTCAGCCAGCCACAACAGTTCACACATATGAAGCTACAATAGCAACAGCCAGTCAGAATACGCCAACTCATATGAAGGACTTTTCTAGTATTAGAGCACTGTTACAGGAAGTAACTCAAGAGCAGCCGCACATGTGCTGCGGTGCTCAAAGGATAGCAAAGCCAGCTGTCCTAAATCCAGACGTCCTGCCCCAAACCCAAAACCAATACTGGATTTCAACCCATTTGAAGTCCACAGAAGCCAGCTGTCCCCAAGGACAGATAGACTTTATTAAAGCCAGCCAGCCAGCTGTCCCCAAGGACAGACAAACTTTATCGAAGCCAGCTAGCCAGTTGTCCCTAAGGACAGAATTTATTAAAGCTAGTCAGCCATGTGTCCCCAAGGACAGACAGACTTTATCAAAGCCAGCCAACCAGCTGTCCCCACGGACAGAAATAATTAAAGACCAGCCAGATCACCTTTCGGATTTCAAATGAAGTGAAGTCCGCACCAACCACTCCGGACTCCAACCAGCCTGAAGTCCGTCCAGTCCAGTCTATAAAACGGATAGCCCTCAACTGTGAGAGGCATCCGCACCCATCCTCAAGCCTTCTCTCATGACCACCATGACCACTAAGCCTCCACCACTTTAACTTCCACTAAGCCTCCACCATAGCCAATTTAACTTCACTAAGCCTCCACCATAGCCACTTTAACCTCCACTTACTAAAGCCTCCACTCAAAATATCCACTCATGGCCACTACCTCCACTCATGGCCACTTAACCCCTTAATGCCTTATCCACTACCCTAATGGCTAATCCACTATCTCATCCACTATCTTTCCCTCTCCTATAAATATCCCTCACATAACCTCCTCACACTCATCCTTCCACACACCCGAGAGCCTCCTCTCTTACCCTCTTCATACCCTCTTCATCCATGAACCAAACCTCATCCATGGCCACCCTATCATTATCCTTAATCCTCCATCATCCCTGACCTTTCATCATCCGAGTCTACCTTCATTCAAAAACACCTTCACCAGACCAGTCTTCCATTCACAAACTTAGAAATTAGTCACTCAGATCTCAGGCCTCTCAAAATGGTATCAGAGCCATGTTTGGCTAATTTCTTGTCATTTTCTTGTCATCCTCAGTCAGAGCCGAGTCCGGCTAACCTATCAAGGCCAACTTGGACCAACCTCATGTAATCTCAGTTGTAAGCTTTCAAGCTTTTAGTTGTAAGTTTCTCCAGACTTAAGAAATCCTGTACCAGTTGTACATTTCTGTGCAAGTTTTAAACTTATTTTCATTAGTATTTCGGTTGCTTTATTTTATGCTTATGTGCAAAAATTTTCTTTTTCGGGGAGAAGGATGCAGTCTACCCTCTCCATCACGCCTCCTGAGCGGACATATGCAAATATGTCTATGACCCACGGGAGTAAGGAGCCCCTGGCCGGACGTGAGCTTCCAGATCTAAAAAGAAAACTATTTTTACAGTAGTTTTTTATAGTTTTTAAATTATGCTATTTGATTTTTGCATAAAAGCACAGCACCAGTTCTTAGCATAAAAAATTATGGTTATAAAAATCAGTTAGAGAAAACCCTGACTTCACCTTTCTGGTAGAGGGACAGGGTGTTGGAAACATAGTTCCCTAGCCCTTAGCATATTAAGTGGAAAAACTTTAGTTAAGCGGGCCTCTTAGTTATCCACCAGGTTCTTAGGACATGATGATCGGGAGACCAAGGTCGGCGGTAAGCGTAAGACTGACAGAAAGGAGTGTAAGACCAGCAGTATTTTCGGCAGTATTTCTGACTCATCATCAACCCTTAGAAAGCAGTGGAACCAATAATTAAGAGATTAACTAAGGTTTAGAAGTTTAATATGTTAAAAGGGTTAGAGAACTATGAATCCTAAACACCTGAATTCAAACCAAAAATTACAAACTAATGGAAGGAATGTTTAAAAGATTAACCAAGTCCCGAAAACCTAACCTATTAGAAAAATTAGAAAAGTATGAGTCCAAAGACTAGGACCAGTTTCAGAATGAAACAATAAATATGATGACTCAGTCAGCTTCTAGAATCCAAGTAAACTTGATCAATAATAAACTACCAAAGGTTGAGTACAAGCAAATTTACAAAATAGGAGCCTTTGAACTCTCAGAAGACTATAGGATTAAGACAGCAGAACATAGTCTTCCTATCACGCTAGAAAATGGTCAGACCAGCATTAGGCTTCTCAGGGATGAAGATCTCAAGTCTATTGATACCAAGTATGGATACGTTCATATTGCAGCCATCCAAGTAGGGAGGAGGAATAATGGCGATCAATATCCAACCAACAATGATGATTATCATCTTTGCCATTTTGCTTCTTTTCGTAGAAATTGCTTTGGAAAATCATCTTTGTCATTCTGCTTCTTTTCATAGAAATTACGGCCAAAGCAACAAAGGATAAATGTTGTCTTTTGAATACTCCTTCATGCTGCCGCAATTTCTATGTGAAGAAGCAGAATGACAAAGATGATAATCATCAATCTCTCTCCATTTTTAAATAAATTGTATCGTCTTGATCCCTAAGTTTGAATTTGCAGCATGTAATATGTACTGTAATAAATTTTTAATGTAATATATTAAATATTAATTAAATAAAGAAGGAAATTCATGTAGGCTTCGTTTCATTTTCATCCAAGTTTTATTTTATTTTGTTGAACAAGTTGTATTTTATATTGCAAAAGTCATGGCTTCCTCGCCACCGCCAAGGGCCCCCTCGTGATGATCCTCTTCAAAATCGGAACGGACAACCGAGTACTTAATTATCTCGCCTCACCTTACCTTACCTTGGCTCCTCCTCAAATCAGTTTCTTCCAGCTTCTTAATTCATCAACTCCTAACTCTCTTTTAATTTCTTGTCGATTGATTGATTAATTATCCAGTTGGTCGCTAGAGATTTCTACTCGGTGATGACCGTGGCTTCGGTCCTGACGACCTTGTTGGTGGCCCCAGTGGTGACGTGGACGTGCAAGCCAACACGGGTGCTCAATGGGGGGCACCGGCAGTGGCAGCTGGAGCGGTCGAGGCCGGACGCCGAGCTCGGATGCTGGCCTGCATCCACAACGCCCGGCAGATGCACTCCATCACCAGGCTGTTGGACTTGTCCAACCCCACCAAGCGCTCCTCCATCTTCGTTTGCACCCTCCACCTGGTGGAGCTCACCGGCCGCGCCTCCGCCATGGTCATCATGCACAAAACCACCGCCGACTCCAACAACGACAGCCACGGAGTGGCAGGGACCTCCCCTACGGGCAGGCCCATTCCGAGAACATCATCTCCGCGTTCGATAGCTACGAGCAGCACGCCGCCGGCGTCTCCATCCAGCCCCTCACCGCCTTCTCTCGCCCAGCGCCATGCACGAGGACGTCTGGTCCCTCGCCGAGGAGCGCCACTCCTCCCTCATCGTCCTCCCCTTCCACAAACACCAGACGTTGACAATAGAGCACACTTTGTGGCTTGACGTTAGAGCTCGAAGCCACTACATTACAGCACTTGGGTACGTGGGACAACAAATCAAAGGTCTCCCATCCTACCCTAGTTCCACCCCGGCGAGCCACCGCTATAGTAGAAATTTCGCTCTAAGAGGTTGTTGATTAGTCTCAAGATTTATGTAAGATCATGTTTGACAGAGAAAAATAGGCCTCATGCGAGCTCCTTTCGGTATCTCGACCAAGCTCCCCTAGTGAAGATTGAGATGGAACAGTAATTTTTTATGACAAAAATTAGGTCTCATTTTTTTTCTAAGCATTACATGTTTGTGTCTTGAGCATCGCTGGTGGCATTTGAAAACCTTATCCTACTGTAAAGAAATTGTTTTCAAGTTTTGAATTAATGACATCTGAATTATAATGATGCAGCACTCAATCACAGATGTTTAATATCAACATTACAATATATCGTTTTGACAGAGTTGAAAAATAGTTCAGGATGAATACATTCAGAGAAACTGAGTGCATATTAAAGACAAACCACATCTGACCTTGTTTGAAAACATGTTCTTTAGCTATTTAGACACAAACTTCCATCCTTGAATTGTTCTGTAGGAGCACTGGAAGGGAACTTGCTTTGCTCATTAATTAATGCTAATGCGTATGCTTAAATTAATGATAAGGCTATTTATTTGATTAAACTTCTCTCTATTCTGTGGGGCCGCAGAGCTGCCTCCGTGGAGCTCATCATCAATGGCAGCATTCATTTGTCATTTGCGTAGACAGTGTCTTTGGTAATGACCGAAAAAGAAAAGGGCACAATCAAATTGCCTGAATGATTGGCTTCTCTCCCCCCCTCACATATGCCTCTGAATCATTTTTACCAGTAGTAACACTGGCCCTTTTCTTTTCCCCTCACCATGGGCCCTACTCTTTGGAAGGTGGAAATCAAATAGCTTGTGAGATCCTTCAAAAAGCCAGTCTTTTTGCTTCCTATATACTCGCTCTCTCCCCCTATACTTTGGCAGAGCCGAGTTATTCCCTGCTTTGGCAGATTTGATCAGGCTGGTCTCAGCAAGACCGGGCGATCTCTCTGATTTGATATAGTAATCCCAAAATTCTCTAAGCTCTAACATAGCTAGTTTCTTCGCTTGGCTTCGTAATAAGTTAAGTTCGGGCGAGATGAGGGTGAGCTAAAAGATTGTCTGACACACAAATACCAAAACAGTGGGACACACGGAGAAAAACAAATAGATTCATTCATATCATAATATCGTTTTGTGTTACAAAAGTGAAAGAAAAATGCAAAAAGATAGATCCCTAAGTCCCGGCTTTATCCTCGGAGGTGATTTCAGCAATGCCTGAAATATGCTGATCCGGCCGACCCCCTTCATCACTCGGCCTCAAAGCCATATCCTCCTTGGCAATTGGTTGCGAAACTTCAATCTCCTCGACGGCGGGCCTTGAAGCCTCTACCTTCTGAGTAATTTCTAGAGGAGCCTCCATTGGATCCCCTTCTGAGGCTACTTCAAAATCAACATCAAGGGCATCTTTATCATCGTCGCCATCATCGGATAAGGGAGTCATTGCCAGTGCTTTAGTTATCGGCGACGAGAAGCAATATCTCTCGTCCTCCAAAAATGAAAGATTGATGTTTGGGTACTCCTAGACCACCCTCTCCCGCACTTCGTTTGCCCCAACTCGATATGCCTCAAGGCCACCACCCTTCCGGTCAGATGCTGCACCTCCTTCTTGTTGACCAGAGGTCTCATGTCGAGGATGACTCGGATCTTGTTTGGATTTGCCTCGATTCCTCTCTGGGTCACCAAGAAATCCAAAAACTTACCCACCATTACTCCAAAGGAACACTTGCGGGGGTTTAGCCTCATCTGATACCGACGAAGGTTATCGAAGGTTTTCGCCAGGTAAGCAATGTGGTCGTCGACGCGAACACTTTTAGTTAGCATATCATCCACGTATATCTCCTTGTTGCGCCCAATCTGGTCCTCGAAGACCTTGTTCATCAGCCTTTGTTATGTGGCTCCTGCATTCTTTAGTCCAAAAGGCATTACCTTGTAGTAGCAGATGACATTCTTAGTCACAAAGGAAGTGGCCTTCTCATCCACCGGGTCCATCCTGATCTGGTTATACCCCGAGAAGGCATCCATGAAGCTGAGGGTCTCGTGGCTGACATGGTGTCCATTAACTAGTCGATCCTGGGTAGTGGGAAGCTGTCCTTGGGGCATGCCTTGTTGAGGTGGATGAAGTCCACGCACATCCTTCAGCTCCCATTAGCCTTGCAGATCATTACCATGTTCGCTAGCCAGTCTGGGTAATGCACCTTCCGGATGTGGCCAGCGGCAATCAGATTGCCAACCTCCTCATCGATGGCCTTTTGCCGCTCAAGGGCAAAGCTCATGTCCTTCTGTCAGATCGGTCGACACTATGGGTTGATGCTGAGTTTGTCAGTGATCACCTCTGGCAGTATACCTGGCATATCGAATGCCGACCAGGCGAAGACATCTGAGTTGGTCCGAAGGAAGGTGAGGAGTCGGTCTCTTGCCTCCTCGTGGAGAAGTGCCCCGACTCTGACCGTCCTCGCTGGGTCCTCCCCTAGCGGAAACACCAATAGGTGCTCGGCAGGCTCTCCCCTCCTTTCAGCCTCTTTGGGGTCCAACGACTCCGGCACTGGAGAAGCGACTATGGCCTGCGGATTAGGGGCCGTATGGTAATAGAACGGCACCGGGCTCTTCTCTCTGCGCATCTATCCAACCCCGACGTCGGTAGGTAACCTGACCAATAGTCGCTTGGTGGAGATGATTGCGTCCAAGAGGTTCAGACCGGGCCGTCCGAGGATAGCATTATAGGCTAGGAGGACTCGGATGACAGGAACTTGATGAGGACTGTGCTCTGGCATGGCAATGTTTCGGCCGTTACTAGAAGAGTAATCTCCTCCTCCACCTTCATGGAGTTCCCGTAAAGCCCATCAGGAGCGTGGTCATGGGCCGAAGAGAATCAACAAACAAACTCATCCGAACAAAAGCATCATAACTAAGAACATCGACTGAGCTCCTGCTATCAACTAAAATTCTTTTTACAGGGTGTTTCACGATCGTCATAGACACGACGTTGTCATCATTAGGATTATCCACCCTCTCTAGGTCCCGTTTGAGAAAGGGATTACAGTATCTACCCCCTCAACCTCTCGTGGCCTCTTGGTTGTGCCTTCTGCCCTCAAGAAATCATGGCCATCGTCTTCTCGGTCAGAGCATTGTCAATGCCGACCTTGGTAGGCGGGGGCACCGAGGGGCCTGGCGCTGCCAAATTCCCCCTCTAGACAAACTTGCCGAGTACCCCCACTGGATGAGGTCCTCGATCGCCTTCTTCAGCTGGTGGCAGTCCTCGGTGTCGTGGCCGTGGTTGCGGTGGAAGCGAAAGTAGAGGTTCTTATTGTGGGGGCACCTGGCTTTAGAGGAACGGGGCGCTGAAGAAACGGCTCGCCCTCGATCTCCATTAAGATATGGGATATAGGAGTGAGTAGGGGGTGAAGGGCCCCTCTCTCGGGGCGAGGGCCCATGGTTGGTTGTTCGGTCGATGGGGCGGCTCGAGCCTCCTGGGACGAGGCTTGTCAGGCTTCGGACGGGCTTGCCTCTTGCTGGACCCTCCATCAGCCTCTCTTCGCGAGGAGTCTGCCTCGTCAGCGTGGATGTTGATGCTTCGGGGAGGCAATTGGGAATACCATGCTCGAGGGGCCTTCCGAAGGATAGCCGGGAAGGCAATGTAGAGGAGAGAGTCGGTCGCTCCTTGGACTTGCATGAGGACCTTATAGCTCTCTAGATGGTCCAGGGGGTCCGTGGTGCCGTCATACGGGTCCAGCTACAGGAGGTGGAAACCGGTCAATATTGGTTCCTCCATGATGCGGCGAGATAGCAAAGGGCGGCTGTCATAGTCCATGTCAAGTTGATTGGTGATCTAGCGGTTGAGCTTCTTCAACTGCTGGTTGTACTCCTCCAACCGCCGCTCGGCCCGGTGAGCGACCCGACCATCGGAGGACCCTTCCCGAGAAGATCCTGAAGAAGGGGAAGGGCGATGCCGATGGTGATGCACCCGCTCGGTTTCCCTCCCGCCCGTCGCTTGCAAGAATCATTAGAGTGGCAGGAGGGGGACCGAAGCCTCTTGGAGGTCTCTCGGTGATGATGCTGGGATGAGGCACGGTGGCGGTGAGCCTCCGCTGGGGAGATCTCCGTGAGTCGACTGCTGGCTAGGCTGGCCCACCTCTACGCCTAGAGAAGGTGGTATACAGATAATTAAATCAATTTGTATCCACGTTGCAAAGAGAAGATGCAACTCGAATTGGGCGCGGGTGAAGTTGAAAGAGGACTGGCTAGGTCTGTACCAAAACAGAGTGAAGTGACATTTCAGCTTTTATTGTGATGAAGTAACACTGGCCCTTTTCTTTTCCCCCCACCATGGGCCCCTACTCTTTGGAAGGAAATCAAAAAGCTTCTGAAACCCTTCAAAAAGCCAGTCTGTCTGCTTCCTATATACTCGCTCTCTCCCCCTATAGCACAGTGCGTTGGAAGATGGCACAATAGGTGCCATGTTTTACGTCCTTTTCTTGGTAGCAATTTTACATCATATCATAATAAATCAAGAGAGTAGTGGAGACGCATCACATGCTGCCCCGCTCCAAGTCCAAGGTGTTATGATTAAACTAAATCTACCTTCCCTTCTACGATTTTATTTTAGTTTTTTAAAATTTTTAAATTTAATTTAAATTGAATCAAATTTGAATTAAAAAATATTTTTAAAGACTATACAAATTATTATATTTTAAACTATTATAATTTATATTATACTTTTATTTTTTAAAAATATAAATACAACTTATTTAATTAGTTGTTTTTCAATTAAGTTATAGATTAAGTTATAGATTTAATAAATTAGTTCATTTATGTTTTTCGATTTAACCTTTTTAAAAATAAAATCAATTTTATTTCATGCTTTAAAATTTGACACAGATTCAGATAGCATTAAAAAAAGTAAAATAATTTATTCTTAAAAGTGATAAATCATTATGGAAATAAGGATTAAATTATTTTACTTTTTTTCTTTTTATACATTCTTTTGCCTATTCATTTTTACAAGTTAATTTACATAAGAAAAAGTTAGTATTTTGTAATATTATTTGTATACCTAGTTGATTTGCTAGCACTTAGATATAGTTTAAATTATTAATTAATAGAGTAAGATAAATTCAAATTAAGACTTTTAAAGTTGGTTAAAAGTAGAAATTTAAAGGTTCATAAAAAGTTGTCTGACTTGATTAATGGAAACGAAATGTCTATGATAAAGGTGTAAATGAAGTAAGTTGGTGCCTTTGAAATATTTAAATAAAAAATAAAGGAGGAAAAGAGTTTTTGTTGGTTGGTAGTGTTGTCATGTGATGTGAAATGTCAGAGTTTTATTCCATTATAAAGCTCACCACCTGATGCTACTAATTGGTGATTTATTGGCGGAGGGAGGGCAGCTTGCATTGGTATCAGATGTGATTTTTCAGATAACGGCGACAAGATTTGTGAATCATACAAATGATAGTAGAATGTGTATAGAATTGAAGAATAAACGTTGAATGCTTGTTTCTCAACCATAGAAGAAAATGAAATTTTAATCAATGAAAATTAAGTATAAAATTTCATTCAGTTGCCAGATCTCAATTCCCACTCAAATAAATTTAATGACTGTTACACAGCATATTGGAAATATCAAGGCTAATAATAGAAGGAAAGGGTTTATGGGCCATGTGGAAGATGACCCGGATCCTAATTTTAACACTGGTGAACCGTGATGACCGTTGAGTTCATTCAAATTTCGGATAGTCAAAGGCATAGCCGTGAAATAAATCCATTCCATTCTACGGATTGGTTTATATGAGTATGAAGCACGTGTCTTGTAAATTATTTATATTGACTACATAGTCTTTCATTCCATCGGGCAGCAAGTGGGCCACATGCAGTGCAACAGCGCGGCGACTGATGCGATGCTTGGGAGAATGACCATGTGAGGGAAGTGGATGAACTTCAAAATGCACCATTGGAGTTATTAGTGGGACCACGGGCGAACTATGATGAATTGGCTTGCTCATGTGCGGCCACCCAAGTAGGATTTTTTGTAGGACCTTCGGTCGGCCACTCGGATAGAATTTTTTGTAGAAACCACCCATACAACCCAGCGGCTCAGACTGCTTGTATGATTTGGACCCTCCGCAGAGACGTGAGAGATAGACCCAGCAAATTCTGGCTGCTTAGGCCCGGTAAGCTCTGCCAATCTGGTGACGGCATCATTTACATATAGCAAATAACGTCATGAAAAAACCTATTTATAATAATCATTATATTTTTTTAGGCTAAAATATGCTTTTGTTTTTCAAACTTTTTTAAAAAATTTATTTTGATCCTTAAACTTTTAATTATTACAATCTAGTTATATTTTAAAAATATTGTGTTCCATGCATCTTGTGACATAGAGCCAATTCAAATGAATAGAATAGCTCATAATATGTCATTCTATCAACTAATTCATGTTTTTATCAATATGACCTATCATTTATTCCATCAATTTTAATTGATCCTATATAATGAAATGTTACAAATATAATATTTTTAAAATGTAAGAGATTAAACTATAACAAGTAAAAGTTTAAGGATTAAAATAAATTTTAAGTGAAGGTTTAAGGACCAAAAACATATTTTCACCTTTTTTTATTTCCAGACCACCCCTCACTTTGTTATTAAGATGAATAATATGAAAAATAGTCCCATCATTTTCTATAATGACTATTATTTTTACTAATACTTTCTTTATAATTTTATAATAGTTATTTTAAATTTCAATTTTTCTTCATAAAATTGTCTTCATAAAAGACAATGCTGAATACAAACAGACACATGGAACTGTGTTTCAATTGTTAAAACTGAAGAATGATTCTAAACATTTTCTTCGAAAGAAAATCAGACAATGCTTATTTATAGCAAATACTAAATAATGTGATTAACTTCAATGGTCTAAAGCCAGATGAATAACTTCTTTCCAGCAGTTTAGTGTCTATTTAAAGCCACTGCTGCTTTTAATTGTAACAGTATTTTTCTGGATTTTATTGATAGATCAGCAATCATGCCTCAACAATAGATATTTTAAAAGCTTAAGATAGTCCTAGCTACATATTTAAAATAAGCTTAAAAGCAATCACTTTTCATTTATCCATTTCAATTTTGTTATGCATCCATTTCTTCAATCCTATTTAATGCCCAACATTTTGAGCCATACAGCATGGCATTAGTGTCATTCAATAAACTTTTCCTTCAAGTTGTCAGGGTATTTATCAGTCATAATACCCCAGAAGCAACTTTTCAGTTTATACGATCAGCTGGAATTCTATTAAATATGTCTCCATTTATCTCTCCTTATTTTTGTATAATAGTTTCCATATAGCGAAACAAATCACTTATGGTATCTCTTGTCCATCAATACTAATTGGGGCCCCAATAGTTGAAAGCTTGCGTTCATAAATCCAATTTAGCATTTACTCATGTTCTTTTCTCATTGATTTGCACTATATCATCAACTAGCATACATGATGGTACATGTTCTTGAATATTAGAAATAAGTTCAAATCTAATTAGGGCCAAAAGACACAGGCTTAGCATGTCTAAGCTTGGACATGAGAGCCCAACATCTGGTGATGAAACTCTTTCAGCTCCTACATGTCTAGTGATACTTAACACGGAAATAAGGATTGCTTCAGTAGCTGCAGGTGGACGTCACACACTAGCATTGTTCACTTCATGCTACATCAGAGGGAGCCAGTAAACGGTGTTCAAAGGATTGCTTCAGATGTACATTTCTCAAGTGTAGAGTCCCTAAGGCAGCCGAAGACATCTTAATAATTTGATGTCTAATGTATAAAACATTAGTATTGTTGATGTATACAGTTATATTTATCTTATTTTATGAAATGCATTTTTTATTCTTAAATTTGAATTTTCATCTATAAATTTCATTAGAATGCATTAAATATATTATAATTTAAAAATAATTTTAAATTTATAAGAATAAAAATTTGGTTAAATTTTTTTAGGTTAATGATGGATTAGTGATGGATTTCTGATAGAAATAATAGTGATGGATTTCTGACGAAAATATTAGTGATTGATTAGTGATGGAACAATAACAAATGATTGATGAATTCTTTTGTCACTAATTCATCACTATTAGTGATGGACTAGTGATGAAAGTTTTAGTGACTAAATTTTCGTCACTAATCCATCACTAAATTGTGATGGAATAGTGATGAAATATTTGTAATGGAATAGTGACGGAATAATGCGTGATGGATAGTCTGTCACTAATCCGTCACAATTTAGTGACGAAAAATATGTTTCGTCACAAATTTTTGACGGAATATTTCGTCACAAATCCGTTACTATTATTTTGTGATGGACCTCTTTCCGTCACAAATCTGTCGCTATTATTTTGTGACGGACCTTTTTTCGTCACTAAATTTAGTGACGGCAAAAATGGTGATGATAAGATTTTCGTCACTAATCCGTCACTAAACCCAATTTGTGACGGAATAGTGATGGAAGTTTTTGTCACTATTATACTATTTTCTTGTAGTGCTACTGCCTCAACTCATTTCAAATGCATCACTAATATGTCTATTTTTGCACAAGAGAATATTGATATGTATATTGATATTTAAGTGGTCCATATATAACCATTATAATCAAACTATTTGTTTATCACATGGATACTAATATTACTTTAAAATATATTATTCTGAAATGTATGACTGCAAAATTAAAATCTAACAATAATACATCTGTCCATTGAGTTTTTTTTTCTAGCTATTATATTGCTATTTTATGTTATATATGCGAATAACCATGGCCATAACAAAGCAGCAACTTATTTGAGAGGAAACAAAGCAACGTCCCAATTCATGTAATCATTGAATTCATTAAAAGCTTTAGCTTCATGGGTGCATATACTGTAAGCGTCAAAGGCATTGCCAAATATCATGGCTGGGTAATTAAACAAAAAAACCCACTTATTCTTATTCCCTTTGAATTTCTAATCTTTATTTCGTAAAGAAAAGTTGAATGAAGTGTGACAAATGATAATGGCCATATCCTAATGAATAACATTAAAACAAAAAAAAAACACTCATCAGTAATCATGAAATAGTGTTACAATCTTTTCAAATGACCTTTTTTTTGTGGCATGGTCCATTAATTAGAGCATATTGTGATTGTTACCATTGCGTAGATGCGCAGTTTGCCTCCAAACACTAGTCATTTTGATAGCACCTTTATGGAGTTGAAATCGGGACAGCCCAACAGCAAAGTTAGATGGTTGAAAGATCCGGCTCAAACGGGCCTTTGGGCTGGCCTGCATGTATTACCATGGGTCATTTTGGAAGAGATTCAAACCAACGCTTGAGCTTGCTATGCTAATGGTAGAGAATGTCTTGCTGCATCGGGGGCCATGCAACTTGCATGCGATGCATACGCGTAAGCATACCAAGGGCAGATATATATATATATATATTGGCATATGCGCATGTACAAAGCACAAGCCAATCATCGAGCGCGATGCAGCACAGGTGATACAGCAAGACTTCATGCTGAGACACAATACAATTCATGGATAGTTCGGTTGTACTTGAGTGATGAAGAAGTAAGTAAAGCCAATCTTTGGAATCTTGCTTACATGAGACACAAGAGCGGATGTGAGGATCAATTTCTAACAAGATAATTATATTAGAAAGAAACAAATGAACTTATTTAAAATTTTCATTTGAATATATATAATGACTTCATAGAAAACTTTAATTCGCCCGATGGATACGAAAAAAAAAATGCTAAGATGATAGTAAGTATGGCAACTCAAATACATTTTTAATGGTAGTTAAGGATAATTTGGTGAACTATCCTAATTGGCAAGGTACATAAGAAAAAAATTTAAGATGGAGCTATAAAGCATTGAGATGGTAGCAATAAAAGCTAAAAAATGATGGTGGGAGATTATATATAGAATAACACGTTTTCAATTTAGATCAAATGCATTGGATATAAGCAATCCTAATATAGAATAAATAACAATAATGAAAAGAAAAGAAAGAAAAAAAATGTATATTAAGAACAATACTAAGCCAAAAGCTTAATAGGATTAAAAACTAATCTTTGCCATTGATATATAAAATTTGTTAAAATAAACTAATTTTTACTATTAAAGAACAAGATTGTTAGAATTAAAAATTAATTCTAATTTTAAGAAAATTTATATTAACTTGAAACATAATTCATGTAAATATAGAAGGTGGGATTAGGCAAATAATATGAGTTTTTTATTCATTTTTTAATCATCCATTAGTCTTAACATCTTATACCCATCTTAGCATTTTTGTACATTCATGTTAAAATATTTCTTGATAGGCCGTGCCAGGCACGATCCAATCATGGCGGGTTGGGAATAGTCCATGAGCGACACAATGAGTCTGAGCCATGCCGTGTCAGATATGATCCAGTGTTTACCTTTAGCAATGGCATGCCCAGCATCCTTTCATACTAATGCCATCCGGTGGGCCAAGCAGTCAACGTTAAGCCATAATTGCGAGTGTCAGATTGATGGCCCATCGGTCCCAACGGATTTAATAAGGGAAGGTTGAGAAGGATGGCCAGCAATCGATATCAAAGCAGCAGCTTGCTTCTCTCCTTGTCCTTTTAGGTTAGCCATTTGAATGTCCTTGCACGTCAACCATTTGAAAGCAGCAGCTTGCTTCCCCTACTTATCTTTTTTTTTTTGTCGACACGTTTTTTGATGGTGATATGATGGCCCAGGAACGAATGGTTTGAAATTCAGGATTGAATTGGGCTAGATGCTTTTTATAATATCAAGTCCATTTGAGATTTTAATTAATTTATTAACAAATTAAATTTATATAATTTTAAAAATTTAAGCATAAATGTATTGATAGTAAATAAATTTAAGTTATAACTTATTGTGAATTTAAACATTGTGAATCTGAACATGGGCGTGGGGAGTGGGGACCAGCTCTGGATCATTTCACATGGCCGTTGCCTCTCGGGCCCTTGACAGCGTGAGAGATGGTGGTGGCACGATGGTATCGTCAGCGCCAATGACGGTGCTCCACATGTTTCTTTTGATCGTTGATACTGTGCCTAGCGAGTATATTGTAGCCTCGGTGCCAAATTCAAGCTTTCGTAAGTCCCAATCTGAAACTGGGCAATCGGCAACTATTTCTCTTTGATTTTATGGTTGTTTCTCGGTCGTGGTTTTGACCAGCGTCCAATCCACCCGGCGGTGAGTCACTGGTGCAAACATTACGAACATGGTCAACAAACGAACCCAAAGAAGGGGGCCGGACCAAATAACATCTTAAAAGGAAGAGTTGCCGCGTTGGGGGGAATGGCCTTTCTCTGTACATGTTGTTATATGACCTTCAGCACTGCAAGTCCATTAAATTCTTTTATCTACCGTGCTAAGGTATTCAATTTGAGAGCGGTAAAATTAAACTTGATGTCTAGTTCGTAATCTTCCCCGTAAAGATCCTCCAATCATTTTAACTGACCCATGATAACGGAAAGGTACACAAGAAATTGAAACATAAGTAGATTGAAAGTTTTTTAGACGAAGATGAGGATGACCAAATATGTTGGGTCAAATAATGACCTGACCCATTCTTAGCTATATTAGACCCATCTTCATCTGCATTGGAAGAGCTATAGGTTGTAGCAGATTCAAAAATATAGGACTCAATCTAAAATTTGGATCCGATCCTGGTTTTATGTTTGTTAACCAAAGCTAGCCTAACACGGCCCATAAATCCTCTAGAACTACATTGGCTTAACCAAAAAAAAGCCTAACCTGGCCTCAACTTGATCCATCCAAACATTAAAAAACTAAACCACATAAATTTTCTTATCATTCACTCTAAATAAATTTTTAATTCATTGAATAAACTCTTAGTTAAAACAAATTTTTTTCCATATCAACAACTGCATCCTTCATCTATTTTTGCTTAACTATACCCAAATATTTAGATTTTTAGTGGATCTTTAACTGCAATACCTTAGTGTCTATTAATATATTTTAAAAGTTATAGTTTTATCAACTTACGATTAATTACTTGAATGAAATTAAAAATGTTGAATGAAAATTTGAATTTAAGTTGCTTTAAGGCATTCATACTGCTCTATAATGATCTACAGTATATGTCCGACATGTCCAAAAAAAATAATATTCCTGCAAGAGCTAGAAGACAAACATGCTTTAAGGCATTCATGCTGCTTTATAATGAACTGCGACGTGAGAGATATTGACCGGAAGGTGAATTGGAATTAACGTAAAGGCATATTTTCTTAACATTTATATAAAAATTAACGTAAAGGCACATTTTTGTATAAATTAATCTTTCCATAATTTTTATTGATTTTAAGATTAACTAAGATCATAAAGAGATAAAAATATCCTTATTTCATTATAATATATCCATTGGAGAATCAAATACGAAGGGCCACGTGTTAAAAGATTAATAATTTTGAGGATGAGGAAATAAAAATATCTAAAGATTTTATTTTTACATTTAGGTAATCTAGCATATGTGCAAATAATAATTATAAAATTTTAGAAATATATATATATATATATATATATATATATTTAATGTGTAAATATGGGAGAAAATATCAGAAGTAATCTTCAAATAGATCTTTTCCTGATTACTTGGCGGCTTCTGCATTAAAAATAAAAAGAAAAAATTCCTTGACTATTCGCCGAAATATACAGGCAAGCGGACCACCGCCTATCGCGTCAGGAACGACAAAAGTCGTTCTTTTCCCCCCACCATGGGCCCCTACTCTTTGGAAGGTGTGTTGGCCCAGATGGCAACCCAAGAGGGGGGGGGTGAATTGGGTTCTTTAAAAAATTAGCCCCTTTTTAATATAGTTTGCTTGAGATTAATGAGGGCAAATGCAAGATAACTATAAAGTGTAGTGAGTAAGATAGAGATAGATAAAGAGATAATGAGACACTGCAAACACCAAAGATTTTATAGTGGTTCGGTGTATTCAACACCTACGTTCACTCCCAAGATTCACTTGGGTCCACACTATAATCTCTCTAGATTATAGCCGAGTTGTTTTCCAAGCTCACAACTCAAACTTGTTGTTTTACCGGGTGCACAACGAACCCAGCTGGTTTTACTCGGGCTTACCAGCACAAAACCCTACACGTTGTTTTTCACGGGCTTACAACTAACCCAAGCTTAAACAAGCTTAAACCGAGGCAAAACTACCTCCTCTAGTTCAATCCCCCAGATTGAACTAGGCAAAAATAAGATAAGTATTGTGTGTGAATACAAAGCTCCTCAATGAGCAAATATACAAATTAAGAATAATAAGGTTTAGAAAAGCCTGATTTGTAGATAGGTTGGCTTTTGATCTTTTCTTCTTTTCTTCTTTTCTTCTTCTCCTTGCTGGATTGAATCAAGCCTCAGCTCCGATTCTTCGTGGTTGAAGCAGTTGAGAAGGGTTGAAAAGCAAGAAATGAATCTCCTTTCTCCAAGTTGGGAAATCCTCCAAGACTTTGATTTTGAACGCTTTGGATTCCTCTTGAGCCTTTTGGAGTGAGTGGATTTGAGCTAGAAGGTTTTCCTTTCAAGATTCAAGCTCACAGATTTTTTGAAGTGGGATTTGACTATCTCAGATTTTCTCTTTGTTTTTCAGATTTTTCGTTTTTTCTCTCTCTTTTTTTTTTTGAACAATAGACTTCCCTTTTTATAGATTTCTTTTACACCTCATTTGGAATAAAACTATCCGTTGGAGTGTACCTTGTATCAAAATATATCCGTTAGAAATGAGTAGAAATAGAAATGTTACCGTTAGAGCTGATCTGGCAACTTTGGTTTTCGTTCCAGGTGGGTTGGAGTCGACTCTAACTTTTCTGGAGTCGGCTCTAGCTCGAGGCGTTTTAAAATGATATTCCCGGAGTCGTCTCTGGCTTTTCTGGGGTCGACAAGAAACTTTTCCGGAGTCGACTCTAACTTACCCGGAGTCGACTCTAGGTTGGAGCCAGAAAAATCGACTTTCTGCTTCGTCTGTGAGAGTCGACTCTAACAGTCTCGGAGTCGACTCTAATGACCGTGCCAGTTCCGGAGTCGGCTCTGTGATTCTCGGAGTCGACTCTAATGTCTGCAATTCTTACCTAGACATTAGATTCGATCCAGAACACATTGTAACTCTTGATTTTGATCTTTCAATAGTCTTATAGGCTGAAACACTAAATCAAAATCAGAGCCTTCAAAATTATACTCAAATAGTTTTGTTAATCATCAAAATCATCAATTGGGTCAACAATCTCCCCCTTTTTTTATGATAACAAAAACTTTGAGTATATGCATTCAAAAATTCAATCAAACTAAGGATTATAGTCATTTTAACTTTAAACCATTGAAATTAAGGTTTTGATGCCAATGTTCAATGTAAATTTTAAAATTGTACATGAGTTCAATATAATCCATCAATATTGAATTGTTAAACTTAATGTGCATAAGATTGTAAATGAGCTTTTTGTTAAGCTCCCCCTGCATTGAGTAGCTCCTCTTATATATAAACATCAAATTGTAACTGATAATCATTTCAATTCATTTTGCATAAACAATTAATTCTCCTCCTTTCTTTCTTTCTTTATGCATATTTATTCAATATTCCTATTCAATCTTTCTTTCTTTGCATATACACAATTATCTCTCCCCCTTTTTTGTTATTAGCAATAAGGAGAGTAAAAAATTTATAATCTTAATAAAGCATAGGAATCCAATCAATCAAAATTTGAAAAAGTGAAATTGTATTTCATAAGCAAGAACCATTACATCAGTTGATTCATTTACATTTCAAAATGAAATACATTGGATATTCAAAAACTTCCTAAGTACAAGCTATCAAACTTAAAAACAAGATCAAATGTGCTTGAATACAATTTTCTTTAGATGACCTATTATCTCCATTACATCATCCTTTTGTGCTTTCTTAAAATTTTCAAGGCTAGCTTCGATTTGAGAGACTGCAAGGTCAATATCCTTCTTCAATTGACTCGTTGCATGAACATACGATCCTGATCCATCGGCAATGCCTTCCATCCTTTTGAAGATCTTGTGAAGCTCAGCTCCAAAGGATTCCACAGAACTGCCTAAGGTAAAGGATAGCATGTCCAGTCTCGAATTTAATTCTTCTTTTAACTGATTAAAGTCATCCTTCAACTGATTAATTTCATTTGACCTGTGACTGTCATACTCATCAAGTAAGCTTCTTAACTGATCAAGTTGTTCATTAGAAAATCTTCCAGAATTTGTTATAGGCTGATGTGGAGGTGATGGTATAGAACTCGGTCCGGCCTCCGAAGGTCCAGCAGACGAAGGTCCCGCAAATGATNTAAAGTCTTCTTTCAATTGATTAATTTCTTGTGACTGTGACTGTCATACTCAGCAAGTAAGCTTCTTAACTGATCAAGTTGTTCATTAGAAAATCTCCAGAATTTGTTATAGGCTGATGTGGAGGTGATGGAATAGAACTTGGTCCGGCCTCCGAAGGTCCAGCAGACGAAGGTCCCGCAAAAGATGAATCAGGGACTGATGGTCCCGCAGTAGATGGTCCGGGATTTCTTCTAGTCTGGTTCCCTCTGCACCATCCCTATCTGTTCTTTCCTCTCTCCTCATCCAAACACCATTAACTTTCTTAAATCCCATTCTATGAATAGTAGAATGCTGTAATAATCAGTGTGTCTCAGTTTTCTTAAAGGTTCATTTTCCATTATGAGCACACCCTGGCTTCTAAAAACTAGTGTCAGAATCATACCGTATGGCAGTGTTGATCTTTTCTTAGTAGCTGCCTCTGCCATGTAACCTATCATCATGCCAGCTAAATTGACTGGCCTTCCAGTTATAATGCAGTCCATCATCAGAACGTCTCGCTCCGAGACATACTCGAATCTCCCTATTTTTGGAAATAAGATTCTACCACATATATTATGCAATAATCTGAGTTCTAGGTTTAACTGATTTGCAAAGATCTCTTCGAACTCAGTCACATCTCTTCCTAGCATCCTTGATAGTGCACCACTTCTGTCATTAAGTTGACATTCCATTAAACCAACAGTGGGCATTTCTAATAGGGTTCCAAGAATCTCAGTTGTTACCGTAACCCTAGTTCCTCTCACTGTGCTAATCAATCCTCCTTCTCCTCTGCTTAATCCATTATAAAACTCCCTTACCAATGCTGGATAAGTGGGTAAATCTAGTGAGCACACTTTCTCCCATCCCATATCCCTTAAATTTCTTCCAATAGAGAAACCCTCCGATTCAAATAAATCAAAATTAACTTTTCTCCCAGTGGTAATGGTCTTACCAGCTAATTGATCAACCTTAGGAGATGAGGGTGAAGGTGGAGAATCCTCTTGAGTGGCCGAAGAGGAAGAAGGCGATGGTTGCCTTCGAACCGTGCGTCTTCTCGTTGGAACGGATGCTCCAGCGACGAATCCGCGCCTCTTTGGAGCCATTGAGAGGATTGGAAGGTTAATCAGGGGTTTTGAGTGGATTTGGGGAAGTTGGAAAAGTTTTGGAGTTCTTTAGGAACGGTTTAGGAGACGATTGGAATGATTGGGGGTCGACTCCGCCTTTTTATTTTTGACCTAACTCGACTTAGAGTCGACTCCCGAAAACTGGGTGTCGGCTCCGAGCCAGAAAGTCTGTCAGCGCTCGTATTAGAGTCGGCTCCACAAAAGCCAGAGTCGGCTCTAATCACTTAGACAGAAAATCAAAAACTCAGGTGTCGACTCCGCAAACTGTCAGAGTCGACTCTAACAGTTTCAGAGATAAAAAATTAAGTTTCAAGCATTTGAAACTATTCAAATTAATCATCAAATTATAGATTAAAGTTCTTTAGCAATTGGGGAAACATTGAATCAAGATCTAGATAGATTTCCTTATTGAAATATCAAGATTTTTCAAGAAAATGATGAAATCTAGATGATGTCCTTAAGAGTTTCAGAAAACTATTCCAAAGGATCACAAACTCCTAATTCTCCTCTAAGATAACAAAATCTTTCTTCACTTAAGGTTTTGTTAAATATCTGCTAATTGTTCTTCAGTGTTAACATAATCAAGACAAATTTCATTATTTGCTACATGTTCTCTTATAAAATGATATCTAATTTCTATGTGTTTGTTCTTGAATGTTGAATTGGATTTTTAGTTAGATTAATTGCACTTGTGTTATCACATCTTATAGGTGTTTATCAAGTGTGATACCATAGTCTTCAAGTTGTCGCTTAATCCATAGGATTTGAGCACAGCAACTTCCAGCTGCTACATATTCAGCTTCAGTAGTTGATAATGCAACTGAATTTTGCTTTTTGCTAAACCATGAGATTAAGTTACTTCCTAAGAATTGGCATGCACCACTTGTGCTTTTTCTATCTAACTTACATCCAGCATAATCAGAATCAGTGTATGCAATCAGATTTAATGTGGAGTCTCTAGAATACCATAAACCTACATTTTTTGTTCCACTTACATATCTTAGTATTCTTTTAACAGCAATTAAATGTGATTCTTTAGGTTCTGACTGAAATCTAGCACATAAGCAAACAGCAAACATTATATCTGGTCTACTTGCAGTTAAATAAAGTAGGGATCCGATTATACCTCGATAATATTTTTGATCAACCTTCTTACCTTCTTCATCTTTGTCCAGCTTGCATGAAGGACTCATTGGTGTTCCGAGGGGTTTAATTGATTCCATACCAAACTTCTTTAGGATTTCTCTTGTGTATTTTGTTTGGTTGATGAAGATTCCCTCTTTGCTTTGTTTGATTTGGAGTCCAAGGAAGAAGTTGAGTTCTCCCATCATGCTCATTTCAAATTCTCCCTGCATCAACTTAGCAAACTCTTGACATAGAATATTGTTAGTAGCACCAAAAATAATGTCATCAACATATATTTGAACTACTAATAAATCTTTACCTTTTCTTTTCAAAAACAATGTTTTATCAACATTTCCTCTTATAAAATCATTTTCAATTAAGAATTTACTTAATCTATCATACCAAGCTCTAGGTGCTTGTTTCAAACCATATAATGCTTTGTGCAATTTAAAAACGTGATTTGAAAATTCGTGATCTTCAAAACCTGGTGGTTGTTCTACATAAACTTCTTCATTTATAAATCCATTTAAAAATGCACTTTTACATCCATTTGAAATAAGTTAAAATTCATATGACATGCAAATGCAAGTAATAGTCTAATGGCTTCTAATCTAGCTACTGGTGCAAAGGTTTCATCAAAATCAATACCTTCTTCTTGATTATATCCTTTTGCAACTAATCTAGCTTTGTTTCTAATTACTATGCCATTTTCATCTAGTTTATTTCTAAAATCCATTTTGATCCTATAACTGAATGATTTTTAGGTCTTTCAACTAAGTCCATACATTATTTCTTGTAAATTGATTTAATTCTTCTTGCATTGCTAACATCCAATTATTATCTTTTTCAGCTTCTTCAATAGTTTTAGGTTCAATTTGTGATACAAATGCAAGATGATTACTAATATTTCTCATATATGATCTAGTTCTTATTCCTTGAGATGGATCACCTATAATCAATTCCTTGGGATGACTATAAGCATATCTCCAATCCTAGGTAGATCTACATCATTATGATTATATTAGTATCATCGTCCTTAGGTGAATCATTATCTTTAGCTTCTTGCTCATGATCTGAAGATACTTCAATATTAAGTTTTTCAAGATCTTTTTCAATTATGTTTGTATCTTCCTCATCATCAATTTTTCAGAACTAGATGCTAAAGATTCATCAAAAACTACATGAATGGATTCTTCAACAACTAAGGTTTTCTTTGTTAAATACTCTATAAGCTTTACTAGTTGTTGAATATCCTAAGAATATTCCTTCATCAGATTTAGCATCAAATTTGCCTAAATTGTTTTTACCATTATTATGAACAAAACATTTACATCCAAATGCATGAAAATATTTTATATTGGGTTTTCTTCATTCCATAATTCATAAGGTGTTTTCTTTAAAATTGGTCTTATTAGGGCTCTATTTAAGATGTAACATGCTGTGTTAATAGCTTCCGCCCAAAAGTACTTTGGTAGTTACTTTCACATAGCATGGTACGGGCCATGTCTTCTAGAGTCCTATTTTTCCTTTCAACTACACCATTTTGTTGTGGGGTCCTAGGGGCTGAAAAATTATGATTAATACCATTTTCAGTGCAAAAACTTTCAAATAAGTGATTTTCAAATTCAGTTCCATGATCACTTCTTAGAGATACTATGGTAGTGTTTTTCTCATTTGTGACTTTCTTGAAGAATTTCAGGAATATCGAGAAAGTCTCATCTTTGTGAGCTAAAAACATTACCCAAGTATATCTAGAATAATCATCTACAATCACTAGACCATATTTCTTTCCTCCTAGACTTGTGGTTCTAGTTGGTCCAAAAAGGTCCATGTGAAGTAGCTCTAATGGCCTAGAAGTTGAAACAACATTTTTAGATTTGAAAGAACTTCTAGTTTGTTTTCCAAATTGACATGCATCACATATTTGTTATTTTCAAAATCTAGTTTAGGTAAACCTTTAACTAAATCCATTTTAATTAGTTTTGAAATAAGGTGTGTGCTTGCATGACCTAATCTACGATGCCACAACCAACCAATTCATTTATATTAGCATTGTCAGCAACTAAGCAATGATTACTAGATAATTTGTCTAAATCAATCAAGTAACATTGCCATGTCTATAACCAGTAAAAACAATGCTATTATCAATGGAATTAGTTACAGTGCATAAAGAAGATTTAAATGAAACATTAAAACCTTTATCACATAATTGGCTTATACTAATTAAGTTATGCTTTAAACCATCAACATAAAGTACATTATCAATAAATGGAGGGAGTTATACGAACTTTACCAAGGCCCATAATTTGACCTTTACCATTATCGCCAAACGTAACAACTCCACCTTTCTTTTCTTCAGGGTGATGAATTCATCTTTGTCACCCGTCATATGTCTTGAGCAGCCACTATCAAGGTACCACTTTCTCTTTGATCTTTTGGCTACAAGACATTCCTGCAACATAATTAAACTTTATGTTTAGGTACCCAAGCTTTCTTGGGTCCTTCATGGTTAGTAGCAACAAAATTGTTCCTTTCGGAACCCATATTTTCTTTCCTTTAACATTTAATTTTTATTATTTTTTGCATTCAAAAGATTTATGTCCTTTTTGATTACATTTAAAACAAGTAATATTACTTTGGTTAGCTTTTACAAAAATATTTTTGATTTTTGTTTTCTAAATGTGTTATACCCTAAACCTGCTTTGTCAAAAACTGCTTTTGACTATTAAAATTTAGTTTAGTTGAGCTTAAGTAAATTTCTCAACAATGTTTTATGTTTTTAACATCTTTCTTTAGTTTATCATTTTCATTAGAGATTGATTCTTTTTCTTTCATTAAAATTTTATTTTCAGATTTAAGTTTCTTAATTTCATTTTAAGATTTTCTTTTCTTGAATGAAAGTTAAGTTTTCATTTTTCAAAATCTTGTATTTCTTTTTCAAAATTTGAAATCCCAACAATTCATTAAAGCTTCAAACATTTCATCAAAAGTAAATTCATCGCAAGGGTTTCGGAACTTACCTCATCGTTGTCGTCCGCCATGAAGCATACGTTTGCAACTTCCTTTTGTTCTTCTTCTTCGGAAGAAGATTCCTCGCTGTCACTCCAAGTTGCCATGTAAGCCTTCTTTTTTTTCTTGTAGGCCTTTCTTCAAGTAAAGGACATTCATATCTAAAGTGCCCTGGCTTTTTACATTCATAACATACTCAAGGGCTCTTTCTCTTTTTCTTTGTCCTTGTCCTTATTTATCCTTTTCTCCTTCCACTTGCTCCAAATTTTTTCTTGTGGAAGGGCCTCTTTCTCCTCATAAATTCTTGAATTTCTTGCAAGAGAGCAGTCTCATCATCATCATCATCATCATCTGCTGCTCTCTTCCTTTTGCAGCTTTGAGGGCAATGGTCTTCTTTTTCTTTGACTCCTCCTCAACATGCTGCCTCATGTCAGCTCATGGGTCATTAGCGATCCTAGAAGCTCCTCTAAGGGTAAAGTGTTGAGGTCTTTGGCTTCTTGGATTGCTGTCACCTTTGCTTCCCAGATCTTGGTAAGTGACCTAAGAATTTTGCGAACAAGTTCAGAGTTAGTATATGTCTTACCAAGACTTTTCAAACCATTCACAATATCAGTGAATCTAGTGAACATGCATGTGATGGTTTCAGATTGTTCCATGGTAAATAATTCATATTTATGAACCAAAATATTTATTTTGATTCTTTTACTTGGTTTGTTCCTTCATGTGTTATTTCCAACCTATCCCAAATTTCTTTTGCGGAATTACATGTTGAGATTCGGTTGAATTCATTCATCTAAGGAACAATAAAATGTTAATGGCTTTAGCATTTAAGCTGTGCCATTTTCCTATCATTATCATTCCAATCCCTTTCGGGCTTAGGAACAATAGTGCCATCTATAACGTGTGTGGGTGTACTAGGTCCATTATTATTACACCCCAATTCATAGTCAGAAGCTTGAATGAATATCTCATTCTAGCTTTCCAATATGAATAGTTGGTTCCATTAAATAAAGGAGGTCTATTCGTAGAATGACCTTCAGCAAAACATGAACCACTTTGTGTTGCCATAAGGATCTTTAGCCCTTGATCGTGTGATCAAATTCTAAATGAGCACTTGCTCTGATACCAATTGTTGGCCCAGATGGCAACCCAAGGGGGGGGGGTGAATTGGGTTCTTTAAAAAATTAGCCTTTTTAAAATGTTTGCTTGAGATTAATGAAGGCAAATGCAAAGTAATATAAAGTGCAGAGAGATAGAGATAGAGACAATAGAACACGGCAAACACAAAAGATTTTATAGTGGTTCGGTGTATCCAACACCTACGTCCACTCCCAAGATTCACTTGGGTCCACACTATAATCTCCCTAGATTACAGCCGAGTTGTTTTACAAGCTCACAACTCAAACTTGTTGTTTTTCCGGGATCACAACGAACCCAGCTGGTTTTCAAGGGCTCACCAGCACAAAAACCCTAACCAAGCTTAACCAAGCTTGTACCGAGGTAAGACTACCTCCACTAGTTCAATCCCCCAGATTGAACTAGACACAAAAAATAAATATGTTGTTTAGTTACAAAGCTCCTTAATGAGCAGATAACAAATAAGAAAAAGTTTAGAAAAGCCTGATTTGAAGATGGTTGGCTTTTGAGCTTTTCTTCTTTTCTTCTTCTCCTTGCTGGTTGAATCAAGCCTCAGCTCCGATTCTTCACAGTTGAAGCAGTTGAGAAGAGTTGAAAAGCAAGAACGAATCTCCTTTCTCCAAGTTGGGAAATCCACTTTGATTTGAACGCTTTGGATTCCTCTTGAGCTTTTTGGAGTGGAGTGGATTTGAGCTAGAAGGTTTTCCTTTCAAGATTCAAGCTCTCTCTCGGATTTTTGAAATGGGATTTGTCTATCTCAGATTTTCCTTTCTTTTTTTTTTTTCTTTTTGAACAATAGACTTCCCTTTTTATAGATTTCTTTTACACCTTTTTGGAATAAAACTATCCGTTGGAGTGTACCTTCTATCAAAATATATCCGTTAGAAATGAGTAAAATAGAAAAGTTACCGTTAGAGCTGATCTGGCAACTTGTTTTTCGTTCCAGGTGGGTTGGAGTCGACTCTAACTTTTCTGGAGTCGGCTCTAGCTCGAGGCATTTAAAATGATATTTCGGAGTCGTCTCTGGCTTTTCTGGGGTCGACAAGAAACTTTTCCGGAGTCGACTCTAACTTACCCGGAGTCGACTCTAGGTTGGAGCCAGAAAAATCGACTTTCTGCTTCGTCTGTGAGAGTCGACTCTAACAGTCTCGGAGTCGACTCTAATTCCGTGCCAGTTCCGGAGTCGGCTCTGTGATTCTCGGAGTCGACTCTAATGTCTGCAATTCTTACCTAGACATTAGATTCGATCCAGAACACATGTAACTTCTGATTTTGATCATTCAATAGTCTTATAGGCTGAAACACTAAATCAAAATCATTAGAGCCTTCAATAGTTATACTCAAATAGTTTTGTTAATCATCAAAATCATCAATTGGGTCAACATAGGTGATCCATCTCATGGAGTTAGAACTAGATCATCATTTAGAGATACTTATAATAACCTAGCATTTGTATCTAAAATTGAACCTAAATGTTATGATGATGCTAAAAATGATGCTGATTAGATTAATGCCATGCATGAGGAACTTCACCAGTTTGAAAGAAATAATGTATGGACTCTTACTGAAAGACCTCATGATCATCAAATTATTGGAACTAATTGGGTTTTTAGAAACAAATTGGATAAACATGGTAATATAATTAGAAATAAAGCAAGATTAGTAGCTAAGGGTTATAATCAAGAAGAGGGAATTGATTTTGATGAGACTTCTGCCCCTGTTGCTAGATTAGAAGCTATTAGATTACTTTTTGCTTATGCTTGTTTTATGAATTTTAAACTATATCAAATGGATGTTAAAAGCGATTTCTTAAATGGATACATTGCTGAACAAGTTTTAGTTGAACAGCCATCTGGATTTGAAAATTACTTGTTTCCAAACCACGTTTTTAAATTGAACAAAGCTTTATATGGTTTAAAACAAGCACCTCGGGCTTGGTATGAAAGATTAAACAAATTCTTGATCAGTAATGACTTTATTCGAGAAAATATGGATACAACTTTATTTATTAAAAGATAAGAAAAAGATATATTAATTATTCAAATCTATGTTGATGATATCATATTTGGTGCCACTAATGTTTCTTTGTGCAAGGACTTTGCCAAGCTTATGCAGGAAGAGTTCGAGATGAGTATGATGGAAGAGCTGAACTACTTCCTCGGACTACAAATCAAACAAAGCAAAAATGGGATCTTCATAAGCCAATCTAAATATACCAAAGAAATGATCAAGAAGTTTGGCATGGAGACATCCAAATGATCGGTACCCCTATGAGCTCATCGTGTAGACTTAAATCTTATAATACTGAAAAGACTGTTGATTTGAAATTATATAGAGGCATGATAGGATCATTGTTATATTTAACTGCTAGTAGACCAGATATTTTATTTAGTGTTTGCATATGTGCTAGATATCAAGCCAATCCTAAAGAGTCACACTTGCTTGCTGTTAAAAGAATATTTAAATATTTAAATGGAACAGTAAATTTAGGTTTATGGTATGACAAACAATCCAGCATTGATTTAATGGGATACAATGATTCAGATTTTGCTGGATGTAAACTAGATAGGAAATCAACCAGTGGAACTTGCCAGTTTCTAGGTGTTAACTTAATTTCATGGTTTAGCAAAAAGCAAATTTCAGTAGCACTGTATATGGCTAAAGCCGAATACGTTGTAGCTGGAAGTTGCTGTGCTCAAATCTTATGGATTAAGCAACAGCTAGAAGACTATGACATTAACAAAAAGCCATACCTATACAATGTGATAATACAAGTGCAATCAGCTTAACTAAAAATCCTATTCAACATTCCAGAACCAAACATATAGAAATTAGACATCATTTCATTAGAGATCATGTTAATAATGGAAATGTTGTTATTGAATTTTTAAATACTGAAAACCAAATTGCTGATATTTTCACTAAGCCTCTAAATGAAACAAAATTTTATGAAATTAGAAGAGAATTAGGAATGTTTGATCCTACTGCTTAATGAATCAATTGATAAAATACTTTCATGCTTTTTGATATCTGAAAATTAAAGTTGCATGACATCTTTCAATCAAATCTCTTTATGGAATTGAATGCATTATTAAGTGTGCTAGAAGTTAACTAGACTTTAAAATTGAATTAATGGAGAATCTTACCAACCAGCCAAATCCTCTATAAAATGCTTTACATTGAATCCCTACCAACCGGCCAATTCATTCCTTTCATGATAGTTAACCAACCAGGCAACCAAACACTCACCTGGCTAGTTAACCGCCTAGAGCTTTTTCTATATATAGCTTTTTCATTCAAGAAACCATCCATCTTCAAGCACTTCTTCATTCAAAATACCGTCTCCTCATTCATCCGATTCTTCATCATCCGTCTTCTCCTCTTCCAATCGATCCTTCTCCAAATCGTCCTCTATCTTTTTCCATCTAACTTCATTCCATCTTACTTCCTAGCTCTTTCTCTATTTATCTTTCAAGAAGATCGGGGATGGCTCCCAAGAAGAAAGCAATCTCGAGGGATGATGATTTTGATCTTTGAAGGAAATCTTCCTCATCTTCTTCCAATATCAACACTCCGATAGCGGCCAAATCATTTGCTCACGGCAGGTTAGTAGACTTTAACTTCCTAGATCAAGAAGGTTTTAAAATTGAAAAACCTTTTACAAATCAAGGTTGGGCAAAACTGTTTTCTACCAAAAGACCTATATATCCTGAACTAATTAGAGAATTTTATGAAAATATAACCTTTGGTAGTAGAACTATTTCATCCTGTGTCAAAAAGACTAGGATTGACCTTAATTGTAAAATGTTAGGTTCCGCCTTAAACATTCCTTCTGATGGTATCTTAGAAATCCTTCCTAGTGAACGAGGTTACAAACTTGGCTTAATCCTTAATATTGATGATAATGAAGCTAGCAATATAGATACTCTCGATGCAAACATGTTGTCAGTTAAAAATATACTATTTCATAGTATCATTGCCAAGATTCTTGCCCCTCGTGCTAGTTCCTTTAATGTAGTAATAGATAGAGACATATGTTTGATGTATGATATTCTAATAGAAGACCCAGTAGATCTATCTTATAATGACTATAATGAAAGAATCCCTGAGTAGGTCGAAGGCTGCATTGCCTTACAGTATGTTTTCACATATATGTTTGAGTTTTTCAATATAAAGCTTAAAGGAGAAATTGCGGTAGCATTACGTCATGCTGACATGTTTAATGCTCACTCGCTGCACCGTATGGACTATGCCAAAAGAGATGGTGTTTGGATTAAGGTTAGATCTAGAACTAGACAATCTAGTAATATGCCGCCACCTAATATGACTCATTCTGCTTGTTTTCCTCAAAACTTCTTTAACTTTGATTTTCATCAACCAAATCTGTACATTGCTGGTATGACAGCTGATCAAAATCCATTTTTATCTGAACCTCCTGATGTCACTGCTACTGGACCCTCTTATCGAAATGACAACCCTGCTCTTGCTCCTCCTACCGTCCGTATCTGTGAAGAACAACTCCAACAAATTATCCATGAATTGTCCATTGCAAATTCTAGTCGAAGCTCTGCTGGAGACAGTGCTTCTTTAGTTAATAATCAAACTCTTGTACCTCATATTTCATCTATTTTTGAGACTCTTTGTCAGTTCAAGATTATTCTAAGCCAACTTGTCCACGATGTTAATATTCTTAATGGTCGAGTTTTCCATCATAATGAGTCTATCTTGGACCGGATCTTGAAGGAGATTAATTTCTTAAAAACTAAAAATGAAAACTTTGAGACCAAGGCTGAATGGGTAGAATATCAGATGAGAGCCAATGCAAGCCAGACTAGGGATGCCATAAATGCAGTTGATCACTGGACCGCATCTCTCTCTAGGCTGAGCCAGCTTGTGGAAGCCTACATTACTCTTTCTGCCACTTCAGCTCCTGATGCTTCATTTTCACAACCACACCTCTGGTCTCCTCCAACTCAACCTTCACAAGACAAGCCAGGAACCTCCAGAAAGCAAGATGAATCCTCAGTACAAATTTCTTCTGTTGATGATGAGAAGTGAATGTATTTCTTTCAGTGATGAATGTTTATGACTCTACTTTTTGTTGTATGACTTCAAACTATGGCATGTAATATCTGTATTGACTTTACTTGATTTTGTGATGCTCTGTATGGCTGTTATAAATATTTATGAATGATCCAATAATCTTGATGTTTTATGCTTAAATTTATTGCAAGACTCTTCAATCTTATTTTTGATCAATGACAAAAAGGGGGAGAAGAATGCTGTATACATTAAGGGAATGGAGAAAAGTATTAACTCCATATATTCAAGGGGAGTTTACTTATTCAGATTGTCATGGAGAGAAAGTAATATTTTTTTATTTACACTCCTGATTATTCAATACTTCCCATATTTTCTCTTTGCATACTTTCCATATTTTCTCTTTGTATGCTTAAGGGTTTTGTCATCATCAAAAAGGGAGAGATTGTTGACCCTACATTGATTTGATGTTTACAAAATAATTAAGCAATGGTTAATTCTATTTATCAAGCTTACTGCAGGGAAGTTCAGATGCTCTACAAGTATCTTCATGCACAATTTTATGTGAGTATATATTCATTTTATCTTGCCATTTGTTTGCTATCAAATTCACTATGGCCGTTCTATTTTATCTTGGGAGTTAGCTATTTAGCTAGCTTGCTCTTCCTATTAGTTAGCTGGCACGTCAAATAGCTAACTACCATTAATTCTCAGTGCCTGGCCAAGCCTTGTCTTTTTTAAGCTAGCTGGCTAGCTAGCTTGCTCCTTCATTAGCTAGCTAGAATTCCTTGTTAGCTAGCTTGGCCTCCTTCTGAGCTAGCTTGATTTAAGTTAACTATGGATTTGAATGCCTCTGTGCTAGCTGATTGCTTTGGGTATCAATTAGCTAATTAGCTAACTTGATGGTGCGGGCACCAGAATCAAGCAGAGGATTCTTAACCCTCTATGGATATCTGATTAGTTATGATTCAAGTTTATTCTAAATTAAGTCCTATCCAGTTCAGTTTATTTTAATGTGAGTCATGTAGTAAGTTCATCAGCTTACAAGAGGAGACATCAGTATTGGAGCAGAAGACAAGGCCATTACAGTCAGACAGAGCAGCTGCTAAATTCAAGTTGGTGCCACACATACTTCAAGCAGCCCACGTGCCACCTAGCAGAGCAAGCAACCTTCCCGATCTGGATGATCATTTTCCTCATCTAGATGCCACCGATTTTATGCCGAATCCAGCTGCCGCTGATTGCATCTAGAAGATCACCTTCTTCATCTAGACGCTGCAGATTTCATGCCAAATTTGATTAGGGTGCCTTTTTTTCTTTTCTCTCTTTCCATATCTGTATTTTCTTAGGCCCCAAGTCTCTTGCTCTATAAAAGAGACCCTCTTGTATGAATGATGTATCTTTTATTATTAATCAATCAATCCAAGTTTTGAGTTATTGTGATTTTTGTTAATTGATTCTCTGATACTCTTGTTTCCTTCCTCCTGCGCGTGCCAACATCCTAAGCCTCTAGGAGAAACCCTGGCCGCCACCTTTGTCTTCCAATAGTGGATGCCCAAGAGCCCTTAGCCAGCCTTCCTTTTTCTCTACTCCTTCCTTGTCTCTTTGCCTCTATTCTAAATTTTCTATATTATTCTTTAACCCTTGTATGATGATCTTACAGATCCCTCAGTAGCCACGAATCCAGGATTCAAGGTGATCATCATCCAGGTCAGCAGATACTTGGCCGCAGATCCGTGGGCTCAAGGCTTGGTCATCTAGGGCGCATCCGCCAGGCAGAGCAACCCCTTCAACACTTTGATCTTCCCCCTCTTGCCAGGTACACCCTCTAATCTACTAGTAACTTTATTGTAGGAGAGCAAGCCCTACCGGGGCTTCTTAGCATCGGCAGTCCTTCTTCTTTATTTTTTAGGAACTGTTTCGCGTGCAGATTTACTGTGAATTTTTCTGAATCCCTCCTAGGATATTACTTTGGGAGAATAATCAATTGTAATTATTAATTATTAAAAAAAGAAAAAAAATTACTTGCATGCGAATCAGTCCTGCATCAGTTTGGTAGCAGAGCATAGTTAGGGCTTAATTTTAATTCACGTTATATTAGTATATCATCTATTAATTGAATTATTTTTGCCTGCATACACATCAGAAAATTAATTGAATTGTTATAATTTAAAGTATTTTTTTTGTTTTTTGAGAATTTAATTCGATCTATGAAAAAAAATTCTGAGATTTATTGTTATTTACAGATTTCTGGATTAGGGTTTCTGTTTTACATGTCATTCATCTGCATTAAATTACTCTTAAGGGCTTTCATTGATGTCAGATAAGGGAGGGATTGAGACCCCTTCCTTGGCCCAAAACAACCACCCGTGCATTCCGATCTCAAGCCTCTAATCTAAAACTGAGTAGCAACTTAATTGACATTTGCCCTAGAGGGCTAGGGACACCAACAGTCGGTTTAGTGTACTGAAGGAGACTAGTACAAATCAATCTGGCGTGTGCTTTGAAATTGGTATCTAGAAGAGAGGTCAAATATCAAACAACTTAAGCGGAGTGTTAGGGTTATTCTAATTAGGCACCTACAATTTGCGGGATGAGCCTCCCCCCTTCCACCTGTCCCAACTGGCCAATTGAAGAGTTACTGTTAGATTGGCTTGCATTAAGCCAAATTCTTTACTCTGGATGACTAGGTCTAGCATACCGTAGTCTGAGTCAGTCTGAGTCTTGTATGCTTGATTGTGCTTGCATGTGCACTAGATCAAGAGCATCTTTTCGCTCGTCACCACCTCCATTACAGGCTGAACCCATGGCTAATCAAAGCATTGATGATCACTTAAGGATCATCACTGAACAACTAGCCCAAATGAACCAAGACATCAAGCAATCTAAGGCTAGAATAGGGTCCAGGTTCGATCAAGTTGAAACTAGGTTGGAGATCCTAGAAGAAGCCCGTGAGCCCCATACTGAATCTGATCATGAGACCCCACCTCATCCTAGGAGAGCCCAACAGCCTGACCTCTACATAAGGCCAAACCCTAGGAGACCACTTCGACCTGATCCAGTCCTAGATGTCCTCCCTAGAAGACCCAATCATGAGGCAGTAGACCAAGAAGAAAGAGCCCTTAGAAGTGTCAGACTTGAAGCACCTACTTTTGATGGCTCTATGGACCCTAAGGACTACCTAGATTGGGAGGAAGGGATGGACCAGTACTTTGATTGGTATGACATGTCTGAAGAGCGTAAGTTTAAGTTTGTCAAGCTCAAGTTAGTATGGTTATACTGGGCCACTTTAGAGCGAAGGCAATTATTAGAGGGAAAAGACCCCATAGTCACCTGGCACGCCATGAAGGCTAGACTTAGGTCTAATTATGTCCCCACATCATATGAACAGAGCCTACTGGACCAGTGGCAGGGATTAATTCAGGGTAGTAAAACTGTGAATGAATACATTGCTACATTCCAAGAGTATACCATGATGTGTAATATCGTTCAGTCTGAGGAAGTCACCCTATCCAAGTTTAGTATGGCATGAGAGCAGATATTCAAAGAGAACTTTACCTAAGAAGGGCACACGATTTAGAAGAAGCTTACCAAGTTGCTAGGGATTATGAACGTTTTCAGATAGGGCCAACCTATTGTAGATCAGAGGCTACCAAGAGCCCTAGCCCATATCCAGGATCTAGCCAGGCCTATCCTAGTCATCCCAGACCTACCCAGTACTCAGACCCCCGCCAGACTTTCCCGAGTAGACCCAACACTAGCCAACCTAGTACAAGCCGAACTAAGTTGAGTCGACCCCATAATAGTACCCCTATACCCTAGAGAGAGGATAAGGGCAAATCTGTAGAGGTCTAAATAAATTCCAACCCCCAGATCAAATGCTTTAGATGCAACAAACCGGGACATATGATCAGCCAGTGCCTAGTCAAATCCCTTCATATAGATGAGTTACCTGAGACTGAATTTGAGTCCCTAGTTAAGCCTGAGGGAGAGGTCTATGAGGCTGATACCCATCTGATAGATGAGTACGATGGAGAGGAGAAAACATTTGAGTCTGAAGACCTACTAGGAGTGGTTAGATGTATCTTGACCCAGACTCAAACAATGGACCAGGAAGATTGGCGTAGGACTAACATCCTACAGACTTTTGTTAAGATAGGGGATAAGGTGCTCAAGATCATAGTGGATAGCGGGAGTTGTGTCAATGTCATCTCTACCAATACAATTAAGTCATTAGGATTGACCACAGTTCCCCATCCTAGTCCCTATAAAGTCTCATGGGTACATTCCACCTCTATCCCAATCAAGTCCAGATGCCAAATACTAATCAAATTGCAAAATTATGAGGAAAAGGTATGGTGTGATGCAATTCCTATGGATGTTAGTAGTATTATATTAGGTCGACATTGGCTTTACGATCACGATGCCACCTTGTTTGGTTGATCCAATATATGCTCTTTTAAACACAATGGGAACAAGTATGTGATACATCCAACTCCACCTAGGGACCCAATCAAGAAAGGATCTAGCAACCTTAAGGATAACAAGCTAAGAGTTAATATGATTAAAGCTAAGGAATTAGAAAAGGACATCACTAAGGGTAATCCTATTTGGATTTTGACCACTAAAGAGATCTATGACTCAGTCTAAAAGGAACAATCCACAGAAGTAATTGAGATCCTAGAGAAGTTTAAGGATGTCTTCCCTGAAGAATTGCCTGATCAGTTACCACCCCTGAGAAATATCCAACATGCCATTGACCTGATCCCATGATCCACCCTCCCAAACCTTTCCCATTATAGGATGAACCCCACTGAGCATCAAGAACTACAAAAACAAGTGGGAGAATTACTTAGGAAAGGTTTCATTAGGGAGAGCTTAAGTCCTTGTGCAGTTCCTGCACTATTAACCCCTAAGAAGGATGGTACCTGAAGAATGTGCATGGACAGTAGGGCCATCAACAAAAGCACTATCAAGTATAGGTTCCCTATCTCCAGACTAGATGACATGTTGGACATGATGGCGGGTGCCACTATCTTTTCCAAAATAGACCTTAAGAGTGGCTACCATCAAGTTAGAATTAGACCAAGGGATGAGTGAAAGACTGAATTTAAGACTAGAGATGGCTTGTTTGAGTGGGTTGTGATGCCTTTTGGGCTGTCAAATGCACCTAGCACATTCATGAGAATCATGACCCAGGTCCTGAAAGAGTACACGGGAACATTCTTAGTGGTTATTTGATGATATATTAATTTATAGCAAGACCAAAGAGGACCATCTTAACCATCTCAGATTAATCTGTCAGACCCTTTGAGAGAATAGCCTATATGCAAACCTTAAGAAGTGTGATTTCATGATGCATAGGGTTATCTTTCTAGGTTTTGTGGTAACCCCAGAAGGTATTTCAGCGGATTCTGAAAAGGTTAGGTCGGTCGTAGAGTGGCCGGTACCCATGAACATCCACGATGTCCGCAGCTTCCATGGCCTAGCAACCTTTTATAGGAGATTCATTAGGGGATTTAGCACCATCGTCGCACCCATCACTGATTGTATTAGGAAGGGTAATTTTGAGTGGACTAAGTCAGCTAATAAGGCCTTCCTAGAGCTTAAGGATAGGATGACTCATGCACCCATACTTAGACTTCCAGATTTTTCTAAGGTGTTTGAGGTTGCTTGCGACGCGTCGGGAGTAGGCATAGGTGGAGTGTTAAGCCAAGAAAATCACCCCATAGCTTTCTTTAGTGAAAAACTAAATGAAGCTAAACTTAGATATTCCACCTATGATAAGGAATTCTATGCGGTAGTACAAGCCCTTAAGTATTAGAGATATTACTTACTACCATAGGAGTTTGTCTTATTTTCTGATCATGAGGAACTTCGATTTCTGAACTCCCAAAAGAAGCTAAATTCTAGGCACGACAAATGGGTTGAATACATTCAGGCATACACTTTTGTCCTGAAACACCGTGCCAGTATAGAAAATAAGGTAGCAGACGCCCTAAGCCGTAAGTATTTGTTGTTGAGTATTGTTAGCACTGAAATTATAGGATTCGACCGAATAAAAGATGAGTATGAGACCTATCATGACTTTGGTGAAATTTATAAGATCCTTCAGCTAGGGTCATCCAGTACTAGTGGAAATTATACCATCCAGGATGGTTACCTTTTTAGGGGCAATAGACTTTGTATCCCTAGGACATCACTTAGAGAATTCTTAGTCTGGAAAACGCATGCTGGGGGATTAGCTGGTCATTTTGGAAGAGATAAGACTATTCTAGCGATAGAGGACCAATTTTACTGGCCAGGATTAAAAAGGCTCGTTGCCCTAATAATAGCCCGATGTCGAACTTGTGCCATTGCAAAACAGCAGAAGCAGAACACCGGTCTATATACTCCTTTGCCAGTGCATGATCGTCCTTGGCAAGACCTCAGTATGGACTTCATTCTAGGATTACCTAAAATCCAAAAGAAGCATGACTCCATCTTTGTAGTGGTCGATAGGTTCTCTAAGATGGCTCATTTCATCCCTTGTTCGCAAACCTTTGACGCGTCTAGGGTAGCCCAACTTTTCTTAAACAGCGTGGTCAAGCTCCATGGCCTACCTAAGTCCATTGTTTCTGATAGGGATGTTAGGCTCACCAGCTACTTTTAAAAATGTTATGGCATCTATTAGGGACCAAACTTAATTTTTCCATGGCCTTTCACCCCCAAACGGATGGGCAAACTGAAGTGGTGAACCGTAGTCTAGAAACCTTCTTAGGTGCCTTGTAAGTGAACACCTAGAAATGTGGGATTTATTACTGCCTTGTGCAGAGTTCGCCTACAATAGCTCGTGAACAGGTCCACGGGCAAGATTCCATTTGAGATACTCCATGGGTACAAGCCTAATCGTCCACTTGATCTAATTTCTTTACCCCTCCATACACGAGTCTCAGAGTCCGCACAAGCATTTGCACAGCATATCAAAGACTTACATAAGGACATTAGCCAAAAAATAAATCTAAATAATGAAACTTATAAAAGACTGGCTAACTCCCGAAAAAGAGCCAAAGAGTTCGGTGTAGGGGATTATGTCATGGTTAGGCTTAGGCCTGAACAGTTTCCATCATGTACCGTTAAGAAACTTCACGCTCGCGGAGCTGGTCCCTTTAAAATAATAGAGAAGGTAGGACCCAATGCCTATGTGCTAGATCTGCCCTCGGATTGGGGCATTAGCTCTACCTTCAATATTGCAGACCTAGTAGAATATAGGGAACGACAACGATTCCTAGTGAGTACTTTGGACCTAACCCTCCTTTCATGAGCGAACCTACCCAAGAGTGTCCACCACTAATTTTACCTGAGCAAGGAGAGCGGATCGAGCGTATCCTAGATGATCAAGCCATTACGACCTGGAACCGCGGTTATCAATGCTACCTGGTCCGATGGCAGGGTCGCCCCGAATCTGACGATTCATGGATTACTCAAGAGGACTTGCAACACCTCGACCCAGACCTACTAGAGAGATACCAGAGCCAGAATGACTCATACTCGACGGGATCGAGTTCTTTCCACCCCGAAAGAATTGGTGCGGGCACCTGGATCAAGCAGAGGATTCTTAACCCTCTGTGGATATCTGATTAGTTATGATTCAAGTTTATTCTAAATTGAGTCCTATCCAGTTCAGTTTATTGTAATGTGAGTCCTGTAGTAAGTTCATCAGCTTACAAGAGGGGACATCAATATTGGAGCAGAAGACAAGGCCATCACAGTCAGACAGAGCAGCTGCTAAATTTAAGTTGGTGCCATACCTACTTCAAGCAGCCCACGTGCCACTAGCAGAGCAAGCAACCTTCCTGATCTGGATGATCATTTTCCTTATCTGGATGCCACAGATTTCATGCTGAATCCAGCTACCGCTGATTGCATCTAGAAGATCACCTTCTTATCTGGACGCTGCAGATTTCATGCCAAATTTGATTAGGGTGCCTTTTTTTCTTTTCCTTTTTTCATATCTGTATTTTCTTGGGCCCCAAGTCTCTTGCTCTATAAAAGAGACCCTCTTGTAGGAATGATGTATCTTTTATTATTAATCAATCAATCCAAGTTTTGAGTTATTGTGATTTTTGTTAATTGGTTCTCTGGTACTCTTGTTTTCCTCCTCCTACGCGTGCCAACATCCCAAGTCTTCAGAAGAAACCCTGGCCGCCACCTTTGTCTTTCAATAGTGGACGCCCAAGAGCCCTTGGCCGGCCTCCCTTTTCTCTACTCCTTCCTTGTCTCTTTGTCTCTATTCTAAATTTTTTCTATTATTCTTTAACCCTTGTATGGTGATCTTGCAGATCCCTCAATAGCCACGAATCCAGGATTCAAGGTGATCGTCATCCAGGTCAGCGAATACTTAGCCACAGATCCGTGGCTCAAGGCTTGGTCATCTAGGGCGCATCCACAAGGCAGAGCAACCCCTTCAACACTTTGATCTTCCTCCTCTTGCCAGGTACACCCCTCTAATCTACTAGTAACTTTATTGTAGGAGAGCAAGCCCTACCGGGGCTTCTTAGCCTCGCGGTCCTTCTTCCTTATATTTTAGGAACTATTTTGCATGCGGATTTACTGTGAACTTTTCTGAATCCCTCTTAGGCTATTACTTTGGGAGAATAATCAACTGCAATTATTAATCATTAAAAAAATTACTTGCATGCAAATCGGTCCTGCATCACTTGACTTCCCTTTTAGCTAGCAAGCTTGCCCTTTAGTTAACTATCAATCCCTGTTACCATGTCTTGGCCGAGCGCCTCTCCTTTTTAGCTGACTGGTGAGCTAGCTGATGCTTCTCTTAGCTAGCTAGCATCCCCTGTTAGTTGACTGCTTTGTTTTGGAGCTAACTGGTTTCTTTCTTAGCTAACTATTATTTTTCACAGGGAATCCAAGCCGAGCAGATATATTTTTCAGTTAGCTGGAGAGCTAACTTCCACTCCTCCAAGCCGTTTGAATTTATTTCTTAGTTAACTGGAAAGTTAGCTAACTTTTGGTTTAGTTAACTGGAAAGGTAGCTCCTTACTGGGCGTATGGCTGCCTTTTTCATTAGTTAGCTGATGAGCTAACTCTCCTGGATGGATGCTTTATTGCTTTTTTGAGTTTAGTTAGCTGGGAAGCTAACTACCAGTTGCTTAGTTAGCTGAATAGCTAACTCATCATTCTCTGATGGTATTGTTTTTCCTGCAGACCGAGCGCCATTCAATTTCAGTTAGCTAGGAAGCTAACTATCGATTCAAAGGATCTTTTCTTGAGCCGTGTGATTGCTTGTCAGTTAGCTGAAGAGCTAACTATCTGTTGGCTTAGTTAGCTAAGTAGCTAACTGATGGGACTTGACTTTTTCTCCTGAGCTGCATGGATTGCTTGTTCATTAGCTGGGAAGCTAACTAATCATTGCTTTAGCTACCCAAGGAGCTAGCTCCTCCTTTCCTAAGCCTTTTTTATGGCATGTGATCTCTTTGAAGCTAGCTTATGAGCTAGTTGAGGACTCCTCCTCCTCTCATGGCCAATTGTCTTCAACACTCTTAGCTGCCTGGAATTAATTCCAGTTAGCTTGCCTTTTCGGCCATTTTGGGCATGCTCCTCTCTCTCTACTTTATTTTAATTACTATTTTCAGCTATACTAACTTTTGATTTTTGAATTATGACAAAATTCTTCCTATCTCAAATGGACTCATGCATTCAATGCTTAAGGAAAATAATCTCAACGGTTATCTTTTCTTCCTTTTTTATTTCCATTTGTTTCAATTGTATCTAACGGATCTTTTGCTGTTGGATTGTTATATATAGCTAAGATTAAAAGCAAAACATGACAAATTTTGAAAAAAAGAAATACAAGAGAAATATCCAAGAAAGAAAGCTTTTATTGCATATTTTCGGAGTGGTTGAAAGCTAGTTGCTATGCATTGAAGATCATTCATTGCTGAAAAGTCGTCCAGATCCTTTAAAGCCTTCAAGCAAATCAAGAGTTAAGCCACCTCGACATTGTTCATTTATTGCTTAGGATTTGCTACAAATTTATAAAGTATTCTCTAAATATTTGCTAATTATAGGAGCTTCTTGTTATCATTTACTTTGAATCTTTTGTAAAAGGGTTAGTATTAACCATTTGGTTCTTGTTGGCCTCCTTGTGCCGTTAAACAAGAGGACTAGCCTGGTAAGGCTAGGGGTTGGCTTCCTTGTGCCATTAAATAAGAGGACTAGCCAGAGAAGGCTAGGGATTTTGGCTGTCTTGTGCCTTGTAAAACAAGAGGGCTAGCCGGAGAAGGCTAGAGGCTGTAATCGTTGTGATACGATTAGTAGAATTCTCAAAGGTTTTGGGGAGTGAACGTAGGTGCTGAGTTTGGCACCGAACCACTATAAAATCTCTTGTGTTTGTGGCAGTTTGATTCTCTGTTACTATCTTGTGCACTACACTACTCCGCTACAAATCAAGTTTAATTAGGGTTAAAGCACATACCTGCATAGTAATTAATTTTTAATAACCCAATTTACCCTCCTCTTGGGTTGCTACATCTGGGCAACACTATATAAGAGATTCAGAAAGAATGGATGAAGAGGAAGACGGAGCCCGCTCTTAAAAAATTCTTCATACAAGGCAATCCCACCAGACTAGTTGGAAGTCACCTTGTCACTAGAGTGGGGAGCAAAAATGCAGACACTATCAGGAATTCCATATTAAGCACTAAGGTTCTTTAGGTCTTGGGCGGTCATGATGGAGACTATCCTCTCCAGACCTACAGACTCAGAGAGGGTAGCCGACGGAGATGTCGCACGACTATATGATCGAGAGAAAACCCTAGAGGACGGAGGAGAAACCCTAAGAGGTAGAGAAGAAATCCTAGGAGGTGGAGAAGAAGCTCTAGAAGATGGAGAAGAAGTCCTAGGTGGTGGGAAAGAGGCCCTAGGTGGTGGTTGGGTATGGTTGCTGGGCGACCATGGATGAAGATACCACCAGGGGCTCAGCACCATGCCTGAAGGATCTCCTTCCTGGAGGGTTCAACCACGGGGCTCTTACCTTTCCTAAGGAAATCAGAATCTATGGGAGGAAAAAGCAAAGAAAGTAAAGGGGACTGACCTGAAGATCAAAGGGACAAAGGCAAAAGCTCGAAACTCAGAAGACTCAGAAGGCGAAGAAAGCACAGGGGAGGTAATGGGGGTGTGAAAGGCTCGAAGGGATGGCTGGAACTATCTTTATACGTGATTTTTGAATATCCCACCCCTTACAGTGCCACATGGAGATTCATGAATGGAGATGCCATCCAGCTGTCCGCAAACCCTCCGTCATTTGAGATACGATGTCTTGGCAAATGGCGCGATCCATACTCAATGATGGGACATAGATAAGAATAATCTAATAATGACACTCCATCCTTTTTCGTTGCTTGAAGAATATTTTTCTCAATCCTTCCGTAGACCACATCACTTTCGATGTCAATCCTTAAATGATGAGAAAACTTCGAAAAGACTTTACCTCCTCAAGACACACACCCACCTTCGCTAATTTATGGCGAGCGGGGGCGTTTGCGCTCCTTTCTCTTGGCACATGCTACGCGCATGAGCGCCAAGACTCGGGAGCGAAGGGGCATATGATGTGGCTGATAAAAGCCACGTGGGGTTAATGATCAAAATTACCTAAACGAGAGTAGCTAGGATAACAGCGGCCTGTTCCTGAGCGGCCCCAAGGTAGCCCTGGCTCCTAGGCAGCTCCAGCTTTTAGGTGGCTCCAGTTCGTAATCAGCCCTGAAGCGGCCCCTATTCTTGAGCAGTCCTAAAGGTGGCCCTGGCTCCTAGGCGGTCTCGGCTCCTAGACGGACCAGTTCATAATCGACCTGAAGTAGCCCCTATTCCTGAGTGGCCCCGGCTCCTAGGCAGCCCCAGTTTAAATCGGCCCTGAAGCTGCCTCTATTTCTGAGCAGTCCCAAGGTGGCCTCGGCTCCTAGGTGGGCTCTTAGGCAGCCCCAGTCATAATAGCCCTGAAGCAGCCCTTGTTCCTGAGCGGCCCCAAGGTGGCCCCGACTCTTAGGCGGTGCCAGTCATAATCGGCCCTGAAGTAGCCCTTGTTCCTGAGTGGCCCCAAGGTGGCCCCAGCTCCTAGGCGGCGCTAGCTTCTAGGCGGCCCCGACATCTAGGCGGCCCTGAAGCGGCCCATGTTCTTATTTTATCTTATTTTAAGACTAACTTCAGCTTCCCTAGCAAGCTTTCACCTCTGACAAGGTTAGACCCACCGATTATCTCTGAGTCATATATGTCTAATAAGACAAACTCCATCGATTCCGGTGCAAGCACAAAAAGTCACAATCCATCCTGAAGCATTGATGACTCTGATCAAGATAGGCCCAAATAGTCGTCATCTGCCATAAAAAGTACCAATCACTCAGTTTAGATAGGGTAAATCCCACTAGTTCTGATATTCCATTGGCAAAAATTATGGATCATTATGAGATTCTAAAGCTTTCGAAGCAAGTTACACATACCCCAAGTGTCAATAAAACGGATAAGATGGACCCTTGATGAAGGTATGAGCACTTAAACACTTAAAAAAGTTTGGATCATCTTCTTTCTAACTCTCTTTCTCGAGCTTTCTCAAACTCACGGCTATGATTCTGATCATTAACTTGAGCGTCGAAGGGTCTTCACTGGAATATCCGATTTTTGGAACTTCTTGCATATCCCGACGCTGGAGTGAAGCTTCTTCAGCAATTTGATAGTACTTCCACTGATACTCAAGGATGTCAACTCAGTGATCATGCATCATCCGTGTTAATCGGTCATGCTCAAAATTGCTACTCCTAATCATGGATTTGGCAAATGGTCTACCGGTCTCTTGCAGAGGGTCAGGGTTATAATCCAAAACTCTTTCCATGTAGACCGAATACTTGATATAGGCTCCATATATTTAAGTCGTAAAATGACGTGGTCAAGAACCAATCCTTGCCTTTATTTGCTTTCTTATTCTAAATCAAACATAAATATTTGATTATTTAAATGGTAGGTAACATATTCCACATGGCTATATTCTACCTTACCATACTTTGCGCCTATGCTTAGCCTACCGGCGACAAGCGGCCATTCCGTCCCTCAGGGACATCCAACTCACAGCCAGGTCGTCAACCACCACACGTCAGCTAACTTCCAAAATTAACCAAGAGACCGCAACAAATCCAAGACGAGATATCACCCACATTAGGACCAGGGACAGTTCAGATGCCCACGAACCCTAATGCCTCGTCTGAAGATTTCTCGGTCGGGCTGATGCCAGCGCCATACGATACGTTAACAAGGAACGCAGCCCTTTAATCGAAGTCGACGCTCCACCCCAATCATTATCTTTTAGAATAGCCAACATTCTCCTCTATCATATATCCTCCCATCTTCTTAACGTACTTTTAAGGTGTCAACATCCATGGAGGACCCTCTCCTCGTTGATCCCTCCTCCTCTACCACCACCACTGACGCGGTGGAGGAAACTTTCTCCGCCTTCTCACCCTCCAGCGCCACCATCTTTATCCGTCTATCGGCGATCATCGCCGTCGCTGCCATCTCTCTCTGGGCAAACTATGAAGCGTCAAAGGGCTTCGAAATCTCCATCATCAACTCTGCCGCCGGATCTCGTGCAGGCTACCGTTTCGACCTCATGTTCGTCTCCAACGGTAGAGCTGCCCGAATGATCTACTACGCCAGTCAATTCGTCGAACACTCCCTCTATCCGAACAATCTCTATCCCCGGAAGCCAGTCAACCGCGTCACCCTCCGTATGGCCAGCCATAATCTCACCGCCACCACATCGCTAACCTCCGGCTCCGGACCCCGAGAGTTTATTGTCAACTTAAGCCCAAGCCTCATGTCTATGTCCGATGCGGACAAAGCTTTGGCCTCAGCGGTGCTGCGGGGCATGGCCCGTGTCTGGCTTTGGGACGGGCCCGGCATAGAAGCGGAGCCAGTCCTGGACGCTATGGTGGACTACCTCGCCATGCTTGCCGGCTTCGCCTCACCTAATGAAGTCATTACCGACGCCGTTTCCCAAGATTTGAACGGGACGTCCTGGTCGGGGGAATTCTTGCGGTACTGCGAGGGCCGGCGGCGCGGATTCGTCGCGAGGTTGAACCGAGCGATGAGAGGGCGGTGGTCGGAGCTGATGGTGGACGAGGCGCTGGGCTCGCCGGTCCGGCGGATGTGCGGGGGCTACCGGTCGTCGACAGGTCAGCTCAGAGAATCCGCCGATGCCACGTCGGAATTGGCAGAGACGAGACAGGCCATGTGAGCTGGAGACAGGGCCTTGGAGCTGGAGCAAGTCTGTGCCACGTTCCCGCCTAATTTTTTTTTAAGGAAAAAAATAATTGAAAATTTGAGGAGGGTGGAGGCTGGACCGTCCATGAGGGAGGGGAGGGGGCCTAGTGGTTTGCATCATTCTAGATTTTATTTGTTTTTAATTTCTACCATTCGCGATATCATGATAAGATAATTGATGATTAAAGGGGGAACGTTAACGTTTCATCCATTTTTTAAGCTGGTAATCATTACAATGCCAAGGACGCCAGTAGGTCACACCGACTCGGGTTAAGTCTTCCATCATGCGCTGTGAAAACAATCCCCGGTTGTGCAGACTCATGCAATGGAAAAAATTTTAAGTAGCGTAATGGATGTCATGTCATAGTTCAGTCTCCCCAAATAACAAGCAACTTTGAGGTAGATGATCTCTCTTAGTCGAGTTCAAATAATCAAATTATATCCTCATTGGTCTTGGGTAATTACAAAGCACACGTGTTACGAATATCCTCATGGCTTTGTGATATGCATAATGACTAATGTGAATCTTTCACATAGGCATATTGGTTAATTTTGATAATTAGACATAAAGCGGCGTTTTTGGTATTGTAATTGTTTATCCTAGCTAGATCACATAGCTTATCCACATTTCATATATTTTAAAACTATGTTTGAATTTTTTTTTTATATATATACCTTATAAATTTGTGAATTTAATTTATTCTTCTCCGCATCCATGATTTGAGACCGTGCATATTGTTCTATAACATTATCAGACGGTGGTGGCGTATTCCACCAATCTATCCTCTCGTCCTCCATTAGTCCGTCATTTGTTTTATTTATTTATTTTTTTCTAAGAAAAGGAATAATTTATCCCCTAGTTGTCTTCGCATTAATGGCAATAAACCAGTAAACACCACAACCCAATTAGCCTACTGATCAAAGATCGGTGGCAATTCTCTGTCATCTCGCGTTTGGCGTGGAACAACAGGTGATCGATCTCCTGGACTCCGGGTTGGTTCGCGACCAACGCTTTTTAACAGACCGAGGTACGTTTGCGAGCTTGGAACGGTGGGTTTGCGAACTGATGGAAAAGCCACGATTTTGTCCAAATTCCGATCTGGCGCCGGTGCCGGTGCCGGTGCTGGTGCCATCTGGGTTGCAAAAGTCTCTCCGTGGGATTACAACAGCCAACATGCTCGACATTTCCCCCTGCCGTCCCGTCGTCTTGACACCTAGCTATATTAATCACCTTTGTCACGTGAGCCTGACATCATGGCAGATGAATCACATCTCTCTCTCTGCCCGTCAGAGAAGATGAGGTGCCATGTTCAATATCAGCAGAGGTCATGCCTTCACTGGAATTGCATAAGAATGTTGGCACTACATTTATCACCTCCTTAATAAAAGGGTAAGAAACGCTGGGATGCAAAGAGAGCTGCTCATTCCGTACAATTTGCATTAAAGGTTCGAATTAGAATTTATGAAATATTATCCTCCCAAAGAACCATTTTTGAATTGGTTTGATCGAGAATAGATCAATCATGTATACCAGCAGAGCCATAATTAGCCTAGAAATACAAATGAAAACTTCAACAATGTGCTCGCTAATTAGCTTGGTTTATAAGCCATGTAGTAGATAATTAAAAGTCTACCCATAACTAGATCCCTATTAAGTTTAGTATATATCATTGAACTATTATCAAGCTACTTAGATTTTGTTGCTCGATAGCCAATAAATATGTAATATTTTGGATCTGAACTACTACATGACAACGGACTAAAAATGCTACAATTTATAATGTTGGCATATACTATATTTAGTATAATAATATTATATTTCTTTTATTATAATTTTAGAACAAATAAAAGATCGCAATACACTTGATTTGGAATCAAGAGTGGATTTGAACCTAGGTTTGGGCCCCCGCTGCTACTTACGAGTAGAATTTGGCACGTACCACCCTCCTTGCTCCAATTACAGGCCCCTTGGCTACCCATAATAATCGATTCCATTGTTGGAACTCAACCACTGAATATAACACATCACCGTCCCCAAGCCAATCAGGTTAAATCAGATGGGTAATATTGAGATGACTGCGGCACAACATCAACACATCCACTTGAGTTACTTGACTACCAGAGTGTTAATATTAATCATGCTTGTATATTTCATACATCTTTTACAACATCTTTAGTATTATATATATATACTTTATTCGATTAGTATGGCAATACAAATCCCGAGGTAGCTTTCTAAGTTGACTCGACGAGCTGGAAGAATTGTGGGGTCAAGCATTTGGACCTTTAAACCAACACCACTAGTAGCCTGGTAGGCTCTAGCTTGATCCTAGGCCTTGGGGGGGAGACAAACGAAATCTCAGCAACAATATCAATTTGCCGCTGCCAAAGCATTTCAAAAAGAGTGAAAGAAGAATCAGCACACCTCAAGCAAGCGATGCAGTCCCGGTCGCCACCTTTCCCATTTGATATAGTCTCCCATAAAACAGTAAAAGATCGAGAGGAGCTCAAAAGAGATGTTCCCACCACCTCTTTATCACCGAATCCATCATCATTAGAATCCGGCCCACCGGAGCAGACTACTTCCAAACCATCACCTTTCCACTGCTGCTCTCTATCTACTTCTTTTCCTCCATCGCCCACCTTTTCTTTTCTCTTCTTTTCACCACCTCCTCTTGCGTGCTCTTCCAGAACTCCCATCCTCCCCTCCCAAGTTTCCTCTTATTCCCTCCGCTCCCTCTCCCTCTCCCTCTCCCTCTATATCTCTTTCTTTCTTCTACTCTGTCAGGAAACTCTGATTCTCTACTGTTACATAAATCAACGGATGAAAGATAGCCTCTCCTTTTCAGTGCTCCAACAGAGGCTACCTTCTCTTTAGAAAGACAATCTGTATAAGGGTCTCACAAATAACGGAGTAGGTGAGAGGAACCAACAAGAGGAAGGGCAGAGTTTGGAGAGATGGGTTTGAGAGCCATCCAGAGTCTCATCTTCATTTTGGGCCTCCTCTTCTGCTCTGGTGAGTGTTACAATGTTTTTCTGTAGTTTTAACTATCTTCATGAGCTAGTGATCATGTGTGTCCACCTCTTGTGAGAGCTCTAGTGCCACCCAACTTGGCAACCATGCACCATAGAATTTGAAGCTCCCAATCAACAATAGAAGGAAGTTGGAAAACTCCAATCATATTATGTGGGGCGCAGCCAATTCATAGATTGAATTGAGGATGGTTCTTCTAGAGTTTAAGGCAAGGCTGGAGCAGAGCTCACTTAGAGTGTGTAAAGCGAGTCCTAATCAATCTTGTATAAAATCACAAGGGTATGCGTATCATCCCATAAGAGTCCAGAGATGTTGACTACCCGGTGACAATCGGAAAATTTTGACCATGTCATCCAGTCAGCCACCCATATTAGACTTGGTTTTGTCTGTATTATGAAACAAAACTTGGCTTCAGTGAGGATTGGGGGACATGGTTTTTCACATAGTTTGTCCTCCATTCAATCAGTTTGTGATTCCCCTCCCCCCCCTAGGAAACTCGGCTGCATGAAGATGATCAAAATTTCTTATTAAAAAAGGAAAAAGATTCGTTGCCTTCCATCTGCTATCCGAGTATTTTTCCTTGCATCACAACCCCTCCCCCACCAAGGTAAAGAAAGAAAAAGAAAAAAAAAAAAAGTTTTCATGCAAGACCACATCCTATGGCATGTGCAGTCCACCTTGCATAACCCTTGAATGCTGGCAGAGTCACACTTTTCACTTGAACTGTCGCACTCCGTTCTTACTGACTTTTAAGCAGTAATGAAATGCACTAAAGTGGTATACTTTATCATGTTCCAGCCACAGAAGCAAACAATTACTGATAAAACCAGTCTTTTCGGTCCTCTTGGGGAGCATTTTGATTGATCCACTGTTTCATTTGCATCAAGGTAATAATTATTTGTCACAAGATCCCGATCTTAGAATCAGAGAGATCTGATGCATTGTGGCATCAAATCAATTTCCCAAGACCTGTTACCTTTTTAGTCCCTCATATAGGCCCTCCTTATTCCAAATCATGGATTGATTGCAAGCATTTACATGATTATTATGGACAGTGAAGAGTTTAAAATTTCTGATTTCCTTTGCCAAATCCAACAGGAACGCTTGTTAAAGAATCAGATGATGGCCTATCTTCATCTCCAACAACATCACAACTTCAGGCGGCTAAAATAGGCAATGCAACTCCATCGCAGAAAGCTTCAACTCCCCAGCTCGAAAAGAAATCAGAAAGGGTGCTGTTTGCCGACAGCAAGTTGGAATCCTCAGACACAGAGCCTCGGAACGATGTAGTAACTCCAATAACAACAGTTCCAGTGGTCAATCCAATGACCCCCCCTACCACGACGACTCCTACGTATAATCCAACCCCAGCAACACAATCTAGTCCGGCTACTCCGCTGATGACGCCCGTTACAAACCCATACTCAACCCCAGCAACATCATCATCAGGTCAAAGCTGGTGCGTTGCAAGCCAAACTGCTTCACAGACAGCATTGCAGGTTGCTCTGGACTATGCCTGCGGATACGGAGGAGCAGATTGTTCGCAAATTCAACAAGGTGGAAGCTGCTACAATCCTGATACTGTTCGCGATCATGCATCCTATGCTTTCAATGACTACTACCAGAAGAACCCAATCCCAACTAGCTGTGATTTTGGAGGCACCGCTATCATCACCAACACTGATCCAAGTAAGTTTGATTCGCATACCACATTTCCTTTATTCTTTTCCTCTGCTTTCAGATTTCACCTTGGTGTAAACTAAATCTTACGAGTTCTGTTAGCTTGGTAATTTACACATAATATTAAGAGTAACTGAAGCCTATATGAAAGGTATCAAAATATTATAATTTCTAAGTTTGTATAGAAAATAAGGTTCAATTTAACCTAAATATAACCTTCAATTCAAATTTTCTGTAATACTGAATTTTATTTCTCTATCTTAAACACATGCCTGTCCAGTAATAAAGAGACGTCGCAAAAAGTTAAGATTAGTATCTTGAAAAAATTCCTTTTGCCTGTTGGCAGCACATGTAGAACTAATTCAGTGTGCTTGCATATCAAGCAGATCATATTCTTGATTTAATGATGGATGACTAAATACAAACGCAATCATATGATATTTTAATAAAATCAAGCCATAACATAACATGATATATATGTATATATATTGGGTACAGAACATGGTTAAATGTACAACAATGCATATAATCTAACCAGCATGCTACCTTGGATACATACTAGCATTAGTTTTCTAATCTCTGGGCATGTTTTTCCTGTTCTTCATATCAGGTACTTCAACATGTCACTATCCATCGACAAGGTAATTTTCTCACATCCAAGATCATGATTTCTGTAAGCGCAAACTAGTACATATGATAGATTAATATGTCCCGAATGACTGATGAATTGAAGATCTGATACCTGCATCAACAGCACGAGTACATCCGTCCTCAACACAACCAACCCAACTGGATCAGATGTGTTTGGTTCTGTCCCCCCATCTCCCAGTGGCACTATCTCCATGTCAGCAGGCACGGCACGTTTCTTCACTCTGACATGCCTCCTATTCTCAACAATCACTTTAAATGTGTACAAATAAACATTGCAACGGTATCTCCAGTAAGAGCACCTGAAGATTAGTTCATGGCTATTGTTTGCTATAGCATGAGTTCTGTGAAAGTAGTTAGCAGCTCAAACAGACAAAGATGTCAAAAGGATCCCTGTTGGCATCTGATTTTCACTGTTGAGCCAAGACATGCTCCTAAGCAGAGCCATCAGCCAGAGAGAACCATTTCTAGTAGGTTCAACTAGCATAAAAGTTACAGAATCTCTACTTTCCTTAGTTATGCTCTAGGAAGAATAAAGCCTTTTTCCCCTTCTTTTTCCATAGATCTGCAGTTTATTTTCTTTACTGTTTCATTTAGAGTTAAAATTCTGGAACTAAAAGGATTTCATATAGCATGATCAGCCAGTCTTCCCACAGAGAACAGATACATGTATTGCCAAGCATAAGCAGTAACAAACGAAACGGTGGAACACAGATAAGCTTCTCTAGCATGAGGGGCTAAGAAACAAGATTTAATGTTTGGGGAAAAGGGCATGGAGTGGTGGGAGTGGGGTTCTCTATTTCTTCTCTATTTGCATTGAGCGCAGAAAATCATCACATATACCATACTGAAAAAAGAACCAAAGAAAGTAATGAAGCGAAAACAAGCTCACACAATCATGATGGCTATTCATGAGAGCTCATTGAAGTTCTATGCAGGAAAGACCATGATCTGAAGCATAAATTTAAACAAGAAAGGTAGATCGGATTTAACAATAAATTCATGACATTTCCTACCATGAATTTTTTATGATAACTGCATGTATTGGTACTTTCATCCCAACATTTACCATCATATGCATATATTCCAACAATTGTTACTTAATTATTGAAAATTTCATGACAACTATAACTCTACAAGTGAGTTTCGCTTATCTTTTAACATATATTATCGCAAATCTTACTTTTAGAACCTTCATTCAGAATCTCCTTCAGCAGCTTTCTCACTTCTTATATCCACTTGAAGGCTTCTTGATGCAAATAAGATCAAAATAAAACAGGCACGGAACAATAACAATGCAGATGACAGCTAAGGTTGCAACAATTGATCCTTGATCAAATGCCTTTCTCAAGCTTCCCATCCTTGAGAAATGTTGAAAAGCCAAAAAACCAGCAATTGCCAAGGATATAATCGTACCAGCTTGAGTTCCTCTGTGCAATGGAAAAAGCAGGAAACTGGTAAATGTCATATCAGACTATTTTATCAAGACATCTAACTTTAGAAGATCTCTTTAGCAGGTTAGACTAATCCATATGCCAACTGAAGAACCACATCAAAACTTTTATGTCAGAAAACCTCCCCAGCCTGACATGACTTTGTCAGGAACGTGACTAAACAACTACCTCTACAGAACAAATTGCAACATAAATTTCACTTGTTGCAGGGGAGGTCTTCATGCAGAGGCACCAACTTACCTAAGGTTCATAGTTTGATAAGGAGCGACAATCACAAGCAGCATTGCTAAGAAGGGTAGAACCAGTTCCCCTACACAACAAAAAGAGTTTTTAGTAGGTTTAGTCTCCAAATTCTTTGTTGAATGATGAAGCAAGCTGGAAACTTCAGGCATAAAATGAAAAACTAGATATGATCAGCACAGCAAATTTACATGCCCAAAATGTTTATTTGGAATTTGACTGACATCCCCCTTCAAATTTAAAAACTCTTTTTCAGCTGGCACTTTAAATGAGATGGGCAACTAAACAAAAGAAAAGCTAGGTTACCTGGAATGAAGTAGAATAAACGGACCAGAAGTGCCAAAAAAACAGTCCAAGTACCATATTCGCCCCTGCCAACCAGTGTTGACATTAAGACATTAAACAAGTTTTGTATACTAACATATTCAATGCCCAGAAAAATGGTAATTTGAGAAATGATAGATTCCTTTTGACTTGGTAACAGTTAAATATCAAATATCTAGATAGAAGAAGAAGAAGAAAATGATAGTGTTATATTGGCCCGGTTACAGATTACTGTTGATAGCCATAAATGCACATTTTTAAGAAGGAATGACGGTGATCTGTTATAAAAGCTCACTTAATCCATGAGATGATGCTTGCAGGTGCTTGCAGAGCAAAAAGAGGAACAAGAAATGATTTTTGGATAGTAGTGCCTTTAGCCACCATTAACGCTCTGTAAAATAAAAAATATACATCTGTTAGAGAAGGCTCAAGAATATATGGAAAATACAGTACATTCCATGTCTGAACATTCAGACAAGGAGGAATTCGTTAGAATCTAATCGGACAGAATTGTGAATTTATATTGATAAAGATCTAATGTGCTGTAAGTTGCAACTCTGGTAGATGGGTTGTAACATTCCAACGATAAAGGTTCACAAGCCATGAAACCATCAAATGTATCCTAATGCACATCTATCGCTACAGATCTTCAGTATACAATAATTGCTAAATGAAAGAAAATCATGAAGCAAGACTTTTCAGTCAGCATCAGAGCTCCACATGCAGACTGTATCCCATTCCCATCAGACATTTTCACACATCTTTTGGACATCACATGAAAGTTTCAGTCATTTCTATCTTGTATATTTCTTTTTACCAGACTCCAGTGACTCTCACAGCTCCCATTACTTTCCCATTGACATTTCTCTTTTTCCACTTTCTATTCTTCGTTTCAATTTTTTCTCCTATCATTTTCCTTCCCTCTAATATAATATACTCAGCACCCTCTGTGGCCTAATCAAAATTTGTATATCAAGATGAAGGCACTGACGTACATGTAAAGCATACCTTTGCAGCCATTCAAATTCTTGTTTCAAATCATTAAACCCATCATCCAGTCATTGGTGCTCATGGCTACAAATGATGGAAACTTTTCTCCTACTCTAAATCCAATATATGTGCATCAGTCCAACAATCTTAAATTGGTGATCATATTTCAAAACTTGACCAAGGATGGCTATCTTGCATAAAGACGCAACATGAATATTATTCTTAGTACTAAATTAAACTTTCTACCAATGGCTCCTTTACCATCCCACCTATCAATTTTCCAAATCATTTAATAACATGGCAGCAGATATGCTTCAACTTACATCTTTCCTTTTGAATGGTAACATCATTGATAATTTATGACTCCATGCTTGTTCACAACTTTCTTTGTAGTTAAATAAAGTCATAATGCTCATACATCTTCTTCAAACAGTTTAAAGGCATCTTAAGACTGGGAGATGCTTTAGAACATTGTATACCTTGACCATTTAAATTCAATGCTCTTACCTCAGTGCAGAAGGTGAAGAACCACAAGTCCATGCATGAGACCATATCGTTTTTAAAGTTAAATGGAAGTTCTGGTGCTTCTGGTCTACATCAACACTTAACATTAAAAATAGCATGAGAATACTTAGAAACACTAAACTCTCTTATCATAGTCAATGAGCTTCAACGACAACAGGTCATTTTTAATAACTAGTAATCTGTGTCCATTAAGGGGAAAGGACACCATTATCAACTGACTTTTGTGTTCTTATATACAACACTCATAAAAGATTTAACACTTAGTGCATATTGTTTTGCATATCATTTGTCTCATCTACAATAATATACACACTGCATGGTAGTTCCTTTTATAAGGATGCACAAGGGACCCTTAATCACTTAACTGAAGGTAATTCTTATCAGCAATTGCAGTTAAATGAGATTTTAGTGAACCAACATTTCATAAAGATATAAAAAATTCTACATAAGGAGCTTGAAATTTTATTTCACAACAACATGGTGGTCTATACTACTTACATGCTCCATGCAATTTCCATCCCATTCTCACCATTAACAAATTTAATTTTGATCTTCAGAATTAGGCTGCATTTCTTTTGAACGTTTACTACTATAATCAACTTTTAATTTGGAAATTAGGCATTTTCCATCTAGTCACTAAGAGAGTTTCCCTGATGTGAAACATAAGTCATTACCATTTTATTCCAGCACTATTCCTACTATATCATTTATTCTATTTGACATGATCCTAAAAATTTTCAGATGCTCCATCATTTTAGCACAGATAATATGTTAGGCCACTAAATAAGTGGCAATATCTTTGTAAATTATTTTTTAGGGTGCATGTGGTATAGGGTTAGAGGTTTTGAGAGTGTTTGGCATGGAGTCAACTCTTTTCAGGGTATAATACACCCTCTCCACCGCCCCCCCCTCCCAAACAAAAAAAGGGAAAAAAATAAATTATTAACCTAAGGGGGTAGATTAGGGAATGAAAAGGAATTGAAACATTAGAACTAATAAAATATTAAATAATTTTACTATATATTTATATATTATAATATGAGATAGACTTAGCTATATTCGAATATAGCAAAATTCAGGATCCAGTTACCTCTTTTATCCTTGAATTCATACGGATTTCGAAGCTACCCTATCTTTTTTTTACTTTTTTTCACCTTTGGGATTCGTGACCTGTACGAATTAAAGGTGAAGAAGATGATCGATTCCAAACTTGGCAATATGTGAATGTAATCAAATCTATCTCATTATAACATTACATATAATATAATCATAATTATATATATATATACACTGAATTTGGCTATACTCCCATGTCACAGAGCCCAAATTCAGTTGCCCTTTCTATCCTTAATTCTACACAAATCATGGATCCTAAAGTTAGAAAAGACAGGATTGCTTCGAGATTTGTATGAATTCAAGGATGACCGGATATAGCCAAATTCAACTTTCTCTCTATATATGTATGTATGTGTATGTATGTATCTGTAAGTACGTATGTATATATATATATATATATATATATATATATATATATATATATATTTGCCTGTTATATTAATAACCCTGTGTCAACGCAGTTAGCACTTACACTTATAATATTTGCCGAACTCATCGAGCAAAATCTTAGAAGTTGAAGAGAGTTGAATTTGGAGACTCATTTAGGTAACACGCAAAATTACCTTCATTCAGCTTAACCGCGAATGCCTCTACTAAGCATTTTTATGCTTGCATAGCATGATACGGCATCCAGATACTGCTGACTACTAGCAAGAAAAGCGATAAACACACGCCTTCTTTTGCAGAGACACTTCCAATGTCTCTTTCTTTGCTTGGACTTCTATAGCATAATAATATATGTCAAAATGGACGTATGTTTACAAGAGAGGTGACTCACGCGGTGGAGACAGCGGAAACCCACTGCAGCGACAGCGGACTGACCGGCGCGGCGTAGCAGACGGCCCCTCGACATTGCCTCCGCTGCCACCTCGATGATCCCGCCGGAAAAACCAACCTGCAAGCATAAAAGCACCGATCAATTTGAGACAAGTCCAATTCCAACTCCACACCGATCTCATTAAATTTCAAAGAATAACAAAATAAAAGAAAGCAATGAAATTATAGTCTTTTGATTTCTGATCTCAGCGCTTCTATCACTGCCATTACCTTAGGACGGGATCGGATCTCCAGGACGGGATGGTGACGCCGTTGAGGAGACAGAGGGTGGGGCCCCTGTTACTGGGTTTGAACGTGGGATGGGGGATGGCAGCGGTGAGGCAGGGCGAAGGGAAGGCAAATCGAAGAAGGGACATAGCCGGATTCTTCTCCTTTGGGATTGATCAATCAAGTATCGGCCTATGAGTTCAAGAATCAAGAATCGAGACGGGAGTGGTGAAGTGGAGCAGAGAAAGGGCGCGAGGTAGGAAGAGAAAAAGGGGGCAGACCTCAGAAAGGGGAACTGAACGAGACACGTGCAAGCTCGTTTTCATTACGCCAATAATAGAGAGAAGAAAAAAATTTAAAGAACCTCAATCTCTGAACACCCAACGTTGCACCCACAGGGATGTATCACAGCAAGTGGAGCCCCCCTGCGCCGTGACTAGGTGTAAAGTCGACGGTTTTATAGTGGGTGCGTAGAGTATAATTGAAAATACTGAACGAGGACGCTTTGTCGCAGTCCTTGGTGCATGCACGTGACATCCAGAGACTTCGGATGCGGGATAATGTTGGATCCATCCTTCTTAGCCGTAGGAGATTTTCCCCCTTACAAGGATGAGTTTCTCTTTTGGCATAAAAATTTCTTGCCTTTTACGGGTATGAAGTGGAAAGAAAAATTATTATCCCCAATAAAATAGAAATAAATACGCCCTCGCTCCGTCCCACCTCATATTTAAATACTATAATATAATTATATAATTATATATGCATTAAATTATTATATTTTTTTATTAAAAATTTATGCATATTATTATAAAAAGAGATGAAGATTTATTATTACCTATGAGATAGAAATGAGAATAAAAAGATTTTGATTTACGAGGATAAAATAGAGATAAAATTATATTCTAAAGGAGATAAAAATCGAGCTTTTTGGCTCTAGTTCATTCGTTTTCATCTAAACCTCACCGATGGGATGAGATAGATATAGAATTAAATACATTCTACTATTTTAGTATTGTTGCTGTGGAAATTTATTCTTTGGCTTGGATGTATGTCATCAGGATCCGGATAACACTCTTTCATTCGGTGGACCTGCAAGATAGCCTTCATGCAGGAAGCACACGGGTAATCCCTACGGAAGACCCTTCGACACCCAAGTCAATAATGTTCTCAGCTAACATATAAGAGAAAAAGGCTCTTGCAGAAAAATGCTGCAATCGCCTCTGCTCCGAGTTATGGAGGCATAGAATTGTATTCGAGAGCTTACTAAGGCGGGTCTTGAGACGTGGTATTTATGCGCCACCGAGATGGTAAGTTATTGCCTGATTTTTTGAATGTTTTAGAAAGTTGGAAGCTGATACGATTGAAATCCCGTCAGTTATGGGGACTGATGATGGTTGAGGAGGCTGATGGATGCCTTATCAGGAATTTAAAATTTTGTTGATCATGAGCAGAGTGTTGTATTTGGCTCCTGTCTCTGTTTTGGTAAACTCACTCCGAGATCTTAGTGATCAGAGCGATTTGTCTTCAAGGATATTTGGCGTGGTATGAGGCAGCAACGACGCTCGTCTTTGCTTGGTCCTTCTTAGGCATAAAGATAGCTTGGCCCTATCGATGTACGAAAATGGCTCGGCTCTGACGAGGTATAGAAATGGCTCGGCCTTGCTGAGGTATGGAGATAGGGCGGTGCAGCTTGTCTTTTTCTGAATAGGACGGTTAGTGGGTTAGAACCAAAGTTGTCAATTTCATTTCGGATTATGTTTCGGTTTAGCTTATGAAATAAAATATTTCGTTGTCGGACCATTTCGATGCTTCGTTTCAAAATATATATATAATAAAAAATTTGTTCATAATTCATATTCTTCATAAATAATAATAACAATATAAAAATAAAGAGTTTGAGTTTTTAGGAGATGCGGCCGTGGGGGCAGAGTAACTAGGGTTTTTTTTTGATATTATATACTCGTGGAAGCCGAGCTATGGAAGCTCGGGGGAGCCGAGCTACGGAAGCTCGGGAACATCATGGCGGGCAAAGGGATGGGGTCGGTCTTAGCCTCCTCGCACGAATATTGATGCAATGATGATTTTACCCCCAACACATGCCCTCCACTCCCTAGTTCGAAGCGCAGGTTCGGGCATAGGGAGTATAAGTCCAGGTGGCACGCTTTGGATGGGACGATCCGGTTTAGACAGCCCACGCAGTGATGCCCTAATTAATGCAGCGAGGTCATCATGCCTTCGTGGGTAAGGCTCCTCCAGGGGTGACGGTTGGGGAAACGTCACGTAGCAAATCCCGATTAACGCGGCGTTTGTCGAGGCGGTTCCGGATGCCTCGGGCGAAGCGCCTCATCTTCTTAAGATGGCTTCCTTACAGGGGAAGCAAAGCGATAGCAGTGCTGTATCCATTTGCAATATCCTCTCATTCTGTTTTCTGGAGAGTCCCGTCTTCTGCGACGTTTGCCGTTTCGCCTGGTGCTTTTTCCGGCTAGGATGACGATGAGCCCCGATGACGTAGCTATGGAGATCGTTGCTAAGGATGTGGGAAAGATTCGCCAGAGGTATGGTATACCCCCAGACGTCGTTCTGCGATTGCCGGGACCTGAACACAGGGTCTCGCGAGATCTGGAGCATGGGGTCTTCATTTACGAAGACAGTCTGAAAGCAGACCTCCGGTTTCCTCTTCATCCCTTGGTGAAGGAAATCATGACGCATTACAACATCTGTCCGGCGATAGTGGCCCCAAATAGCTGGTGGAGTATTATCGGATTTATCTCAATGTGCCATCAGATTCAGATCGTCGCCACTCTCCCTCTTTTCGTGCCTGCTATCATCTAATACCCGAGAGAAAATCGGAGTGGCCTTACATCGGACCTCAGAGGTCCTTCAAAATGATTGTGGATAAGCCATCCTCCATAAAGGGATGGAAGAGTCGATTCGTCATCGCCGAGGGGAACATTGGTTCCGACTTCCCTTGAGATAGGGAATTTCGTTCGGGATGTGGAAACGCATCCAGTTTTGTCCAAGCCGGAGGAGAAAGATTTGGACGTCCTCCGCAACGGCCAGGTGTTCTCGGCCAATGATTTGCTATCGGAGAGTGCTCTTTTTGCGGCCGGGCTTAGTCCTCTGGACCCGCAAGGTGAGTCCTCCCTTTTGTCTTCTCCGTTGTTTGTTATCTAGGCGAACGTGTTTGGATTTAATTGCATACTTTCCGCTCTTGCAGCCAAGAGGCCTGCGTTGTCAAGTCTTGTCAAGAGGAAGAGAGGTAAGCGCCCAGGGAGAGCAGCGGCGCGGAGAAAAGTAGGCCCGAGAAGAGGGCTCATACTTCCGTAAGATGCTCGCCGGATGCCGGAGTGGCCACGACGGGAGCGTCGGAAGCAAGGGAGGATTTGAGGAGGACAGCTGAGATCCCTTGTCCCCCTGTGGTGGAACTATCGGATAGCTCGGATGAGATTCCATTGGCTCCTCCGGCTGCATCCCCTTTGAAAGATTATGAGGAACATCCTGCGTATCATGGACCGCAAGGATCAGATTCTGAGGCGGCGTACCATCCCTTATGTCAAAGTTTAGTGGAATAATCACTCTGAGAGGGAGGCTACTTGAGAGCTGGAGGAGGAAATTAAAACGAAGTATCCACAATTATTTGAAGGTAATTTATCTATCTTAGATTGTTGACTTTTGAAATTTATAGTATACCAATTTCAAGGCCGAAATTTTTATAAGGAGGGGAGGATGTAGTAACCCGGTTCAGACGAACCAGGTTTGGTTCAGATGAACCAAGCTCCAGTCTGTTGGGTTCCCCGGGCTGACGCTTCGCTCCAAGTGAAGCGTTTAGTCTTCGGGAAACCCCCGATCCGAGGCGTTGCACAGGTGATTAAATATGAAGGAGGAGGACTCCTTCCTTCATGCTAGCGTGCTTCATCCTCAGGTACGTTCCCCTGCCACTCAGAGAGAGAGAGAGAGTGTGAGAGAGAGAGACAGAGAGGGAGACAAGAGAGCGCGAGAGGCAGAGAGATGATTTGAGACCGGCCGATCCCTTGGTTCAGGCCCGGCGGCATGCTCGCCGCCTCGCCGGGCCTGAGCTTCGGCCGGCGACCCTGTCGGCATCGGGGGAGGTGTTCGGCGGAGTGGTGGTGGAGAGAGAGATGAGAGAGAGGGCCAATCGGCCCTTCTCTCGCGCGTTGGTTCGGGCCCGGCGGCGTGCTCGCCGCCTCGCGGGCCTGAGCTTTGGCCTGTCGCCTCCACCGGCGCCGGGCGTGCGTCCGGTGGAGGTCCGGCCGGCAAGGTGGCCGGCCGTGCCGCCGGCACAGTGACGTGCCGCGCGGATGTGAGAGGGAAGAAGTGAGAGATTGAGAGAGAGAAAGGGGGATTGGTGGCCGGCCGCGGCGGCGGCCGGCTCTGGCCCGGCCACCGGCGGCCGGGCCACCCTCAATTTGGCCGGCGGCAGCCCTGGCCGCCGCTAGGTCCCCGTCCCCTGTTCGGTGAAACAGGGGATCGGGATGGCTTGGCTGAACTGGGCCGGCCGATTCAGGGCCTTTTGGGCCATGCAGCGATCTATTTTGGGGTTGGTTTTTGGGCCCCGTAACGGGCCTAGGATTAGCAAAATAATTATATGGCTAGAATCTGGGTTAATTCTAGTTTCTTGGGGTATTTTTACTTCCCAATTGGGTGTGTATAGTGGAGATATTCGAGCCCAAAGTTGGGCCCGTGAACTAGTCTGGGTAGAATTCTAAGGGTCATTTTAATATTTCTATTCTAATAAATTAATTATGTAAAATGATCCTGTAGGTGCTCAGACATCTGACTAGCTGATATATACCTGTTGGATTGCGTACTGAGGTAAGTAAGCCAGTTATCAGTATTTAATAAATTATTTTATTCATTATATGAATATTTAAATTGTGAATTATATTGTGACATAAAGAATTGTTATGGATATTGGCTAAATTGTAAGTAGATGAATATTATGAACACATGGTTGTTTATGTGCTATGATTTCATATGTGGATGCTATGCATGAGAGATGCAGTTATTATGACATTGATGTGATATATTACATGCAATTGTTCAGTAAGTATAATCCACTGTTTATGCAATATAGAGATGTTATTGATATGTTTGTGCATGATGTGAGGTACTGTTATGTGTCGCCGCGGTTCTCCTTTATCATGTCATACCACACACACATCTAGAGGATGTGTTTTGATGATTTATGCCACACACACATCTAGAGGATGTGTTCTGATGATTTATGCCACCTACACGTCTAGAGGATGTGTTCTGCTTGTTTATGCCATTCACACGTCTAGAGATGTGTTCTGCTTGGGTCCGAGATGGCATCATGCATCTAGAGGATGTGTTCTGAGTTACTATGAGGTGGCATCACACATCTAGAGGATGTGTTCTGCTTGGTTCGAGGTGGCATCACACATATAGAGTATGTGTTCTGGTGGATTATGATATGGCGTGACCCTGGTATCTGGACCCTTTCAGTAGGGGGATGCTTGTTGGTACACTATTGAGATATTGCAGGGCCGTGGATCACATTTACAGCTACCATTGAGAGTATAAACAGTGGGTTTACTTACATTGCATCTTTGAGTATTTGTGGAATGTTTAAGCATGCAAATCATTTATGTGCTTATTGATTGTTATACTATGATTTGACTGTATAACGTGGCTTACTTATTGAGTGTAAGCTCATAAAAATCTAACAATGTTTTTGTCAGAGCCACGAGATTGAAGATGGATGGTTGGGGTGATAGATCTTCTATTAAATAAAACAAGACCTATTATTTTGTTGTAACCCCAGTATTGCTTATGTGTAGGGCTTGATGCCCAAACTTTATTATTGTGGTGTGTAAGGGTTGTAACCCAAGACTTTTAGTATTCAGTGATGTATTTGGCTTGATTATATATAATTGTGTTATGTGTGAAAAATTTTATAACGCCTTGCGTGCCCGGCACGCGGCGGGTTGTCACCCTAGCCCGATATTGGGTTGACACCTTGGAAAGGTGCCACCTTTTATTTTTTTTGGATTTCTGTTACCTTTGCGTCGGTTCTCGACCTTATTTTTGGACACAATTTTTTTTTTTCGTCGACACGCAGAAAGATCCCATTTTGATCGCGATTTTATCGGCATCTCTCCATGTTTTTGAGCAATTAGCATGAGGCTTCCAACGGGGTTAGGATTCTTTTAATCCATTAAACTGTGGATTCTGGTTCGTTGCTTGGATTTGTGGATGACTCGGCTTGAATGCAATGAAGAATTGTCGGAAAAGAAGCTAAGAATTTCATCACATGGGCAAGACTGGATTCCTCCAATCCATTTCACGTAGTCTGTGGTGATCTCGATTGCTGAAGCTCCCATCTCAATGTGGCAGAGCTTCCAGCCACCTATCCTCGGCGGCACGCCATCAAAGCAGGCCGTCGATGCTCCTCCTCCTCCCCCCGTTGAGACCAAGCCTTCGGAGCCTGTCAAGAGGCAAGAAGCCTCAAGAAACCGCCGCATCTTCCTTCGACGACCCCTCCCTTTTTGGGTTTGTTATTTTTTTTAAAAAAATAATTATTGTCTACACACACACACACACACACACACATATATATATATATATATATGTGGTGTGTGTGTATCTCCGTAAGTATTATCAATAGGGTATGTCCTCTATAAGTCCATTTTCATATGCCTTATTATACCTTCCTGTCGACACGTGTTTTCGTAATTTGCAACGTAAATCATTATGCATTACATTGCCAAAGATTGCGAAAAGAAACAGATGTTGCTTACCAATCCTCGGCACGACCAAGCTACCTATCTGAACAGGAAATCTCCGAACCTCGGCTGGGCCGAGCAAAAAATTCTTCGAACCTTGGCAGGGCCAAGTAAAAATTCTCCGAACCTCAGCTGGGCCAAGCAACAAATTCTGCGAACCTTGGCAGGGCCAAGTAAAAATTCTCCGAACCTCGGCTGGGCCGAGCAACAAATTCTCCGAACCTTGGCAGGGCCAAGTAAAAAATCTCCGAACCTCGGCAGGGCCGAGCCAAATTTCTCCAAACCTTGGCGGGGCCAAGTAAAAATTCTCCGAACCTCGGCTGGGCCGAGCAACAAATTCTTCGAACCTTGGCAGGGCCAAGTAAAGAATCTCCGAACCTCGGCAGGGCCGAGCCACAATTTTTCCGAACCATGGCGGGGCCAAGTAAAAAATTCTCCAAACCTCGGCTGGGCCGAGCAATAATTCTTCAAATTAAAGTCCCGGCAGAAAACCAAAGTACGCGGGCCCCGAATAAAGCCGAAGGACTTCCAAGTAGTCCCCAGAACTTCGGCTGGTTTGAAAAAAGGCACACTGAGCAAAAACGGGCAGGGCCAAGTAAAAATTCTCCAAACCTCAGCTGGGCCGAGCAACAAATTCTCGAACCTTGGCAGGGCCAAGTAAAAATACTCCGAACCTCGGCTGGGCGGAGCAACAAATTCTCTGAACCTTGGCAGGGCCAAGTAAAAATTCTCCGAACCTCGGCTGGGCCGAGCAACAAATTCTCTGAACCTTGGCAGGGCCAAGTAAAAATTCTCCGAACCTCGGCTGGGCCGAGCAACAAATTCTCCAAACCTTGGCAGGGCCAAGTAAAAATTCTCCGAAACTCGGCTGGGCCGAGCAACAAATTCTCCGAACCTTGGCAGGGCCAAGTAAAAATTCTCCGAACCTCGGCTGGGCCGAGCAACAAATTCTCCGAACCTTGGCGGGGCCAAGTAAAAATTCTCCGAACCTCGGCTGGGCCGAGCAACAAATTCTCCGAACCTTGGCAGGGCCAAGTAAAGAATCTCCGAACCTCGGCAGGGCCGAGCCACAATTTCTCCGAACCTTGGCGAGGCCAAGTAAAAAATTCTCCGAACCTCGGCTGGGCCGAGCAATAATTCTTCAAATTAAAGTCCCGGTAGAAAACCAAAGGACTTCCAAGTAGTCCCCAGAACTTCGGCCGGTTTGAAAAAAGGCACACTGAGCAAAAACCGTCAACACGCACAAAGAATGTGCCTCCGGCAAACCCCTAAAGGGTTCAAAAAGCCTTACATGACCGGCCATGAACCCCAGGCAAAGCCGGGGAATCCCCCCTTTTGCTGCTAAAATCTTTGGGCAATGCCCCTATAACCTACCGAACAAACGCCCGGCTCAAACGAAGCCATGGCTCAGCGCCTGAACCGATGGAGCCACCTAGGCTCTTCGACTATTCAACCAAATATGAATGGTTCTTCTTCGAAAATAAGAGGTTGTCAAAAAAAGGCCTTTTCATTAATTATAAAAGGAAATACAAAAAGAGAAATAGAAGAAACAAAAAGAAAAAGAAAAAAAGAGAAGAAGCCCCAGCTAGGGCTCACTGTCACTCCCGACGCCAGTAGGTCCTCCAGGCGTTCAGTGAGATCGGCGACCTGCTGGCGGAGTGACACTATCTCTTCCTTCTGCCGGTCCGCCACCCGGCGCAAGGCCTCCGCCTCCCTCGTAGAAACGTCAACATATTCCTCAACAACCCTCACGAGCCGCTGGTGACTCGCGAGGGTCGACGCTAGGCCTAGCCCGTCGGTGATCGTGGGGTGGCCCCTCGTCGGATGTAACAGGCCATTGATTGACGCCCTTAGTTCATCAGACGATCGCTCTCCTCCTTGAGAGGCCATGGCAAAAACTATTTCGAGACTTAATCAGAGGGTGGCTAAGACCAACACCCCCCGGTCATATTTATACTTATCAGGCGAGTATTTCGATCAGTCGGCCGTAACCACCGACCTATGAGAACTCACCACGTATCATCGCTTTAATTAGTGCCTGCAGAATCCGAAAGGCCGTGCCCCATCCCGAGTGAGATCGGTAAATGCGGATAGACTGTTCGGGAACCCCCTGAACAGAGTATCTCCCGATCTGCCGGCCCCCGTAATGAATGCTCTCGACACTTCCCCAAGCTCTTTTAAGCTGGCCCCCTTTCAGGAAACGCAAAAAGGGAAGAATTCCAGTGCCTGGCAGTAATTCGTCCCCTCGGGAGGGGTAACGTCATAAATAAAGAGCGTGACCATATACCGCCCGTTCCGCCCTGACGCCCCTCACCAAGCACCGCAGGGACCTAACACTACGGCTCATAGTGGCGACTAAGTCACTTCTCCGAGCCCCGAATCTTCGAACCTCGGCTAGGCCGAGCGACAAATCTTCGAACCTCGGCTGGGCCGAGCAACAGATTCTCCGAACCTTGGCAGGGCCAAGTAACAAGTTCTCCGAACCTCGGCTGGGTCGAGCAATAAGTTCTCCGTACCTCGGCAGGGCCGAGTAACAAACTCTCCGAACCTTGGCGGGGCCAAGTAAAACATCTCCGAACCTCGGCTGGGCCGAGCAGTAAATTCTTCGAACATCGGCTGGGCCGAGCAACAGATTTTTCGAACCTTGGCAGGGCCAAGTAACAAATTCTCCAAACCTCGGCAAGGCCGAGCCATAAACATTCGGTTTCCAATGGGGACGAAGCATGAATCTCCGAGCTTCTGACCAAGATAGGGAGCGTATTCTGCCACCGAACAATCCCTAATCCTCCATTTGGATCAGGGCAGTTTGCAAGCCCCGACTAATTCGGATGGCGCGAGATCCTCGCCTAAAAACGAACGGCACGTACCCCATGTCCAGCAACAACAAATTGGCATAGGAGAAATAGAGATTGAGAAACAGAACAGAACTCTCTTTATTTCATTGCCATCAAAACCAATTACAAATGCCTGAGAGGCGTTACAAGAGCATTGAAATGCATAAAAAGACAAAGTACAAAACTCGGGCAACTGCTCCAAAGCAGACCTGGGCAACTGTGATGCTCGGCGTCCCGACCGACGAGCTAGATAAGCCGCAAACAGTCAGCTCGCGCCTATAATGGGCGGGCGACATGGACCAATCGTTGCGGCCAGCTTCGGTTAATAATGATATCTCGGTGACCCAACCGAGATATCAGGGTGATTGGAAAGGGTGGACGGAAGGTCACCCCTAACCACCCAACCGAGAGGCCCCCCGGCGAGTAGGAAGGAAGCCCGCGGACCCTGGCGCCGGAACGCTCTCCCAAACCGAGTGTGCACCGCCCTACTTGCCAAGGCTCAAGGACAAGGTACCTGCAGGCGGCACACCACCTCCCCCTCCCCATGTGGCGAAAGATTCCCCAGGCGGGCGAGCCCAGGAATCCAAATCGGGGGAGGAGGAGAAGTTCAAGCCAGTCATGGGGAGCCCGCGTACACTTCCTACCGTACCTCCCCAAAGGGGAACCACAAAGGTCACACTGGAAGCACATATGTGCGCTCTCCGTGTGATCTCTGCGCCCCTCCTGTGCGCTCTCCATATGATCTCCGGGTCTCATCCCCTAAGGGCAAGCCTTTCTTCAGCAGCTCCTTCATCGCCCCAGCTGTCCGGAGGTGAAGGGCTTACAAAAGGGAAGCTCAACCCTCCCACTCGCGACAGCGGAGAAATGAGCATGGTGGAAACTCTAATGGGAAAGAAACTTTGGGGACGACTTAACACGACCCCTCTTCCCCCTTTTTTATAGGCAAAAATGAACCGGGAACAGCTACCAAGGCCGGAAGCCCCGAGATTCAAACACCTGGCCCATGCCTCCACGTGGCCCCCCAGGATGGACGCAACGCCCCATTGCGCGCCGAGCCCACCGCCTAAACTGAGACGCATGCAAAGATTTCCTCTTGATCCCGAATCGCGATCATTAAACGCAGAGAATCGCCCACTGACATTACGGAGACTGGCAGGTTCAGGAGATCGTCCTACGAAAGTAATATCCTCCAATGGTAAACGGGTGCGTGCGCCGTACGTCAAAACGACCCGCATGGGAAAAGAACAACTACCCTAAAAACCTTCCGGAAAGCACCAGAGCAGCTTTGTGTTCCCCACAGTGCCGTATCATCAATTTCGGTGAAATAAAAACCGGTTTGCCTGCAGAGCGGCAGGGCGCTGGCAGGACAGCAAAAAGCACGAAAACCGATTGTTCGTCGATTGCTCCCCAACGAAGTTAATCGCTCGAAGAACTTGTGCGACAAAATTGAGCGTCTCAAAACAAAAATGAGCGCGAAGGCTACGCAAACCATTCTTTCATTGACCGAAAAAGGAAGTGGCAAAAGGAAACGAAAAATACTTCGGTAACCACCCTCATATGTCGGCCCTAGCCGACCTACTTTATCGTCGGCCCTAGCCGACCTATCTTGTCGTCGGCCCTAGCCGACCTACTTTATCGTCGGCCCTAGCCGACCTACTTATCGTCGGCCCTAGCCGACCTACTTGTCGTCGGCCCTAGCCGACCTACTTCATCGTCGGCCCTAGCCGACCTAGCCCTAGCCGACTTATTTCGTCTATCGGCCCTAGCCGACCTACCCTACCAGTCGGCCTTAACCGACCAACTTCGTTCCTCAAATTTTAATTAATTTGTTGCATCGAACGAACGTGAACCGAATCAGATCGTCTTTCGGTTCACCAGTCAAGGCTATCGCCCCGCCTTGGGCCAAGCCAATGCGTTCCCTCGATCCCGAAATAAAGATGACCAAAGAGCGTCAACAAGCCATAAGTCGCTTGCGATTGAGGCGAAATTTGGAGCGAAGGACCGTCCAAGGAAAAACACTCAAATAGAAGTAGAAAGTTCATTCATTGAAAGACGTCAAGCAGAGTTACAGAAAGCGAAACACAGGGGTGGCTCTTAAAGGCCGGGAACCACATCAGTTCTAGAAGAACCCTCGGTTACGTCCGCAGAGGCGTGACTTGATTCGCCTTCTCTAATACCTTCGCCCCCTCAGCGACAGTCTGCGATCCTTCAGAAGCTGCGGCCTCGCTGGGACCCGGGGCAGCACCAGGATCGATATCGGAGGCGTCGACGTACTCATCCTCCTCTTCTCCTCCGGACTCACCGGCATCAGGAGCTTCAGTATCCAGAAAAGAGAGATCCCATTCCGGGTGCTCGCTGGATATCTTGTCTTTGCACTCTTCCACTCCGAGTTGGAAGGCGTCAGCGCCGATTACGTCCTGTTCCCCCTTGAGTATGGCGAGTTGCACCTTAGCCTCGGCAACTTGCCTCTCAGCCTCCGCGACTTGAGCCCGCAGAATAACGGTTTGCTCCTCGAACTCGCCGGCCCGCGCCTCGAGTTCTGAGCTCCTACTGCGGCTAGACACGAGCTCACCTTGCAAGGCCCGATTATCCAGCCCTAACCTTGCCACCTGCGAAACCGAAATCAGTCGGCACCACAAGGAATCAACAAAGAAAGTTAAAAAAGAGGGGGGAATAAGATCGTACCTCCTCCTCTTGTCTGGCCAACCTTTTGGTCAGCTCCTCGGCCTCACCCCTGGCCCTTGTTCTATCAGCTCCAACCAACTCGACCCTCTCCTGGAGAGCGTTAATTCTCGACTGCTTGTTTTCGACCTCTCCCCGAGCTTGAGATAGCTCGTTACTCAACCGAGCTATCGTCCCTTCGTGCCATTTAGCGCTGACTCTCAAGTCAGCGACTTCGCCATCGCGCCGCTGCAGCTTCTCCTCTATTTCGCTGAGCATTCTGGTCAGGCGCTTTCTCTCGTCGGCAGCCTCCTTCCCCAGCCGGGCCAGACTCTCATTATGTTCCCGCTGCATCGCCGCCATTTCCTCGGAATGCTTTGACTTAACCCGAGCCAACTCTGAGCACGTCGTCATTCTTCGCCAGGAGCCCCTGTAACTCCTCCGCTTTACGCTTTTGCTTGGACGCTTCAGCTAGAGCGGCCTGATACGACGCCTTCATCCCCGCCAAGCTCCTGTTGCTAACGGCCAGGAGTTCCTCGAACTTCTCGGACACCTCTACTCGCGATCGGAGTTCGGCGTTGTCTCTCCTGGCCTGAACGCTGGCCCCCGTCGCCAAACTCAGACGCCAGCACATCGCCCGAGAAAGCAGAACACTCTGCGGGACAAATGATGAGTAAGAATATGCGATTAAGTCAACCAGAAAGTATCCGCCACCCAAGAGTGGTAACTCACCCGAGAGGCGTAGGCCCGTGTCATCTTCATGAGGGTCGGATTGTCAATATCGGGGAGAAGATGGATACTTTCGGCCACTCCCTGTTGCCCGAACGCGGCATCAACCAACTCCAGATCCGCAAACCTGTCCGCCGAAGGATCCGCACCGGGTACAAGGCCGACCTCATTAAGGCAGAAAACGCCTCCTCAACACCCGCGTTCGAGCTACTGGGCTGGCCATCTCCGCCCGAGGAACCAACCCGGGCGACCTCCGGCTGAGAGGCCTTCAACTTCCCAGCCTCTTCTATCAGAACCCTAGCTTGGGCTTCTTCGGACAATTCGGCCAACCCAAGCGCCAGCCTCCCCAAAATCCTTTTTGAAGGGGTCCCCATTGCAGGACTCTCACCTTGCTGCGCTTCTTCTCCCGACCCATCTTTTTCGGTCACAATCACCTGCGTCTCCTCCGCAGGCTCCCCCGAGGCCTCTGTCCGGCCTGTTTCTTGACCCGCTACGGGCGGTCCAGCATCGCTACCCTCGGACTCCTCCCGAACCTCTCCACCAGCGGCCACTCTCCCTTGCTCCCCCACTAGAGTCGGTAGTAAACCCGCGGAGGCGGAAGGCCCCCCAGAAACGACCGCTTTCGCCGAATCCGTCGCCGGCTCATCTTTCAAAGGAGATGCGGCCGGACGAACCAACGGAGTCTCATCCGAACTATCCGATAGTTCCACTACGGGAGGACAAGGGATCGCAGCTGTCCTCCCTAAATCCTCCTTCGCCCCCGGCGCTCCTGTCGTGGTCGCTCCGGCGTCCGGCGAGTTTCTTACGGAGGTATGAGCCCTTTTCTCGGGCCTACCTCTATCCACGCCGCTGCTCTCCCCTGGGCACTTGCCTCTCTTCCTCTTGACGAGACTCGACAATGCCGACCTCTTGGCTGTAAGAACGGAACATATGCGATTAAATCCAAACACGTTCGTCGGGGCAACACACAGCGGAGAAAGTAAAAGGGAGGACTCACCTTGCGGGTCCAGGGGGCTAAGCCCGGCCGCGAAAAGGGCCCCCTCCGATAACAAATCGTTGGCCGAGAACACTTGGCCATTGCGAAGGACATCCAAATCTCTCTCCTCCCGCTCTGACAAAACTGGATGCGTTTCCGCATCCCTAACAAAGTTTCCCATTTCCGAGGGAAGTCGGAACCGATGTTCCCCTCGGCGATGACGAATCGACTCTTCCATCCCTTTATAGAGGACGGCTTATCCACAATCACGTTGAAGGACCTCCGAGGTCCGATGTAAGGCCACTCTGATTTCCTCCCAGGTATTAGATGATAGCAGGCGCGGAAAAGGGGGAGAGTGGCGACAATCCGAATCTGATGGCACATCGAGATAAATCCGATAATGCTCCGCCAACTATTTGGAGCCACCATCGCCGGACAAATGTTGTAGTGTACCATGATTTCCTTCACCAAGGGATGAAGAGGAAACCGGAGGCCCGCTTTCAAACTGTCTTCGTAGACGAAGACCCCATGCTCCAGATTTTGCGAAACCCTGTGCTCAGGTCCCGGCAATCGCAGGACAACGTCTGGGGGTATGCCATACCTCTGGCGAATCTTCCCCACATCCTCAGCAACGATCTCCGAAGCTACGTCGTCGGGGCTCATCGTCATCTTAGCCGAGAAAAGCACCAGGCGAAACGGCAAGCGTTGCGGAGGGCGGGACTCTACAAGAAACAAAACGAGAGAATACTGCAAACATATATATAGCGCGGCTATCGCTTTGCTTCTCCACTAAGGAAGCCATCTTGAGAAGACGAGGCGCCTCGCCCGAGGCGTCCGGAACCGCCTCGACAAACGCCGTATTAATCGGGATTTGCAACGTGGCGTATTCCCAACCGTCACCCCTGGAGGAGCCTTACCCATGAAGGCATGATGACCCTGCCGCATTAATTAGGGCATCATTGCGCGGGCTGTCTAAACCAGATCGCCCCATCCAAAGCGTGCCACCTGGACTTATACTCCCTATGCCCGAACCTACGCTTCGAACTAGGGAGTGGAGGGCATGTGTTGGGGGGTAAAATCGTCATTGCATCAATATCCGTGCGAGGAGGCTAAGACCGACCCCCTCCCTTCGCCCGCCAAGATACCCCGAGCTTCCCATAGCTCGGCTTTCCCGAGCTCCCGTAGCTCGGCTCCCCGAGCTTCCATAGCTCGTCTCCCCCGAGCTCCCACAGCTCGGCTCCTCCGAGCTTCCATAGCCGGCTCCCCCGAGCTCCCATAGCTCGGCTCTCCCGAGCTTCCATAGCTCGTCTCCCCCGAGCTCCCACAGCTCGGCTCCCCCGAGCTTCCATAGCCCGGCTCCCCCGAGCTTCCATAGCTCCGCTCTCCCGAGCTTCCATAGCTCGTCTCCCCGAACTCCCATAGCTCGGCCCTCCCGAGCTTCCTGTAGCTCGTTACCTCCCCGAGCTTCCACCTGGCTACCTGAGAACCTCTCAAGCCATCAAGGAGCTCTCCTAGCCGTCGATCCCCTAACAGACGATCCCAACAGCCCCACAACGGCCCGATTCGATCCATCTCCGTATCCTAACAACCTTTGAACCTTCCAGAAGGCGCTCAAGATCCAGGTGACAGCCTATAAATATGACACTCCCAGATTCCCTCAGGTACGCGCGCTCACACCCTCACACTCACTCTCCCGCTCTCGCCAGCTGCTCGTCGGTGCTCTCACCCTCTAGAGCTTCCGATCGGCCGCCTCTGGAGAGACTCACCGGAGAGATCCACCTCCCATTTTCTGATTGATCGNGGTTTGCCTGTAGAGCGGCAGGGCGCTGGCAGGCAGCAAAAAGCACGAAAACCGATTGTTCATCGATTGCTCCCCAATGAAGTTAATCGCTCGAAGAACTTGTGCGACAAATTGAGCGTCTCAAAATAAAAATGAGCGCGAAGGCTACGCAAACCATTCTTTCATTGACCGAAAAAGGAAGTGGCAAAAGGAAACGAAAAATACTTCGGTAACCACCCTCATATGTCAGCCCTAGCCGACCTACTTTATCGTCGGCCCTAGCCGACCTATCTTGTTGTTGGCCCTAGCCGACCTACTTTATCGTTGGCCCTAGCCGACCTCTTATCGTCGGCCCTAGCCGACCTACTTTATCATCGCCCCTAGCCGACCTACTTCGTCGTCGGCCCTAGCCGACCTACTTCGCCGTCGGCCCTAGCCGACCTACCTCACCCGTCGGCCCTAGCCGACTTATTTCATCTATCGGCCCTAGCCGACCTACCCTACTAGTCGGCCTTAACCGACCAACTTTGTTCCTCAAATTTTAATTAATTTGTTGCATCGAACGAACGTGAACCGAATCAGATCGTCTTTTAGTTCACCAGTCAAGGCTATCGCCCCGCCTTGGGCCAAGCCAATGCGTTCCCTCGATCCCGAAATAAAGATGACCAAAGAGCATCAACAAGCCATAAGTCGCTTGCGATTGAGGCGAAATTTGGAGCGAAGGACCGTCCAAGGAAAAACACTCAAATAGAAGTAGAAAGTTCATTCATTGAAAGATGTCAAGCAGAGTTACAGAAAGCGAAACACAGGGGTGGCTCTTAAAGGCCGGGAACCACATCAGTTCTAAAAGAACCCTCGGTTACGTCCGCAGAGGCGTGACTTGATTCGCCTTCCTCTAATACCTTCGCCCCCTCAGCAACAGTCTGCGATCGTCCTTCAGAAGCTGCGGCCTCGCTGGGACCCGGGGCAGCACCAGGATCGATATCGGAGGCATCGACGTACTCATCCTCCTCTTCTCCTCCGGACTCACCGGCATCAGGAGCTTCAGTATCCAGAAAAGAGAGATCCCATTCCGGTGCTCGCTGGATATCTTGTCTTTGCACTCTTCCACTCCGAGTTGGAAGGCGTCAGCGCCGATTACGTCCTGTTCCCCCTTGAGTATGGCGAGTTGCACCTTAGCCTCGGCAACTTGCCTCTTAGCCTCTGCGACTTGAGCCCGCAGAATAACGTTTGCTCCTCGAACTCGCGGCCCGCGCCTCGAGTTCTGAGCTCCTACTGCGGCTAGACACGAGCTCACCTTGCAAGGCCCGATTATCCAGCCCTAACCTTGCCACCTGCAAACTTAAATCAATCGGCACCACAAGGAATCAACAAAGAAAGTTAAAAAGAGGGGGGAATAAGATCGTACCTCCTCCTCTTGTCTGGCCAACCTTTTGGTCAGCTCCTCGGCCTCACCCCTGGCCCTTGTTCTATCAGCTCCAACCAACTCGACCCTCTCCTAGAGAGCGTTAATTCTCGACTGCTTGTTTTTGACCTCTCCCTGAGCTTGAGATAGCTCGTTACTCAACCGAGCTATCGTCCCTTCGTGCCATTTAGCTGACTCTCAAGTCAGCGACTTCGCCATCGCGCCGCTGCAGCTTCTCCTCTATTTCGCTGAGCATTCTGGTCAGGCGTTTCTCTCGTCGGCAGCCTCCTTCCCCAGCCGGGCCAGACTCTCATTATGTTCCCGCTGCATCGCCACCATTTCCTCGGAATGCTTTGACTTAACCCGAGCCAACTCTGAGCACGTCGTCATTCTTCGCCAGGAGCCCCTGTAACTCCTCCGCTTTACGCTTTTGCTTGGACGCTTCAGCTAGAGCGGCCTGATACGACGCTTCATCCCCGCCAAGCTCCTGTTGCTAACGGCCAGGAGTTCCTCGAACTTCTCGGACACCTCTACTCGCGATCGGAGTTCGGCGTTGTCTCTCCTGGCCTGAATGCTGGCCCCCGTCGCCAAACTAAGACGCCAGCTCGCCCGAGAAAGCAGAACACTCTGGGGACAAATGATGAGTAAGAATATGCGATTAAGTCAACCAGAAAGTATCCGCCACCCAAGAGTGGTAACTCACCCGAGAGGCGTAGGCCCGTGTCATCTTCATGAGGGTCGGATTGTCAATATCGGGGAGAAGATGGATACTTTCGGCCACTCCCTGTTGCCCGAATGCGGCATCAACCAACTCCAGATCCGCAAACCTGTCCCGAAGGATCCGCACCTGGGTACAAGGCCGACCTCATTAAGGCAGAAAACGCCTCCTCAACACCCGCGTTCGAGCTACTGGGCTGGCCATCTCCGCCGAGGAACAAACCCGGGCGGCGACCTCCGGCTGAGAGGCCTTCAACTTCCCAGCCTCTTCTATCAGAACCCTAGCTTGGGCTTCTTCGGACAATTCGGCCAACCCAAGTGCCAGCCTCACCAAAATCCCTTTTGAAGGGGTCCCCATTGCAGGACTCTCACCTTGCTGCGCTTCTTCTCCCGACCCATCTTTTTCGGTCACAATCACCTGCGTCTCCTCCACAGGCTCCCCCGAGGCCTCTGTCCAGCCTGTTTCTTGACCCGCTACGGGCGGTCCAGCATCGCTACCCTCGGACTCCTCCCGAACCTCTCCACCAGTGGCTACTCTCCCTTGCTCCCCCACTAGAGTCGGTAGTAAACCCGCGGAGGCGGAAGGCCCCCCAGAAACAACCGCTTTCGCCGAATCCGTTGCCGGCTCATCTTTCAAAGGAGATGCGGCCGGACGAACCAACGGAGTCTCATCCGAACTATCCGATAGTTCCACTACGGAGGACAAGGGATCGCAGCTGTCCTCCCTAAATCCTCCTTCGCCCCCGGCGCTCCTGTCATGGTCGCTCCGGCGTCCGCGAGTTTCTTACGGAGGTATGAGCCCTTTTCTTGGGCCTACCTCTATCCATGCCGCTGCTCTCCCCTGGGCACTTGCCTCTCTTCCTCTTGACGAGACTCGACAATGCCGACCTCTTGGCTGTAAGAACGGAACATATGTGATTAAATCCAAACACGTTCGTCGGGGCAACACACAGCGGAGAAAGTAAAAGGGAGGACTCACCTTGCGGGTCCAGGGGGCTAAGCCCGGCCGCAAAAAGGGCCCCTCCGATAACAAATCGTTGGCCGAGAACACTTGGCCATTGCGAATGACATCCAAATCTCTCTCCTCCCGCTCTGACAAAACTGGATGCGTTTCCGCATCCCTAACAAAGTTTCCCCATTTCCGAGGGAAGTCAGAACCGATGTTCCCCTCGGCGATGACGAATCGACTCTTCCATCCCTTTATAGAGGACGGCTTATCCACAATCACGTTGAAGGACCTCCGAGTCCGATGTAAGGCCACTCTGATTTCCTTCCATGTATTAGATGATAGCAGGCGCGGAAAAGGGGGAGAGTGGCGACAATCCGAATCTTATGGCACATCGAGATAAATCCGATAATGCTCCACCAACTATTTGGAGCCACCATCGCCGGACAAATGTTGTAGTGTACCATGATTTCCTTCACCAAGGGATGAAGAGGAAACCAGAGGCCCGCTTTCAAACTGTCTTCGTAGACGAAGACCCCATGCTCCAGATTTTGCGAAACCCTGTGCTCAGGTCCTGGCAATCGCAGGACAACGTCTGGGGGTATGCCTTACCTCTGGCGAATCTTCCCCACATCCTCAGCAACGATCTCCGAAGCTACGTCATCGGGCTCATCGTCATCATAGCCGAGAAAAGCACCAGGCGAAAACGGCAAGCGTTGCGGAGGGCGGGACTCTACAAGAAACAAAACGAGAGAATACTGCAAACATATATAGCGCGGCTATCGCTTTGCTTCTCCACTAAGGAATCCATCTTGAGAAGACGAGGCGCCTCGCCCGAGGCATCCGGAACCGCCTCGACAAACGCATATTAATCGGGATTTACAACGTGGCGTATTCCCAACCGTCACCCCTGGAGAGCCTTACCCATGAAGGCATGATGACCCTGCCGCATTAATTAGGGCATCATTGCGCAGGCTGTCTAAACCAGATCGCCCCATCCAAAGCATGCCACCTGGACTTATACTCCCTATGCCCGAACCTACGCTTCGAACTAGGGAGTGGAGGGCATGTGTTGGGGAGTAAAATCGTCATTGCATCAATATCCATGCAAGGAGGCTAAGACCGACCCCCTCCCTTCGCCCGCCAAGATACCCCCGAGCTTCCCATAGCTCGGCTTTCCCGAGCTTCCATAGCTCGTCTCCCCCGAGCTCCCACAGCTCAGCTCCTTCGAGCTTCCATAGCCCGGCTCCCCTGAGCTCCCATAGCTCGACTCTCCCGAGCTTCCATAGCTCGTCTCCCCGGAGCTCCCACAGCTCGGCTCCTCCGAGCTTCCATAGCCCGGCTCCTCCGAGCTTCCATAGCTCCGCTCTCCCGAGCTTCCATAGCTCGTCTCCCCCGAACTGCCATAGCTCGGCCCTCCCAAGCTTCCTGTAGCTCGTTTCCCCCGAGCTTCCATGGCTCGGCTTCACTGAGCGATCCACGATCCAACAGCCCCACAACGGCCCGATTCGATCCATCTCCGTATCCTAACAACCTTTGAACCTTCCAGAAGGCGCTCAAGATCCAGGTGAAAGCCTATAAATATGACACTCCCAGATTTCCTCAGGTACGCGCTTACACCCACACACACTCTCCCGCTCTCGCCAGCTGCTCATCGGTGCTCTCACTTTCTAGAGCTTCCGATCAGCCGCCTCTGGAGAGACTCACCGAAGAGATCCACCTTCTCGTTTTCTGATTGATCGCCGATTTCCTCCCACTGACTTGAGTGTCGAAGGGTCTTCCGCGGAGGGCCACCCCCAATGCCTCTCGCGCGAGGACTTATGTGCAGGTCCACCCCTGAAGATCGACTGCGCCCGAGTCGGAGGATGGATCCCGACGGCAACACATATATACATATATATATATATATTACTAAAAAAAAGAATAAATATCAACATTTTTTTTTCAACGCTACAATGTAGCATCAGAAGTTATCGAATCAAACCGGTGCTTTTGTAAATTGTCGGAAGATAACAAATTATAACGACGCTCCGTTTGATTTTGAAGCCGATGCTTAAAAGCGTCTGATGCCGACGCGTCGGCAATGGCAAATTATATCGTAGGATACGAACACTATTAAGCATCAGAACCTTATTTTTATTCAAACGGTGCCATCAGACTTCTGTTTTAAATTTTAAGCTAACGCCAAAATATTTCGGGGACGGAAGACAAAAGAGGGCGGCTGTCACGGCCCAGACCTAAAATTTTGAGCTAGGGTGACAACCCGCCGCGTACCGGGCACGCGAGGCGTCCCGAAACATGACACTGAATTCAAGAAAAGCAACAACCTATATATCCTTCAAGTCCATGACTTTAATACAATCTATGACTAAAGATTTGGGCTACAAGCCCTACATAAGCATTACTGGGGTTACATCAACATATGAATCCACTTTATTTTAAATAGAAGCTCCAACAACCTATGGTTCCTTACACACCACAATAACATAGTCTGGGCATCAAGCCCTACACATAAATACACTGGTATAGCAATAAAAAACAAAAGTCTATATTTTATTTGAGTTGAGGTCCATCACTCCAACATGTTATTCTCAAATCTCATGGTCCTGTAGCAAAAACATTATAATATTTTTATGAGATTACACTCAGTAAGTAAACCACGTTATACAGTCAAATCATCGCATAGCAATCAATAAGCATATAAATGATCTGCATGCATAAACATTTCACAAATACTCAAACATGCAATGTAAGTAAACCCATCATTGTTATATTATATCATATGTGTCCCACGGCCCTGCAATGCCCCATAAAAGGAGAGCCGCGGCGACACATATAAATATAATTCAAATCATTTGCACTCATCATTGTTGTATATATCATAGCAAATTATCATTGCATATAAAGCATTCCAATTGTTATATTATATCATATGTGTCCCACGGCCCTGCAATGCCCCATAACAAAGGAGAGCCGCGGCGGCACATATAAATATAATTCAAATCATTTGCATTCACAATCACTCCATTATGCAATGTAAGTATTATATCATGCGTGTCCCACGGCCCTGCAATGCCTCATCTGAGCACATCCTCTAGATGTGTATGGCCATAGCAAAGGAGAACCGCGGTGGCACTTATGAATATAATACCAATCATCTGCATCCATAACCGCTCAATTATACTTTATAAGTAAACCCACTGTTATACTCTCAATGGTAATGTAAATGTGACCCACGGCCCAGCAATATCTCAATATCATGGTCCACCAGAACACATACTCTATATGTGTGGTGCCACCTCAAAGCAATCCTAACAAAGGTGAACCGCGGCGGCACATATAGATATGTGTCCCACGGCCAGCAATGCCTCCTCTGAGCACATCCTCTAGATGTGTAGGTGCATGGCAATAATCATCAAAACACATCCTCTAGATGTGGTGTGGTATGACAGAGCAAAGGTGAGCCGCAGCGAAACATAACAGTACCTCACATCATACATCAATACATCAATACATCAATCATGTAGCAAAACAGTGGATTATACTTACTGAACAATCGCATGTAATATATCACATCAATGTCATACTAACTGTATTTCTCATGCATAGCATCCCCATACGAAATCATAGCACATAAATAGCCATGTATTCATAATATTCATCTACTTACAAATTTAGCCAATAACAATTCTTCATATCACAATTCACAATTTAACTACGCATATCCTGAAACAAATTATTTAATAAACTGATAACTGGCTTACTTACCTCGCACGCAATCCAACAGATATAAATAAGCTAGTCAGATGTCTGAGCACCTACAGGATTATTTACACAATTAATTGATTAGCAAGGAATATTAAAATGACCCTTAGAATTTCTACCCAGACTAGTTCACGGGATCTACTTTGGGCTCGAATATCTCCCACTACACACACCCGATTGGGGAAGTAAAAATACCCCAAGAAACTAGAATTCACCCAGATTCTAGCCATAAAATTATTTTTCTAATCCCAGCCCGATACAGGGCCCAAAATTCAGCCCAAAGTCAGCCCACTGCACGGCCCAAAAGGCCTGAACCGGCCGGCCCGGCCGGCCCGGTTCAAACCAATTCCCACCCGATCCCCTGTTTCACCGAACAGGGGACGGGGACATGGCCCGGCCGGGGCCACCGCCAGCCAAATTGAGGGCTGCCCGGCCGCCGGTGGCCGGGCCAGAGCCGGCCGCCGCCACGGCCGGACGCCAAACCCCTTTCCTCTCCCTCAATTTCTCTCAGCGTCAACTATTCACCCGCGCGGCACGGAGCTGTGCCGGCGGCTCGGCCCGCCGGCCGGACCTCCATCGGACACACGCCCAGCACCGGTGGAGGCGACAGGTTAACGCTCGGGCCCGGCGAGGTGGCGAGCATGCCGCCGGCGGGGTCGCCGGTCAAGTATCAGGCCCGGCGCGGCGGCGAGCACGCCGCCGGGCCTGAACCAAGGGGATCGGCCGGCTCATGCACTGTGCCTCCGAGCTCTCTCGCTGTTTCTCTCTGCCTCCCGCTGTCTCGCTCTCTCTCACGCTCTCTCTCTCTCTCACGCTCGCTCTCTCTCTCTCTGTCTCCCTGTCTCTTTCTCTCTCTTACGCTCTCTCTCCCTCTCTCTCTCTCTCTCTTTCTTTCTCTTACGCTCTCTCTCCCTCTCTCTCTCTCTCTCTTTCTTTCTCCTGATACTCTCTTTCCTCTCTCTCCCATGGCAACTCTCTCTCTCTCTCTAGCACTAAGAGGATGGGCAGAGAATTACCTGGAGGGACGCGGACTCTGAGCACCAGGAGGGAGGGCACCCCTGCCTTTTTAATGTCGCAGCGAGACGCTTCGGTTATGAGATCTGGAGAACCAAAGCGTCATCGCTGCGAGCGAAGCGTTACTCAATACATTAAATCAACCCAGACCAGGTTCACATGAACCGGGTTAGAATTAACTCAAACCTGGTTTGCATGAACCGGGTTAGAATTAACCTAAACCTGGTTCGTAGGAACCAGGTACTACATCCTCCCCTCCTTATAAGAATTTCGTCTCGAAATTGATATACATCCAATAGAATATAGAATCTAAATTTTCCCTCTCATAATCAATTAAATTTCATTAAAAGTCATGGTCATCGATATGAAACACATTGAACACTACAAAGAGTAATGAAAGCAGTGCTAAGCTATAAGACACTTCCTTTATCTTGATCAAAGTTTCAAATGACCCAATGTTTTGTGGCTCAAGTCACCTCTAACACAGACCTCATAACATCATTGGTTAGCAAAACTTCCAAATGATCTTTAACCTGAAATTTCAAATCTTTCTTTTGATCATTAACATAACTTTTCTATTAACTTTGAGCTACAAAAACTGCTTTAATTAATGATACTTTTCATAGCCGCTAAACAAGCTCAGTCCAAAATTGTCGCTCTCACATCATCTCAATATGAAGGAAATCTATACCTTATATCGTAGATAATTGAAATGAATCCATTTGAATATTGGCTTGGTAATCAATAATTAAGCAATTTATTAAGGGTAAGAACAATACCAAGCACCTCTTAAATCCATTACACAGGCTCACAGTATAACATCTAAAATCTTATTGGTTTCTGCTGTTGTCTATTACATGTATAATGTCTTCCATACTTAAGGTTAGCAACATATCAGGTACTCTCGATTCCTTGATAAGACAGTTCGAAATTCTTGTGAATTAGATATAAGATGATTTTCTTTCAATGCTCTCCCAACTCTTGAATAGTTGAATGTACCATTAATCATTACGACACTTATATCAATCATCATAATATACTTGGTTTCACTCTTGAATACTTCAAGCTAACATCAATGAACATTATGCCAATTATTTAAGATATCTTTCATAATTATCGTAATTAAATTCATTCTCTTTGAATAATAGTGTCATCACTAATCATCAGTATAATTAATTTATCTCCTTCATATTTATCAATAATACCACCATAACCAATCCATTTCTCTTTAAATAGGTCAGTTTATTCTCAATAATATTATAATTTAAATGATTCAAATCATGAGTTGATTATTTTGTTACCAATGATATCAAAATTATCTATAGATTATGAAATGTCTCATTCCATAACATGACCAACTAATTCAAACCCTTCGAATATCTCAAAGTGACCTCACTGATCTAGCTCAGATGGATTCATGACTTATAAGATCAATTAAGATTGAAAATGCACTTACCATCCAAAAGACATAATTAGAAAATTATAGTGATCTCATCATGACTTGAAAGTGATATAACATGTGTCCTTAACCATAATCCATAATTGATAAAATCATCTCCCTCTTTTTCCTTGAAATAGATATGCCACTCATGGCTGACTGATAATTTATCCATCCAGACTCGAATTCAGAAAGTACTCAATTGTGATTAACCAAAAACATATAATTAACTATTCCATTCCCAAAATATCATCAATATTAATCATCCCTATAACCAGCAGATGAGTTCATAATCTTACAATATCAATAATGTAAGTTCTACAATTAAGATTCATTATATTCATCCACATTCAAATTCAGATTTAATACCTCAAGATCCATATATCAACTCAATTGCAATATGGACATAATGGTGTTTAGTTATATTAGTCAACAATTGCAATTTTCCACTACTATGTTTATTCCTTATGTTCATCAATCTTTTATTGCATATCCAATTAAAATTTCATCTCTCATATTATTTAAAAGTCTGAAATTGCTTCGAATCATTTCCAACAAGTTTAATGGAGCTAAACTTCTAGAAGCCCATTGACCTCCCCACTGATCAAGGCTACCAGCTAGGGAGCCCACATATATTATTGACTTGCGATGGTTCATTCTCAATTCCTATCAAACTTGTAATTCAATTAATATCTTGATAAACTTTAAATTTCAAGCTCCCAAAGCATAATTCATGAAATTCCTTGAAAGTCATAATTGTCTCAATGTCATCCAAGTATTTTGCCTAGAGTGTCATTATGCATATGTCCCTAAGATCATAACCTGGGTCTTGTGGGTTATGGGCCCACCATGCTTCCGCTGCGCACTCTGATGCTGCATGTCCTACATAGACTGCGCCATACTCGAGAGAGCTTGAAGCATCTCAAGCTGGAATTGCTGGTGCTCAGTTCCTACTGGGTTGGCAGGGGCCATACCTCCAGTAGTTCCTTGACCCATGGCTGATCAGCATTACCGGCCAGAGAGTCCTCCTCATACAGTTGGCTCCTAGTACTGCGAGCCATAACTATTTTCTGATAAATTAGATGTGGTTAATATCATCATAAACTAATGTGTCAGGTGTCTCTAAATATAATGTCGTCAGAATATGTTCTCTCCGTGTTATCATGTCAATATGTCTGTGTCCCTAGGGTCATAAGTTCTCTACCTGTTATCATGTCAATATGTCCATGTCCCTAGAGTCATAAGTTCTCTACCTGTTATCATGTCAATATGTCCATGTCCCTAGAGTCATAACCTGAGCTCTGATACCATAAAAGCTGTCACACCCCAGACCCAAATTTTGAGCTAGGGTGACAACCCGCCGCGTGCCGGGCACGCGAGGCGTCCCGAAACATGACACTGAATTCAAGAAAAGCAACAACCTATATATCCTTCAAGTCCATGACTTTAATACAATCTATGACTAAAGATTTGGGCTACAAGCCCTACATATAAGCATTACTGGGGTTACATCAACATATGAATCCACTTTATTTTAAATAGAAGCTCCAACGAACCTATGGTTCCTTACACACCACAATAACATAGTCTGGGCATCAAGCCCTACACATAAATACACTGGTATAGCAATAAAACAAAAGTCTATATTTTATTTGAGTTGAGGTCCATCACTCCAACATGTTATTCTCAAATCTCATGGTCCTGTAGCAAAAAATTATAATATTTTTATGAGATTACACTCAGTAAGTAAACCACGTTATACAGTCAAATCATCGCATAGCAATCAATAAGCATATAAATGATCTGCATGCATAAACATTTCACAAATACTCAAACATGCAATGTAAGTAAACCATCATTGTTATATTATATCATGTGTCCCACGGCCCTGCAATGCCCCATAACAAAGGAGAGCCGCGGCGGCACATATAAATATAATTCAAATCATTTGCACTCATCATTGTTGTATTATATCATAGCAAATTATCAGTGCATAAAGCATTCCAATTGTTATATTATATCATATGTGTCCCACGGCCCTGCAATGCCCCATAACAAAGGAGAGCCGCGGCGGCACATATAAATATAATTCAAATCATTTGCATTCACAATCACTCCATTATGCAATGTAAGTATTATATCATGTGTGTCCCACGGCCCTGCAATGCCTCATCTGAGCACATCCTCTAGATGTGTATGGCCATAGCAAAGGAGAACCGCGGCGGCACTTATGAATATAATACCAATCATCTGCATCCATAACCGCTCAATTATACTATATAAGTAAACCCACTGTTTATACTCTCAATGGTAACTGTAAATGTGACCCACGGCCCAGCAATATCTCAATATCATGGTCCACCATAACACATACTCTATATGTGTGGTGCCACTCAAAGCAATCCTAACAAAGGTGAACCACGGCGGCACATATAGATATGTGTCCCACGGCCAGCAATGCCTCCTCTGAACACATCCTCTAGATGTGTAGGTGCGTGGCAATAATCATCAAAACACATCCTCTAGATGTGGTGTGGTATGACAGAGCAAAGGTGAGCCGCAGCAAAACATAACAGTACCTCACATCATACATCAATACATCAATCATGTAGCAAAACAGTGGATTATACTTACTAAACAATCGCATGTAATATATCACATTAATGTCATACTAACTGTATTTCTCATGCATAGCATCCCCATACGAAATCATAGCACATAAACAGCCATGTATTCATAATATTCATCTACTTACAAATTTAGCCAATAACAATTCTTCATATCACAATTCACAATTAACTACGCATATCCTGAAACAAATTATTTAATAAACTGATAACTGGCTTACTTACCTCCGCATGCAATCCAACAGATATAAATAAGCTAGTCAGATGTCTGAGCACCTACAGGATTATTTACACAATTAATTGATTAGCAAGGAATATTAAAACGACCCTTAGAATTTCTACCCAGACTAGTTCATGGGCTCTACTTTGGGCTCGAATATCTCCCACTACACACACCCGATTGGGGAAGAAAAAATACCCCAAGAAACTAGAATTCACCCAGATTCTAGCCATAAAATTATTTTCTAATCCCGGCCCGATACAGGGCCCAAAATCCAGCCCAAAGTCAGCCCACTGCACGGCCCAAAAGGCCTGAATCGGTCGGCCCAGCCGGCCTGGTTCAAACCATTCCCACCCGATCCCCTGTTTCACCGAACAGGGGACGGGGACATGGCCGGTGGCCGGGCCGCCGCCGGCTAAATTGAGGGTGGCCCGGCCGCTGGTGGCCGGGCCAGAGCCGGCCGCCGCCGCGGCGACCGCCAAACCCCTTCCCTCTCCCTAAATTTCTCTCAGCGTCAACTATTCACCCGCGCGGCACAGAGCTGTGCCGGCGGCTCGGCCGGCCGCCTTGGCCGGCCGGACCTCCACCGGACGCACGCCCAGCGCCGGTGGAGGCGACAGGTTAACGCTCAGGCCCGGCGAGGCGACGAGCACGCCGCCGGGCCCGAACCAACCGGCTTCCGCCCCTGCGCGAGAGGAGGGCCAATTGGCCCTCTCTCTCTACTCTCTCTCCACCACCACCCCCCGGACGCCTCCCCCGATGCCGGCGGGGTCGCCGGTCAAGTATCAGGCCCGCGCGGCGGCGAGCACGCCACCGGGCCTGAACCAAGGGGATCGGCCGGCTCATGCACTGTGCCTCCCGAGCTCTCTCGCTGTTTCTCTCTGCCTCCCGCTGTCTCGCTCTCTCTCTCTCTCTGTCTCCCTATCTCTTTCTCTCTCTTACGCTCTCTCTCCTCTCTCTCTCTCTCTCTTTCTCTTTCTCTCTCTCTCTCTCTCTCTCTCTCTCTCTCTCTCTTTCTCCTGATACTCTCTCTCTCTCCTCTCTCTCCCATGGAAACTCTCTCTCTCTCTCTAGCACTAAGAGGATGGGCAGAAAATTACCTGGAGGGGACACGGACTCTGAGCACCAGGAGGGAGGGCACCCCTGCCTTTTTAATGTCGCAGCGAGACGCTTCGGTTTTGAGATCTGGAGAACCAAAGCGTCATCGCTGCGAGCGAAGCGTTACTCAATACATTAAATCAACCCAGACCTGGTTCACATGAACCGGGTTAGAATTAACTCAAACCTGGTTCGCATGAACCGGGTTAGAATTAACCTAAACCTGGTTCGTAGGAACCGGGTACTACAGCGGCTAAGGATCTGGATCCCCAGCGGGCTTCATACGGGGAGAGTATTCAACCCACGGGATGCTCCGGTGAAGCCGGGAAGCTCTTCTCCCATCTCAGCCATCCTCTTCTTCTTCACGCGCCCTCCCTCTCTCTTAGAATCCTCGATCGTTCCAGATAGATACGATGTTAGAGAACAAGCTCTCGTGGGGAGGCGTTCTCTCTTTGCTTTTTATTTTCTCCCTTCTATGGATGGATGATCGAGGATTCTTTCCCTCTTCGCTTCCCTTGTTTTGTTCCTTTTCTTTTATATCATTTAATTCTTTATGGCAGAGCTGTGGGAGTTGGCCTTATGCGGTGGGGGTGGTGTTAGAGACGATGAGGGAGCGAGGAGGAAGGAGAAGCGAGGGTCGTCGTCGTCTTCTTCCAAGAGAAGGAAAGCGAAGCAGGCGCTTCTTTTCCCATCAAGAAATTCAAGAAGCTTGTCTCTGGAGCAGCGGCGAGGGAGAGAGGCGCAGCAAGAGAACGCTGGCGCGGGCGCCCACGTACGACGCCATCGGCACGGGCTGCGTCCTCTGCTTAAGTGCCCCGCTGATCTCTCCCGACTCACCTCTTTGGTTCGACGATCGCCAGAGGAAGCACGCCAGATTTGATTCTCTTGGTCTCCCCTCCATCGCGCTTTTTTTTTTTTTTTAAATATCGTTCTTTGCTTCTCTTGGTCTCTCTCAAGAAGCCTTCCGCGCGGTGGAACCAGAGAATTTGATCGAGGGTTTGATACGCTTGCTTTGATTGATTCAAGGACTAGTGCTTCTTCGCTGCGTGATCGCGTGCATCTCTTGTTCTCCTTGGAAAGGTGCCACCTTTTATTTTTTTTGGATTTCTGTTACCTTTGCGTCGGTTCCCGACCTTATTTTTGGACACCATTTTTTTTTTTTCGTCGACACGCAGAAAGATCCCGTTTTGATCGTGATTTTATCGGCATCTCTCCATGTTTTTGAGCAATTAGCATGAGGCTTCCAACGGGGTTAGGATTCTTTTAATCCATTAAACTGTGGATTCTGGTTCGTTGCTTGGATTTGTGGATGACTTGGATTGAATGCAATGAAGAATTGTCGGAAAGAAGCTAAGAATTTCATCACATGGGCAACATATGCTCGGGGCCGGATCGTGGCTGCAAGACTGGATTCTTCCAATCCATTTCACGTAGTCTGTGGTGATCAACAGAGCTTCCAGCCACCAGTCCTCGGTGGCACCGCCATCAAAGCAGGCCGTCGATGCTCCTCCTCCCCCCATCGAGACCAAGCCTTAGGAGCCTGTCAAGAGGCAAGAAGCCTCAAGAAACCGCCGCATCTTCCTTCGACGACCCTTCCTTTTTTGGGTTTGTTATTTTTTTTAAAAAATAATTATTGTCCACACACACACACACACACATATATATATATATATATATATATATATATATATATATGTATGTATATATATATATATATATATATATATATATATATATATATATATATATATATATATATATATATATATATATATATATATATATATATATATATATATATGTGTTGAGGGATAAAATCGTCATTGCATCAATATCCGTGCGAGAGGCTAAGACCAACCTCCTCCCTCGGCCTTTCCGGGCTCCCGTAGCTCGGCCTTCCCGGGCTTCCATAGCTCGGCCTCTTCGGGCTCCCGTAGCTCGGCCTCTTCGGGCTCCCGTAGCTCGGCCTCCCCGAGCTCCCGTAGCTCGGCCTCCTCCGAGCCTCCATAGCTCGGCTTTCCCGAGCACCCATAGCTCGACCTCCTCCGAGCCTTCATAGCTCGGCTTTCCCGAGCTCCCATAGCTCGACCTCTCCCAAGCTTCCATAGCTCGGCTCCCCCGAGCCTCCATAGCTCGTCCTTCCCGAGCTTCCATAGCTCGTTCCCCCCGAGTCTCCACGGCCCGGCTTCATCAAGCGATCCACGATCCGATACCTACCTCCGCGGAACCTGACGCGGGAGAGCCCAGGCTTACCATAACAACCTCCTAGACAAGGAATCATATCGAGAAGTGGTCTAGAACCTATCATAGCTGCCCCATGTCTACTCAACCAGATCTCAAGCCATCAAGGAGCTCTCCTGGCCGTTGATCCCCTAACTGACAAGATGCGGATCCCAATGGCCCCACAACGGCCTGATTCGATCCACCCCCATATCTTAACAACCTCTGAACCTTCCAGAAGGCGCTCAAGATCCAGGCGACAGTCTATAAATGGGACACTCCCAGATTCCCTCAAGTATGCGTGCTCACACCCTCACCCCCACTCTCACTCTCCCGCTCTCGCTAGTAGCTTGTTGGTGCTCTCGCCCACTAGAGCTCCCGATTGGCCACCCCCAGAGAGACTCTCCGGAGAGATCCACCTCCTCACTTTCTGGTTGATCGTTTATTTCCTCCCACTGACTTGAGTGTCGGAGGGTCTTCCACGGAGGGCCACCCCCAACGCCTCTCGCGCGAGGACTTGTGTGCAGGTCCGCCCCCTGGAGATCGACTGCACCTGAGTAGGAGGAAGGATCCCGGCGGCAACAGATTGGCGCTAGAGGAAGGGTCTCAAGTCCCATTAAAACTTGAAAAGAGGAGATAAGGATCTAAATCTGGAGTAGAACCTCTTTAATGGCCAACCGGAGAAGAGCAACCTCAGAAGCCCAAGATCAGGTCGCTTCCCAGAGGCCTGATCCGATGGGCGGAGTAGCGCCGCAACCTCCACCGATCGAAACCCCATCACCGTCTGCCATCCCGATGACCCAGGACCAGTTTGCTACACTGGTCCAACAAGTCCAGGCCCTTACCCACCTGGTTCAAGAGCGCCTTGCAGCCCCTCCTGCTTCGCACTTCCAAAAGGAGGCAGCAACTTCTTCTTCACCGGCAGCTTCCTCATCCGGTCTGCATGAGCCTGCGGACCCATCGACCCAGGGGAGACAAACCAGTCCCATGAGGCGGTTATGATAGGGATCCTCCCAGATCTCGGTGAGCCCGATTCCTCTCCCCGGTGACGTCTCACCATGATTCAACACCGTCCTTGCGATCCTCACGCCCAGCTCCTCCTCTGACCGGCAAGGAGGAGATCCGTCGTCAGATCCAGGAGATGCGTCAGGAGCTGGATGCCGCCAAGCAGGCCCATCCGCCCCAGCCCAAAGCAGAGCAGGGCATCCTGTTGGGGAGTTTGTTAAGAAATTTTATGCCCCAATCTTATTGATTTTGATGATTACCAAAAGTCATGAGTATATTAAAAGATGTAATGAGTTTATTTACATGAGCAATGAATTTATTTAGAATAATGTATGAGAATGTTAAAGTATAACTTTAATCAATTTGAAAGTAACTTCAAGCTCCTTGTTTAAGCTTTCAAAAAGAAATTTTATACTTCATATGATAATCAATGAGTTTTTGGAACATTTCTTGAATTGATTCCTAATGTCAATTTTATTATATTCAAGTCAAAATAATGATTTAAAATGAATCTGGAACGAATTTCAAGTCAATCAGAAAATTTCTGATTTTTGATACGTTCCGTGTAGACAGTGGCCACAAGGGGCCAGGCTCCTGCGCGAACCGGACCGTCAGGGTGACGACCCCTTCTGGGATGATGACGTCGCCTGTGAATCCCATTAGGGTGGAGTCCACGGCTCGAAGGTTTTCCATGAGTAGTTTCATCTTGGCAAACACATCGAGGTACAGAACATTCACCGAACTTCCACTATCAACAAGGATCCGACTTACATCATAGTCATTCAAATTGAGGGATACAACTAATGCATCATCATGGGGGAACTGTATCCCTTGGAGATCATTGTCGGAGAAAGAGAGCTCGCCCATCCGTGCCTTCTTTGGCGCTGATCCTTCACCATCGTCCCTGGGGCTCGACCCGCCGGCCTCTTCGATCATGTTGATGCGGCCGATCACGGGTGGATTTGGTGGAGGAGGAGGTTGTTGAGGTTCGAGATGGTGGTCACCTCCTTGTCCTAGCTCGGGCGCCCTCCTGAACTGATTCAATCGTCCCCACTGGATCAGCCACTCGATTTCATTTTTTAGCTACCAGCATTCTTTAGTATCATGGCTGTGCTCCCGATGGTAGCGACAGTACTTGGTGGGGTCTCTTCGGGTCGGGTTCCCTCGAAGAGGAGCTGGCCGAGGGAGTTGGTGCTCTATCTCCATGAGGATCTGCGCCCGGGGCACGGTTAGTGGAGTGTAGCGATCGAATCGCCTGGGTGGGCTTCGGGAGTGATTCCTCAGCGGCAGTGGGGGAGCTCTTTGGCGGCGAGGTGGACTCGGCCGACGGACGGGATGGTACCTATCGGGACCTTTGGGCTCCTTCTTCTTTGCCACCTCAGCGCGGGCAACTCTCCACGATTCTTTGACCCTAGCGTATTTGTCCTCCAGGGCCATCATATCAGAGAGGTTAGGGGGGTAGCTGACTTCCATCGCCAGGTAGAAGTCGCTTTCCTTTAAGACTCCCCCCGCCAAGGCGGACATAGCCACCTCATGATTAAGGTGGTCCACCTCCAACATGGCCTTATTAAAACGGCCAAGATAATTTCACAAGGACTCCCCCTCTCTCTGCTTGACTTCGGAGAGGGAGTCAGATCTTCGTTGATGGCGGTGGCTGCTGACGAATTGGCCAATAAAAAGATGACTCAGCTCGTCAAATGAATCAATGGAACCTGGCTTCAAGGCATTGAACTAGGTTCGGGCAGATCCTCTGAGGGTGGAGGGGAAAGCACGGCAGAGGATCGCGTCGGATGCTCCGTGGAACATCATTATTGATCGGAAGCTGCTGAGATGGTCGTCTGGGTCAGAAGAGCGTGGTAGGGTTCGACAGCTGGTAGCTTGACATGGGAGGGAATCATTTCCTCCATGATCCCTTTAGAGAAAGGGATGCCCTGCTCCGCTTTGGGCTGAGGCGGATGGGCCTGCTTGGCAGCGTCCAGCTCCTGATGCATCTCCTAAATCTGGCGATGGATCTCCTCTTCAGCGGTCAGAGGAGGAGCTGGAGCTGGGCGAGGGGAGCGCAGGGACGGCATCGAATCATGGTGGGAGGACACCGGGGAGGGGGTCCGGGCTCATCAAGATCTGGATGGATCCCTGTCGTAGCCGCCTTGGGACTGGTTTGTCCCCTCTGGGTCGATGTGGGGGGTCCGCGGCTTCATGCAGACCGGAGGAGGAAGTCGTCGGCAAAGAAGGAACCACGGCCTCCTTATGAAGGTGCGGAGCGGGAGGAGCTACGAAATGCTCCTGGACCAGGTGGGTCAGGGCCTGGACTTGCTGGACCAGCGTGGCAAACTGGTCCTGGGTCACCGGATGGCTGGCGGCGATGGGGTTTCAATTGGTGGAGGTGGTGGCGCTACATTGCTCACCGGATCAGGTCTCTAGGAGGTGACCTGGTCTTGGGCTTCAGAGGTTGCTCTTCTCCGATAAGCCATTAGAGAGGTTCTCTTCCGGATCAACATCCTTATCTCCTTTCTTCAAGTTTTAACGGGACTTGAGGCCCTTCCTCTAGCACCAATCTGTTGCCGCTGGGATCCGTCCTCCAACTCGGGCGCAGTCGATCTCCTGGGGCGGACCTGCACAGAAGTCCTCACGCGAGAGGCATTGGGGATGGCCCTCCGCGGAAGACCCTCCGACGCTCAAGTCATTGGAGGAAATTAGCGATCAATCAGAAAATGGGAAGGTGGATCTCTCCGAGGAGTCTCTCTAGGGGCGGCCGATCGGGAGCTCTAGAGGGAGGAGCACCGACGAGTAGCTGGGGAGAGTGGGAGAGTGAGAGTGAGTGCATACCTGAGGGAATCTGGGGTGTCATATTTATAGGTTGTCACCTGAATCTTGAGCGCCTTCTGGAAGGTTCGAAGGTTGTTAGGATACGGAGATGAATCGAATCATGCCGTTGTGGGCCGTTGGGATCCGTATCTTGTTTGTTAAGGGATCGACGGCTAGGAGAGCTCCTTGATGGCTTGGGATCTGGTAGGTGCGTAGGTCCCAGGTAGTCGTATTAGGTTATGGACCACTCTTCAACATAATTCTTTGCCTGAGATGCTGTTATGATAGGTCTAGGCTCTCCTGCGCCAGGTTCCGCGGGGGTGAGTATCGGGTCATGGATCGCTCAGGAAGCCGACGGGAAGCCGGAGAAAGCCGAGCTATGGAAGCCCAAAGAAAGCCGAGCTATAGAAGCCCAGAGAAAGACGAGAAATGGGAGCCCGGAGAAAGTCGAGCTATGGAAGCCTGGAGAAAGCCGAGCTACGGAAGCTCGGGGAGAGCCGAGCTATGGGAGCTCGGGGAAGCCGAGCTATGGAAGCTCGGGGGAGCTGAGCTACGGGAAGTCGGGGACATCATGGCGGGCGAAGGGATGGGGTCGGTCTTAGCCTCCTCGCATGAATATTGATGCAATGATGATTTTACCCCCCAACATATATATATGTGTGTGTGTGTGTGTGTGTGTATGTGTGTTGTGTGTGTGTGTATATATATATATATACAGTGTATATATATTTATATACACATATATATACACACATATTTATTCCGCGGGCTGAGCAATCAGAGGCCAACCTCTGTGTTCTGCCCCCCGCTCAGATGAGCCAGCCTGACCGGATTGAGGTTCTAGCTCACCAGGTCCAAGACCTGATGACAGTGGTACGGGGACTGCAGGAACACTGCTTTGCTGCTGCACCTCAACCCTCTCCTCCGGCGAAGGGGTGCGCGGAATAATTCAATCTCATCAAGGCAGGACTCCACCTGAGGCCTCTTGTCACTCACCTCCTGAGCCTCATCGACGAGAGGCCTCAAAGCGACGGCGGTCTCTTTCCCATCATTTCGGTCATTCCCATCGACGGCCGGACGAGAAGGAACCCAGACGAGTGCACTTCTTATGTCGGCGGTCTTCATCAACTTCATCTTCTGACTCATCTAAAGACAACGCCAATAGGAAGACAACCCGTCGGACCGAACAACGGCTCGATGAGTATCATCAACGGTTGGAGGAGCTTAGCCGCCAGATCCCTAACCCTCATGCATACACTCATATATATATATATATTATTGACGCAAAATCATCGGCCTCGAGCGTCCGGTCGCCTCTTCCAACGAGCTCCTCGCGCCTGCTAGCAAGTCCCGGGGCGGAGATTCCGCGGGGACCCTCCGATGCTCAAGTCAGTGGTCTGGGCAACAGCCGTGAGCTTGAGGAAGCTCGAAAGAGAAGAGAGAGAGAGAGATGGCTCCGAGAAGATCCCTCGCTGTGAGCGTTTAGGGGTGTAATGAGTGTGTTACATGGTCGAGGTCCCTCTTACCTCTTTATAGGTGCTTAGAGTTTGTCTGGCTTGACTAGTTGAGGCCTTGTAATGATGATCTTGATGGGTGAAGGGTCAGAGCTGATGTCTGTGAAGCATGGGGTTCTATCACTTGTCAGAGCATTTAAGGTGATGGCAGCAGTGCCAGAGCTTGCTTCCTTTGATATATCAGGACTGCAGGTCAAGTCCCATCAACGACGTGGCCAGTGGGTAGGTGGACCTGGCCAGGAAGTGCCGGGGCGGGGCCGGCCAGGATGGCTGGGGCAGGCCCGATCAGCTCGGAGATGCCGAGGCCGAGAGGGCCGGCCAGGGATGGCCGGGGCCGACTCGGTGGGCTCGGAGATGCCGGGGCCGAGAAGAGCCGGCCAAGGATGGCCGGGGCCGACTCGGCGGGCACGGAGATGTCGGGTCGGCTGGGAAGTGCCGGGGCCGGCCGGAAGGGGCCGACTAGGAGAGTACCGGGCCGCTTGGCTTGGACACGCCGGGGGCTGGCTAGGAAAGTGCCGGGCCGCTTAGATTGGACAGCCTGGGGCCGGCTAGGAGAGTGTCGGGCTGCTTGGGAGGTGTCGGGGCCGCCTAGCTTGGATATGCCGGGGGCCGGCTAGATTGGACACGCCGAGGGCCGGCTAGGAGAGTGCCAGGGCCGACCGGAAGATGCCGGGGCCGCCTAGCTTGGACCCGCCGGGGGCCGGCTATGAGAGTGCCGGGCTGCTTGGGAGGTGCCGGGGCCGCCTAAATTGGACACGGCGGGGGCCGGCTAGGAGAGTGCCGGGCCGCTTGGGAGGTGTCGGGGCCACCTAGCTTGGACACGCCGGGGGCCAGCTAGGAGAGTGCCGAGGCCGGCTAGATTGGACACGCCGGGGGCCGGCTAGGAAAGGGCCGGGGCCGGCTAGGAGGTGCCGGGGCCGCCTAGCTTGGATATGCCGGGGATCGGCTAGGAAGGTGCAGGGCCGCTTGCCTTGGACACCGGGGGCTGGCTAGGAAAGTGCCGGGCCGGCTGGGAGGTGCCGGGGTCGCCTAGCTTGGATATGCCGGGGGCTGGCTAGGAAGGTGCCGGGGCCGGCTGGCTTGGACACGCCGGGGGCCGGCTAGGAAGGTGTCGAGCCGTTTGGCTTGGACACGCCGGGGGTCGGCTAGGAAGGTGCCGGGTGTTGGCCTTGGAGGCGTCGGCCATGGAGGTGTCGGTCATGGAGGTATCGGCCATGAAGGTGTCGGCCTTGGAGGTGTCGGCAATGGAGGTGTCGGCCTTCGAGCTGTTGGCCATGGAGCTGTTGACCTTAGAGCAATTGGGTATGTGTATATATGTGTGTGTATATATATATACACAAACATATATATATATATATATATATATGTGTGTGTGTGTGTGTGTGTATATATATACATATATACATGTATGTATATACATATATATATACACACACATATATACATGTATATGTATATATATATATATATACATTATATATATATAATATATATATATATATATATATATACATATATATATATCACTAAAAAAAAGGAATGAATGTCAACAATTTTTTTTTTTGAACCTACAATGTAGCATCGGAAGTTATCGAATTATAACGATGCTCCGTTTGATTTTTGAAGCCGATGCTTAAAAGCGTCTAATGCCGACGCGTCGGCAATGGCAAATTATATCGTAGGATACGGACACTATTAAGCATCGGAATCTTATTTTATTCCAAAGGCCGAGCCATAAACATTCGAATTCCAATGGGGACGAAGCATGAATCTCCGAGCTTCTGACCAAGATAAGGAGCGTATTCTGCCACCGAACAATCCCTAATCCTCCGTTTGGATCAGGGCAGTTTGCAAGCCCCGACTAATTCGGATGGCGCGAGATCCTCGCCTAAAACAAACAGCACGTACCCCATGTCTAGCAACAACAAATTGGCACAGGAGAAATAGAGATTGAGAAACAGAACAGAACTCTCTTTATTTCATTGCCATCAAAACCAATTACAAATGCCTGAGAGGCGTTACAAGAGCATTGAAATGCAAAAAAGACAAGTACAAAACTCGGGCAACTGCTCCAAAGCAGACCTGGGCAACTGTGATGCTCCGGCGTCCCGACCGACGAGCTAGATAAGCCGCAAACAGTCAGCTCGCGCCTATAATGGCGGGCGACATGGACCAATCGTTGCGGCCAGCTTCGGTTAATAATGATATCTCGGTGACCCAACCGAGATATCAGGGTGATTGGAAAGGGTGGACGGAAGGTCACCCCTAACCACCCAACCGAGAGGCCCCCCGGCGAGTAGGAAGGAAGCCCGCGGACCCTGGCGCCGGAACGCTCTCCCAAACCGAGTGTGTACCGCCCTACTTGCCAAGGCTCAAGGACAAGGTACCTGCGGCGGCACACCACCTCCCCCTCCCCATGTGGCGAAAGATTCCCCAGGCGGGCGAGCCCAGGAATCCAAACCAGGGGAGGAGGGAAAATTCAAGCAAGTCATGGGGAGCCCGCGTACACTTCCTACCGTACCTCCCCAAAGGGGAACCACAAAGGTCACACTGGAAGCACATATGTGCGCTCTCCGTGTGATCTCTGCGCCCCTCCTGTGCGCTCTCCATATGATCTCCGGGTCTCATCCCCTAAGGGCAAGCCTTTCTTCAGCAGCTCCTTCATCGCCCCAGCTGTCCGGAGGTGAAGGGCTTACAAAAGGGAAGCTCAACCCTCCCACTCGCGACAGCGGAGAAATGAGCATGGTGGAAACTCTAATGGGAAAGAAACTTTGGGGACGACTTAACACGACCCCTCTTCCCCCTTTTTATAGGCAAAAATGAACCGGGAACAGCTACCAAGGCCGGAAGCCCCGAGATTCAAACACCTGGCCCATGCCTCCACGTGGCCCCCCAGGATGGACGCAACGCCCCATTGCGCGCCGAGCCCACCGCCTAAACTGAGACGCATGCAAAGATTTCCTCTTGATCCCGAATCGCGATCATTAAACGCAGAGAATCGCCCACTGACATTACGGAGACTGGCAGGTTCAGGAGATCGTCCTACGAAAGTAATATCCTCCAATGGTAAACGGGTGCGTGCGCCGTACGTCAAAACGACCCGCATGGGAAAAGAACAACTACCCTAAAAACCTTCCGGAAAGCACCAGAACAGCTTTGTGTTCCCACAGTGCCGTATCATCAATTTCGGTGAAATAAAAACCGGTTTGCCTGCAGAAGCGGCAGGGCGCTGGCAGGACAGCAAAAAGCACGAAAACCGATTGTTCGTCGATTGCTCCCCAACGAAGTTAATCGCTCGAAGAACTTGTGCGACAAAATTGAGCGTCTCAAAACAAAAATGAGCGCGAAGGCTACGCAAACCATTCTTTCATTGACCGAAAAAGGAAGTGGCAAAAGGAAACGAAAAATACTTCGGTAACCACCCTCATATGTCGGCCCTAGCCGACCTACTTTATCGTCGGCCCTAGCCGACCTATCGGCCCTAGCCGACCTACTTTACCTAGCCGACCTTTATCGTCGGCCCTAGCCGGCCCTAGCCGACCTACTTTCGTCGGCCCTAGCCGACCTACTTCGCCGTCGGCCCTAGCCGACCTACCTCACCCGTCGGCCCTAGCCGACTTATTTCGTCTATCGGCCCTAGCCGACCTACCCTACCAGTCGGCCTTAACCGACCAACTTCGTTCCTCAAATTTTAATTAATTTGTTGCATCGAACGAACGTGAACCGAATCAGATCGTCTTTCGGTTCACCAGTCAAGGCTATCGCCCCGCCTTGGGCCAAGCCAATGCGTTCCCTCGATCCCGAAATAAAGATGACCAAAGAGCGTCAACAAGCCATAAGTCGCTTGCGATTGAGGCGAAATTTGGAGCGAAGGACCGTCCAAGGAAAAACACTCAAATAGAAGTAGAAAGTTCATTCATTGAAAGACGTCAAGCAGAGTTACAGAAAGCGAAACACAGGGGTGGCTCTTAAAGGCCGGGAACCACATCAGTTCTAGAAGAACCCTCGGTTACGTCCGCAGAGGCGTGACTTGATTCGCCTTCTCTAATACCTTCGCCCCCTCAGCGACAGTCTGCGATCGTCCTTCAGAAGCTGCGGCCTCGCTGGGACCCGGGGCGGCACCAGGATCGATATCGGAGGCGTCGACGTACTCATCCTCCTCTTCTCCTCCGGACTCACCGGCATCAGGAGCTTCAGTATCCAGAAAAGAGAGATCCCATTCCGGTGCTCGCTGGATATCTTGTCTTTGCACTCTTCCACTCCGAGTTGGAAGGCGTCAGCGCCGATTACGTCCTGTTCCCCTTGAGTATGGCGAGTTGCACCTTAGCCTCGGCAACTTGCCTCTCAGCCTCCGCGACTTGAGCCCGCAGAATAACGGTTTGCTCCTCGAACTCGCCGGCCCGCGCCTCGAGTTCTGAGCTCCTACTGCGGCTAGACACGAGCTCACCTTGCAAGGCCCGATTATCCAGCCCTAACCTTGCCACCTGCGAAACCGAAATCAGTCGGCACCACAAGGAATCAACAAAGAAAGTTAAAAAGAGGGGGGAATAAGATCGTACCTCCTCCTCTTGTCTGGCCAACCTTTTGGTCAGCTCCTCGGCCTCACCCCTGGCCCTTGTTCTATCAGCTCCAACCAACTCGACCCTCTCCTGGAGAGCGTTAATTCTCGACTGCTTGTTTTCGACCTCTCCCCGAGCTTGAGATAGCTCGTTACTCAACCGAGCTATCGTCCCTTCGTGCCATTTAGCGCTGACTCTCAAGTCAGCGACTTCGCCATCGCGCCGCTGCAGCTTCTCCTCTATTTCGCTGAGCATTCTGGTCAGGCGCTTTCTCTCGTCGGCAGCCTCCTTCCCCAGCCGGGCCAGACTCTCATTATGTTCCCGCTGCATCGCCATTTCCTCGGAATGCTTTGACTTAACCCGAGCCAACTCTGAGCACGCGTCGTCATTCTTCGCCAGGAGCCCCTGTAACTCCTCCGCTTTACGCTTTTGCTTGGACGCTTCAGCTAGAGCGGCCTGATACGACGCCTTCATCCCCGCCAAGCTCCTGTTGCTAACGGCCAGGAGTTCCTCGAACTTCTCGGACACCTCTACTCGCGATCGGAGTTCGGCGTTGTCTCTCCTGGCCTGAACGCTGGCCCCCGTCGCCAAACTCAGACGCCAGCACATCGCCCGAGAAAGCAGAACACTCTGCGGGACAAATGATGAGTAAGAATATGCGATTAAGTCAACCAGAAAGTATCCGCACCCAAGAGTGGTAACTCACCGAGAGGCGTAGGCCCGTGTCATCTTCATGAGGGTCGGATTGTCAATATCGGGGAGAAGATGGATACTTTCGGCCACTCCCTGTTGCCCGAACGCGGCATCAACCAACTCCAGATCCGCAAACCTGTCCGCCGAAGGATCCGCACCTGGGTACAAGGCCGACCTCATTAAGGCAGAAAACGCCTCCTCAACACCCATTTTCGAGCTACTGGGCTGGCCATCTCCGCCCGAGGAACCAACCCGGGCGACCTCCGGCTGAGAGGCCTTCAACTTCCCAGCCTCTTCTATCAGAACCCTAGCTTGGGCTTCTTCGGACAATTCGGCCAACCCAAGCGCCAGCCTCCCAAAATCCTTTTTGAAGGGGTCCCCATTGCAGGACTCTCACCTTGCTGCGCTTCTTCTCCCGACCCATCTTTTTCGGTCACAATCACCTGCGTCTCCTCCGCAGGCTCCCCCGAGGCCTCTGTCCGGCCTGTTTCTTGACCCGCTACGGGCGGTCCAGCATCGCTACCCTCGGACTCCTCCCGAACCTCTCCACCAGCGGCCACTCTCCCTTGCTCCCCACTAGAGTCGGTAGTAAACCCGCGGAGGCGGAAGGCCCCCCAGAAACGACCGCTTTCGCCGAATCCGTTGCCGGCTCATCTTTCAAAGGAGATGCGGCCGGACGAACCAACGGAGTCTCATCCGAACTATCCGATAGTTCCACTACGGGAGGACAAGGGATCGCAGCTGTCCTCCCTAAATCCTCCTTCGCCCCCGGCGCTCCTGTCGTGGTCGCTCCGGCGTCCGGCGAGTTTCTTACGGAGGTATGAGCCCTTTTCTCGGGCCTACCTCTATCCACGCCGCTGCTCTCCCCTGGGCACTTGCCTCTCTTCCTCTTGACGAGACTCGACAATGCCGACCTCTTGGCTGTAAGAACGGAACATATGTGATTAAATCCAAACACGTTCGTCGGGGCAACACACAGCGGAGAAAGTAAAAGGGAGGACTCACCTTGCGGGTCCAGGGGGCTAAGCCCGGCCGCGAAAAGGGCCCCCTCCAAATCGTTGGCCNGCGTAGGCCCGTGTCATCTTCATGAGGGTCGGATTGTCAATATCGGGGAGAAGATGGATACTTTCGGCCACTCCCTGTTGCCCGAATGCGGCATCAACCAACTCCAGATCCGCAAACCTGTCTACCGAAGGATCCGCACCTGGGTACAAGGCCGACCTCATTAAGGCAGAAAACGCCTCCTCAACACCCGCGTTCGAGCTACTGGGCTGGCCATCTCCGTCCGAGGAACAAACCCGGGCGGCGACCTCCGGCTGAGAGGCCTTCAACTTCCCAGCCTCTTCTATCAGAACCTAGCTTGGGCTTCTTCGGACAATTCGGCCAACCCAAGTGCCAGCCTCACCAAAATCCCTTTTGAAGGGGTCCCCATTGCAGGACTCTCACCTTGCTGCGCTTCTTCTCCCGACCCATCTTTTTCGGCCACAATCACCTGCGTCTCCTCCACAGGCTCCCCCGAGGCCTCTGTCCAGCCTGTTTCTTGACCCGCTACGGGCGGTCCAGCATCGCTACCCTCGGACTCCTCCCGAACCTCTCCACCAGTGGCTACTCTCCCTTGCTCCCCCACTAGAGTCGGTAGTAAACCCGCGGAGGCGGAAGGCCCCCCAGAAACAACCGCTTTCGCCGAATCCGTTGCCGGCTCATCTTTCAAAGGAGATGCGGCCGGACGAACCAACGGAGTCTCATCCGAACTATCCGATAGTTCCACTACGGGAGGACAAGGGATCGCAGCTGTCCTCCCTAAATCCTCCTTCGCCCCCGGCGCTCCTGTCATGGTCGCTCCGGCGTCCAGCGAGTTTCTTACGGAGGTATGAGCCCTTTTCTTGGGCCTACCTCTATCCATGCCGCTGCTCTCCCCTGGGCACTTGCCTCTCTTCCTCTTGACGAGACTCGACAATGCCGACCTCTTGGCTGTAAGAACGGAACATATGTGATTAAATCCAAACACGTTCGTCGGGGCAACACACAGCGGAGAAAGTAAAAGGGAGGACTCACCTTGCGGGTCCAGGGGGCTAAGCCCGGCCGCAAAAAGGGCCCCTCCGATAACAAATCGTTGGCCGAGAACACTTGGCCATTGCGAATGACATCCAAATCTCTCTCCTCCTCTCTGACAAAACTGGATGCGTTTCCGCATCCCTAACAAAGTTTCCCCATTTCCGAGGGAAGTCAGAACCGATGTTCCCCTCGGCGATGACGAATCGACTCTTCCATCCCTTTATAGAGGACGGCTTATCCACAATCACGTTGAAGGACCTCCGATGTCCGATGTAAGGCCACTCTGATTTCCTTCCATGTATTAGATGATAGCAGGCGCGGAAAAGGGGGAGAGTGGCGACAATCCGAATCTTATGGCACATCGAGATAAATCCGATAATGCTCCACCAACTATTTGGAGCCACCATCGCCGGACAAATGTTGTAGTGTACCATGATTTCCTTCACCAAGGGATGAAGAGGAAACCAGAGGCCCGCTTTCAAACTGTCTTCGTAGACGAAGACCCCATGCTCCAGATTTTGCGAAACCCTGTGCTCAGGTCCTGGCAATCGCAGGACAACGTCTGGGGGTATGCCTTACCTCTGGCGAATCTTCCCCACATCCTCAGCAACGATCTCCGAAGCTACGTCGTCGGGCTCATCGTCATCATAGCCGAGAAAAGCGCCAGGCGAAACGGCAAGCGTTGCGGAGGGCGGGACTCTACAAGAAACAAAATGAGAGAATACTACAAACATATATAGCGCGGCTATCGCTTTGCTTCTCCACTAAGGAATCCATCTTGAGAAGACGAGGCGCCTCGCCCGAGGCATGGAACCGCCTCGACAAACGCCATATTAATCGGGATTTACAACGTGGCGTATTCCCAACCGTCACCCCTGGAGGAGCCTTACCCATGAAGGCATGATGACCCTGCCGCATTAATTAGGGCATCATTGCGCAGGCTGTCTAAACCAGATCGCCCATCCAAAGCATGCCACCTGGACTTATACTCCCTATGCCCGAACCTACGCTTCGAACTAGGGAGTGGAGGGCATGTGTTGGGGAGTAAAATCGTCATTGCATCAATATCCATACAAGGAGGCTAAGACCGACCCCCTCCCTTCGCCCGCCAAGATACCCCCGAGCTTCCCATAGCTCGGCTTTCCCGAGCTTCCATAGCTCGTCTCCCCCGAGCTCCCACAGCTCAGCTCCTTCGAGCTTCCATAGCCAGCTCCCCTGAGCTCCCATAGCTCGACTCTCCCGAGCTTCCATAGCTCGTCTCCCCGGAGCTCCCACAGCTCGGCTCCTCCGAGCTTCCATAGCCCGGCTCCTCCGAGCTTCCATAGCTCCCTCTCCCGAGCTTCCATAGCTCGTCTCCCCCGAACTGCCATAGCTCGGCCCTCCCAAGCTTCCTGTAGCTCGTTTCCCCCGAGCTTCCATGGCTCGGCTTTACTGAGCGATCCACGATCCAACAGCCCCACAACGGCCCGATTCGATCCATCTCGTATCCTAACAACTTTAACCTTCCAGAAGGCGCTCAAGATCCAGGTGAAAGCCTATAAATATGACACTCCCAGATTTCCTCAGGTACGCGCACTTACATCCTCACACACACTCTCCCGCTCTCGCCAGCTGCTCATCGGTGCTCTCACTTTCTAGAGCTTCCGATCAGCCGCCTCTGGAGAGACTCACCGAAGAGATCCACCTTCTCGTTTTCTGATTGATCGCCGATTTCTCCCACTGACTTGAGTGTCGAAGGGTCTTCCGCGGAGGGCCACCCCCAATGCCTCTCGCGCGAGGACTTATGTGCAGGTCCACCCCTGAAGATCGACTGCGCCCGAGTCGGAGGATGGATCCCGACGGCAACACATATATACATATATATATATATATATATTACTAAAAAAAAGAATAAATATCAACATTTTTTTTTCAACGCTACAATGTAGCATCAGAAGTTATCGAATCAAACCGGTGCTTTTGTAAATTGTCGGAAGATAACAAATTATAACGACGCTCCGTTGATTTTGAAGCCGATGCTTAAAAGCGTCTGATGCCGATGCGTCGGCAATGGCAAATTATATCGTAGGATACGAACACTATTAAGCATCAGAACCTTATTTTTATTCAAACGGTGCCATCAGACTTCTGTTTTAAATTTTAAGCTAACGCCAAAATATTTCGGGGACGGAAGACAAAAGAGGGCGGCTGTCACGGCCCAGACCCAAAATTTTGAGCTAGGGTGACAACCCGCCGCGTGCCGGGCATGCGAGGCGTCCCGAAACATGACACTGAATTCAAGAAAAGCAACAACCTATATATCCTTCAAGTCCATGACTTTAATACAATCTATGACTAAAGATTTGGGCTACAAGCCCTACACATAAGCATTACTGGGGTTACATCAACATATGAATCCACTTTATTTTAAATAGAAGCTCCAACAACCTATGGTTCCTTAACACCACAATAACTAGTCTGGGCATCAAGCCCTACACATAAATACACTGGTATAGCAATAAAAACAAAAGTCTATATTTTATTTGAGTTGAGGTCCATCAGTCCAACATGTTATTCTCAAATCTCATGGTCCTGTAGCAAAAACATTATAATATTTTTATGAGATTACACTCAGTAAGTAAACCACGTTATACAGTCAAATCATCGCATAGCAATCAATAAGCATATAAATGATCTGCATGCATAAACATTTCACAAATACTCAAACATGCAATGTAAGTAAATCCCATCATTGTTATATTATATCATATGTGTCCCACGGCCCTGCAATGCCCCATAACAAAGGAGAGCCGCGGCGACACATATAAATATAATTCAAATCATTTGCACTCATCATTGTTGTATTATATCATAGCAAATTATCATTGCATATAAAGCATTCCAATTGTTATATTATATCATATGTGTCCCACGGCCCTGCAATGCCCCATAACAAAGGAGAGCCGCGGCGGCACATATAAATATAATTCAAATCATTTGCATTCACAATCACTCCATTATGCAATGTAAGTATTATATCATGCGTGTCCCACGGCCCTGCAATGCCTCATCTGAGCACATCCTCTAGATGTGTATGGCCATAGCAAAGGAGAACCGCGGTGGCACTTATGAATATAATACCAATCATCTGCATCCATAACCGCTCAATTATACTTTATAAGTAAACCCACTATTATACTCTCAATGGTAACTGTAAATGTGACCCACGGCCCAGCAATATCTCAATATCATGGTCCACCAGAACACATACTCTTATGTGTGGTGCCACCTCAAAGCAATCCTAACAAAGGTGAACCGCGCGGCACATATAGATATGTGTCCCACGGCCAGCAATGCCTCCTCTGAGCACATCCTCTAGATGTGTAGGTGCATGGCAATAATCATCAAAACACATCCTCTAGATGTGGTGTGGTATGACAGAGCAAAGGTGAGCCGCAGCGAAACATAACAGTACCTCACATCATACATCAATACATCAATACATCAATCATGTAGCAAAACAGTGGATTATACTTACTGAACAATCGCATGTAATATATCACATCAATGTCATACTAACTGTATTTCTCATGCATAGCATCCCCATACGAAATCATAGCACATAAATAGCCATGTATTCATAATATTCATCTACTTACAAATTTAGCCAATAACAATTCTTCATATCACAATTCATAATTTAACTACGCATATCCTGAAACAAATTATTTAATAAACTGATAACTGGCTTACTTACCTCGCACGCAATCCAACAGATATAAATAAGCTAGTCAGATGTCTGAGCACCTACAGGATTATTTACACAATTAATTGATTAGCAAGGAATATTAAAATGACCCTTAGAATTTCTACCCAGACTAGTTCACGGGATCTACTTTGGGCTCGAATATCTCCCACTACACACACCCGATTGGGGAAGTAAAAATACCCCAAGAAACAAGAATTCACCCAGATTCTAGCCATAAAATTATTTTTCTAATCCCAGCCCGATATAGGGCCTAAAATCCAGCCCAAAGTCAGCCCACTGCACGGCCCAAAAGGCCTGAACCGGCCGGCCCGGCCGGCCCGGTTCAAACCAATTCCCACCCGATCCCCTGTTTCACCGAACAGGGGACGGGGACATGGCCGGCGGCCGGGGCCACCGCCGGCCAAATTGAGGGCTGCCCGGCCGCCGGTGGCCGGGCCAGAGCCGGCCGCCACCACGGCCGGACGCCAAACCCCTTTCCTCTCCCTCAATTTCTCTCAGCGTCAACTATTCACCCGCGCGGCACGGAGCTGTGCCGGCGGCTCGACCGGCCGGACCTCCATCGGACACACGCCCAGCACCGGTGGAGGCGACAGGTTAACGCTCGGGCCCGGCGAGGTGGCGAGCATGCCGCCGGCGGGGTCGCCGGTCAAGTATCAGGCCCGGCGCGGCGGCGAGCACGCCGCCGGGCCTGAACCAAGGGGATCGGCCGGCTCATGCACTGTGCCTCCGAGCTCTCTCGCTGTTTCTCTCTACCTCCCGCTGTCTCGCTCTCTCTCACGCTCGCTCTCTCTCTCACGCTCGCTCTCTCTCTCTCTCTGTCTCCCTGTCTCTTTCTCTCTCTTACGCTCTCTCTCCCTCTCTCTCTCTCTCTCTTTCTTTCTCTTACGCTCTCTCTCCCTCTCTCTCTCTCTCTCTTTCTTTCTCCTGATACTCTCTCTTCCTCTCTCTCCCATGGCAACTCTCTCTCTCTCTCTAGCACTAAGAGGATGGGCAGAGAATTACCTGGAGGGACGCGGACTCTGAGCACCAGGAGGGAGGGCACCCCTGCCTTTTTAATGTCGCAGCGAGACGCTTCGGTTATGAGATCTGGAGAACCAAAGCGTCATCGCTGCGAGCGAAGCGTTACTCAATACATTAAATCAACCCAACCTGGTTCACATGAACCGGGTTAGAATTAACTCAAACCTGGTTTGCATGAACCGGGTTAGAATTAACCTAAACCTGGTTCGTAGGAACCAGGTACTACATCCTCCCCTCTTATAAGAATTTTGTCCTCGAAATTGATATACATCCAATAGAATATAGAATCTAAATTTTCCCTCTCATAATCAATTAAATTTCATTAAAAGTCACGGTCATCGATATGAAACACATTGAACACTACAAAGAGTAATGAAAGCAGTGCTAAGCTATAAGACACTTCCTTTATCTTGATCAAAGTTTCAAATGACCCAATGTTTTGTGGCTCAAGTCACCTCTAACACAGACCTCATAACATCATTGGTTAGCAAAACTTCCAAATGATCTTTAACCTGAAATTTCAAATCTTTCTTTTGATCATTAACATAACTTTTCTATTAACTTTGAGCTACAAAAACTGCTTTAATTAATGATACTTTTCATAGCCGCTAAACAAGCTCAGTCCAAAATTGTCGCTCTCACATCATCTCAATATGAAGGAAATCTATACCTTATATCGTAGATAATTGAAATGAATCCATTTGAATATTGGCTTGGTAATCAATAATTAAGCAATTTTATTAAGGGTAAGAACAATACCAAGCACCTCTTAAATCCATTACACAGGCTCACAGTATAACATCTAAAATCTTATGGTTTCTGCTGTTGTCTATTACATGTATAATGTCTTCCATACTTAAGGTTAGCAACATATCAGGTACTCTCGATTCCTTGATAAGACAGTTCGAAATTCTTGTGAATTAGATATAAGATGATTTTCTTTCAATGCTCTCCCAACTCTTGAATAGTTGAATGTACCATTAATCATTACGACACTTATATCAATCATCATAATATACTTGGTTTCACTCTTGAATACTTCAAGCTAACATCAATGAACATTATGCCAATCATTTAAGATATCTTTCATAATTATCGTAATTAAAATTCATTCTCTTTGAATAATAGTGTCATCACTAATCATCAGTATAATTAATTTATCTCCTTCATATTTATCAATAATACCACCATAACCAATCCATTTCTCTTTAAATAGGTCAGTTTATTCTCATAAATATTATAATTTAAATGATTCAAATCATGAGTTGATTATTTTGTTACCAATGACTATCAAAATTATCTATAGATTATGAAATGTCTCATTCCATAACATGACCAACTAATTCAAACCCTTCGAATATCTCAAAGTGACCTCACTGATCTAGCTCAGATGGATTCATGACTTATAAGATCAATTAAGATTGAAAATGCACTTACCATCCAAAAGACATAATTAGAAAATTATAGTGATCTCATCATGACTTGAAAGTGATATAACATGTGTCCTTAACCATAATCCATAATTGATAAAATCATCTCCCTCTTTTTCCTTGAAATAGATATGCCACTCATGGCTGACTGATAATTTATCCATCCAGACTCGAATTCAGAAAGTACTCAATTGTGATTAACCAAAAACATATAATTAACTATTCCATTCCCAAAATATCATCAATATTAATCATCCCTATAACCAGCAGATGAGTTCATAATCTTACAATATCAATAATGTAAGTTCTACAATTAAGATTCATTATATTCATCCACATTCAAATTCAGATTTAATACCTCAAGATCCATATATCAACTCAATTGCAATATGGACATAATGGTGTTTAGTTATATTAGTCAACAATTGCAATTTTCCACTACTATGTTTATTCCTTATGTTCATCAATCTTTTATTGCATATCCAATTAAAATTTCATCTCTCATATTATTTAAAAGTCTGAAATTGCTTCGAATCATTTCCAACAAGTTTAATGGAGCTAAACTTCTAGAAGCCCATTGACCTCCCCACTGATCAAGGCTACCAGCTAGGGAGCCCACATAATATTATTGACTGCGATGGTTCATTCTCAATTCCTATCAAACTTGTAATTCAATTAATATCTTGATAAACTTTAAATTTCAAGCTCCCAAAGCATAATTCATGAAATTCCTTGAAAGTCATAATTGTCTCAATGTCATCCAAGTATTTTGCCTAGAGTGTCATTATGCATATGTCCCTAAGATCATAACCTGGGTCTTGTGGGTTATGGGCCCACCATGCTTCCGCTGCGCACTCTGATGCTGCATGTCCTACATAGACTGCGCCATACTCGAGAGAGCTTGAAGCATCTCAAGCTGGAATTGCTGGTGCTCAGTTCCTACTGGGTTGGCAGGGGCCATACCTCCAGTAGTTCCTTGACCCATCGGCTGATCAGCATTACCGGCCAGAGAGTCCTCCTCATACAGTTGGCTCCTAGTACTGCGAGCCATAACTATTTTCTGATAAATTAGATGTGGTTAATATCATCATAAACTAATGTGTCAGGTGTCTCTAAATATAATGTCGTCAGAATATGTTCTCTCCGTGTTATCATGTCAATATGTCTGTGTCCCTAGGGTCATAAGTTCTCTACCTGTTATCATGTCAATATGTCCATGTCCCTAGAGTCATAAGTTCTCTACCTGTTATCATGTCAATATGTCCATGTCCCTAGAGTCATAACCTGAGCTCTGATACCATAAAAGCTGTCACACCCCAGACCCAAAATTTTGAGCTAGGGTGACAACCCGCCGCGTGCCGGGCACGCGAGGCGTCCTGAAACATGACACTGAATTCAAGAAAAGCAACAACCTATATATCCTTCAAGTCCATGACTTTAATACAATCTATGACTAAAGATTTGGGCTACAAGCCCTACATATAAGCATTACTGGGGTTACATCAACATATGAATCCACTTTATTTTAAATAGAAGCTCCAACGAACCTATGGTTCCTTACACACCACAATAAATAGTCTGGGCATCAAGCCCACACATAAATACACTGGTATAGCAATAAAACAAAAGTCTATATTTTATTTGAGTTGAGGTCCATCACTCCAACATGTTATTCTCAAATCTCATGGTCCTGTAGCAAAAAATTATAATATTTTTATGAGATTACACTCAGTAAGTAAACCACGTTATACAGTCAAATCATCGCATAGCAATCAATAAGCATATAAATGATCTGCATGCATAAACATTTCACAAATACTCAAACATGCAATGTAAGTAAACCCATCATTGTATATTATATCATATGTGTCCCACGGCCCTACAATGCCCCATAACAAAGGAGAGCCGCGGCGGCACATATAAATATAATTCAAATCATTTGCACTCATCATTGTTGTATTATATCATAGCAAATTATCAGTGCATATAAAGCATTCCAATTGTTATATTATATCATATGTGTCCCACGGCCCTGCAATGCCCCATAACAAAGGAGAGCCGCGGCGGCACATATAAATATAATTCAAATCATTTGCATTCACAATCACTCCATTATGCAATGTAAGTATTATATCATGTGTGTCCCACGGCCCTGCAATGCCTCATCTGAGCACATCCTCTAGATGTGTATGGCCATAGCAAAGGAGAACCGCGGCGGCACTTATGAATATAATACCAATCATCTGCATCCATAACCGCTCAATTATACTATATAAGTAAACCCACTGTTTATACTCTCAATGGTAACTGTAAATATGACCCACGGCCCAGCAATATCTCAATATCATGGTCCACCAGAACACATACTCTATATGTGTGGTGCCACTCAAAGCAATCCTAACAAAGGTGAACCGCGGCGGCACATATAGATATGTGTCCCACGGCCAGCAATGCCTCCTCTGAACACATCCTCTAGATGTAGGTGCATGGCAATAATCATCAAAACTCATCCTCTAGATGTGGTGTGGTATGACAGAGCAAAGGTGAGCCGCAGCAAAACATAACAGTACCTCACATCATATATCAATACATCAATACATCAATCATGTAGCAAAACAGTGGATTATACTTACTAAACAATCGCATGTAATATATCACATTAATGTCATACTAACTGTATTTCTCATGCATAGCATCCCCATACGAAATCATAGCACATAACAGCCATGTATTCATAATATTCATCTACTTACAAATTTAGCCAATAACAATTCTTCATATCACAATTCACAATTTAACTACGCATATCCTGAAACAATTATTAATAAACTGATAACTGGCTTACTTACCTCCGCACGCAATCCAACAGATATAAATAAGCTAGTCAGATGTCTGAGCACCTACAGGATTATTTACACAATTAATTGATTAGCAAGGAATATTAAAACGACCCTTAGAATTTCTACCCAGACTAGTTCACGGGCTCTACTTTGGGCTCGAATATCTCCCACTACACACACCCGATTGGGGAAGAAAAAATACCCCAAGAAACTAGAATTCACCCAGATTCTAGCCATAAAATTATTTTCTAATCTCGGCCCGATAAAGGGCCCAAAATCCAGCCCAAAGTCAGCCTACTGCACGGCCCAAAAGGCCTGAACGGTCGCCCAGCCGGCCCGGTTCAAACCATTCCCACCCGATCCCCTGTTTCACCGAACAGGGGACGGGGACATGGCCGGCGGCCGGGGCCGCCGCCGGCCAAATTGAGGGTGGCCCGGCCGCTGGTGGCCGGGCCAGTGCCGGCCGCCGCCACGGCCGACCGCCAAACCCCTTCCCTCTCCCTCAATTTCTCTCAGCGTCAACTATTCACCCGCGCGGCACAGAGCTGTGCCGGCGGCTCGGCCGGCCGCCTTGGCCGGCCGGACCTCCATCGGACGCACGCCCAGCGCCGGTGGAGGCGACAGGTTAACGCTCAGGCCCGGCGAGGCGACGAGCACGCCGCCGGGCCCGAACCAACCGGCTTCCGCCCTGCGCGAGAGGAGGGCCAATTGGCCCTCTCTCTCTACTCTCTCTCCACCACCACCCCGCCGGACGCCTCCCCCGATGCCGGCGGGGTCGCCGGTCAAGTATCAGGCCCGACGCGGCGGCGAGCACGCCGCCGGGCCTGAACCAAGGGGATCGGCCGGCTCATGCACTGTGCCTCCCGAGCTCTCTCGCTGTTTCTCTCTGCCTCCCACTGTCTCGCTCTCTCTCTCACGCTCGCTCTCTCTCTCTCTCTGTCTCCCTGTCTCTTTCTCTCTCTTACGCTCTCTCTCCCTCTCTCTCTCTCTCTTTCTTTCTCTTACGCTCTCTCTCTCTCTCTCTCTCTCTCTCTCTCTCTCTCTCTTCTCTCTATCTCTCTCTCTCTCCTCTCTCTCCCATGGAAACTCTCTCTCTCTCTCTAGCACTAAGAGGATGGGCAGAAAATTACCTGGAGGGGACACGGACTCTGAGCACCAGGAGGGAGGGCACCTCTGCCTTTTTAATGTCGCAGCGAGACGCTTCGGTTTTGAGATCTGGAGAACCAAAGCATCATCGCTGCGAGCGAAGCGTTACTCAATACATTAAATCAACCCAGACCTGGTTCACATGAACCGGGTTAGAATTAACTCAAACCTGGTTCGCATGAACCGGGTTAGAATTAACCTAAACCTGGTTCGTAGGAACCGGGTACTACAGCGGCTAAGGATCTGGATCCCCAGCGGGCTTCATACGGGGAGAGTATTCAACCCACGGGATGCTCCGGTGAAGCCGGGAAGCTCTTCTCCCATCTCAGCCATCCTCTTCTTCTTCACGCGCCCTCCCTCTCTCTTAGAATCCTCGATCGTTCCAGATAGATACGATGTTAGAGAACAAGCTCTCGTGGGGAGGCGTTCTCTCTTTGCTTTTATTTTCTCCCTTCTATGGATGGATGATCGAGGATTCTTTCCCTCTTCGCTTCCCTTGTTTTGTTCCTTTTCTTTTATATCATTTAATTCTTTATGGCAGAGCTGTGGGAGTTGGCCTTATGCGGTGGGGGTGGTGTTAGAGACGATGAGGGAGCGAGGAGGAAGGAGAAGCGAGGGTCGTCGTCGTCTTCTTCCAAGAGAAGGAAAGCGAAGCAGGCGCTTCTTTTCCCATCAAGAAATTCAAGAAGCTTTGTCTCTGGAGCAGCGGCGAGGGAGAGAGGCGCAGCAAGAGAACGCTGGCGCGGGCGCCCACGTACGACGCCATCGGCACGGGCTGCATCCTCTGCTTAAGTGCCCCGCTGATCTCTCCCGACTCACCTCTTTGGTTCACGATCGCCAGAGGAAGCACGCCAGATTTGATTCTCTTGGTCTCCCCTCCATCGCGCTTTTTTTTTTTTTTTAATATCGTTCTTTGCTTCTCTTGGTCTCTCTCAAGAAGCCTTCCGCGCGGTGGAACCAGAGAATTTGATCGAGGGTTTGATACGCTTGCTTTGATTGATTCAAGGACTAGTGCTTCTTCGCTGCGTGATCGCGTGCATCTCTTGTTCTCCTTGGAAAGGTTCCACCTTTTATTTTTTTTGGATTTCTGTTACCTTTGCATCGGTTCCCGACCTTATTTTTGGACACCATTTTTTTTTTTTCGTCGACACGCAGAAAGATCCCGTTTTGATCGTGATTTTATCGGCATCTCTCCATGTTTTTGAGCAATTAGCATGAGGCTTCCAACGGGGTTAGGATTCTTTTAATCCATTAAACTGTGGATTCTGGTTCGTTGCTTGGATTTGTGGATGACTTGGATTGAATGCAATGAAGAATTGTCGGAAAGAAGCTAAGAATTTCATCACATGGGCAACATATGCTCGGGGCCGGATCGTGGCTGCAAGACTGGATTCTTCCAATCCATTTCATGTAGTCTGTGGTGATCAACAGAGGTTCCAGCCACCAGTCCTCGGTGGCACCGCCATCAAAGCAGGCCGTCGATGCTCCTCCTCCCCCCATCGAGACCAAGCCTTAGGAGCCTGTCAAGAGGCAAGAAGCCTCAAGAAACCGCCGCATCTTCCTTCGACGACCCTTCCTTTTTTGGGTTTGTTATTTTTTTTAAAAAATAATTATTGTCCACACACACACACACATATATATATATATATATATATATATATATATATATATATATATATATATATGCATGTATGTATGTACATACTGTATGTATATATATATATATATATATATATATATATATATATATATGTGTTGAGGGATAAAATCGTCATTGCATCAATATCCGTGAGAGTAGGCTAAGACCAACCTCCTCCCCTCGGCCTTTCCGGGCTCCCATAGCTCGGCCTTCCCGGGCTTCCATAGCTCGGCCTCTCCGGGCTCCCGTAGCTCAGCCTCTTCGGGCTCCCGTAGCTCGGCCCCCGAGCTCCCGTAGCTCGGCCTCCTCCGAGCCTCCATAGCTCGGCTTTCCCGAGCACCCATAGCTCGACCTCCTCCGAGCCTTCATAGCTCGGCTTTCCCGAGCTCCCATAGCTCGACCTCTCCCAAGCTTCCATAGCTCGGCTCCCCCGAGCCTCCATAGCTCGTCCTTCGAGCTTCCATAGCTCGGTTCTCCCGAGCTTCCATAGCTCGTTCCCCCCGAGTCTCCACGGCCCGGCTTCATCAAGCGATCCACGATCCGATACCTACCTCCGCGGAACCTGACGCGGGAGAGCCCAGGCTTACCATAACAACCTCCTAGACAAGGATCATGTCGAGAAGTGGTCTAGACCTATCATAGCTGCCCCATGTCTACTCAACCAGATCTCAAGCCATCAAGGAGCTCTCCTGGCCGTCGATCCCCTAACTGACAAGATGCGAATCCCAATGGCCCCACAACGGCCTGATTCGATCCACCCCCATATCTTAACAACCTCTGAACCTTCCAGAAGGCGCTCAAGATCCAGGCGACAGTCTATAAATGGGACACTCCCAGATTCCCTCAAGTATGCGCGCTCACACCCTCACCCCCACTCTCACTCTCCCTCTCGCTCGTAGCTCGTTGGTGCTCTCGCCCACTAGAGCTCCCGATTGGCCGCCCCCAGAGAGACTCTCCGGAGAGATCCACCTTCCCACTTTCTGGTTGATCGTTGATTTCCTCCCACTGACTTGAGTGTCGGAGGGTCTTCCACGGAGGGCCACCCCCAACGCCTCTCGCGCAAGGACTTGTGTGCAGGTCCGCCCCCTGGAGATCGACTGCACCTGAGTAGGAGGACGGATCCCGGCGGCAACAGATTGGCGCTAGAGGAAGGGTCTCAAGTCCCATTAAAACTTGAAAAGAGGAGGTAAGGATCTAAATCTGGAGTAGAACCTCTTTAATGGCCAACCGGAGAAGAGCAACCTCAGAAGCCCACGATCAGGTCGCTTCCCAGAGGCCTGATCCGACGGGCGGAGTAGCGCCGCAACCTCCACCGATCGAAACCCCATCACCGTCTGCCATCCCGATGACCCAGGACCAGTTTGCTACACTGGTCCAACAAGTCCAGGCCCTTACCCACCTGGTTCAAGAGCGCCTTGCAGCCCCTCCTGCTTCGCACTTCCAAAAGGAGGCAGCAACTTCTTCTTCACCGGCAGCTTCCTCATCCGGTCTGCATGAGCCTGCGGACCCATCGACCCAGGGGGACAAACCAGTCCCAGAGGCGGTTATGATAGGGATCCTCCCAGATCTTGGTGAGCCCGATCCCTCTCCCCGGTGACGTCTCACCATGATTCAACACCGTCCTTGCGATCCTCACGCCCAGCTCCTCCTCTGACCGGCAAGGAGGAGATCCGTCATCAGATCCAGGAGATGCGTCAGGAGCTGGATGCCGCCAAGCAGGCCCATCCGCCCCAGCCCAAAGCAGAGCAGGGCATCCTGTTGGGGAGTTTGTTAAGAAATTTTATGCCCCAATCTTATTGATTTTGATGATTACCAAAAGCCATGAGTATATTAAAAGATGTAATGAGTTTATTTACATGAGCAATGAATTTATTTAGAACAATGAATGAGAATGTTAAAGTATAACTTTAATCAATTTGAAAGTAACTTCAAGCTCAATGTTTAAGCTTTCAAAAAGAAATTTTATACTTCATATTTTAATCAATGAGTTTTTGGAACATTTCTTGAATTGATTCCTAATGTCAATTTTATTATATTCAAGTCAAAATAATGATTTAAAATGAATCTGGAACGAATTTAAAGTCAATCAGAAAACTTTCTGATTTTTGATACGTTCCGGAGCCGACTCTGAGTTTCAGAGTCGACTCCACTCAGAGTACAGAAATGACTGTCTGTCTCGAGTCGACCCATGTGATTTCTCGAGTCGACCCCGATTCTGTCGAGCCGACTCCATGACTGTGTGAGTCGACTCCGCTCAGACACCAGAGGTGTGTTTTTCTGAGCATTTCGCGAGTCGACCCCCAACTTTTCATGAGTCGACCCCCGACTGTCAGGAGTCGACACTTTACTTTTGATGAGTCGACCCTTTGACTTTCTGAGTATTTCTATTTTTGGTATCACGACCTCGAGCCGACTCGCGGAAAGCAGGAGTCGACTCCAGCAAATCTGGGCGAGATTTTTCCGAATGCCAACTCAGCGTCAACGGTAAGATTTTTAATTAACGGCTATTTTTCTTTGTTTCTAACGGCTATATTTTTGCAGAATCTATAAATAGAGAAGCCGTTTTCAAATCAAAAATATACAAATAGAGAGATATTCATTTCAAGAGAAAAGAAAGAAAAATCGGAAAAACAGAGCTTCATTTGAAAAAATCCGTGATTCAAAATAGAGTGAAAGAAAGAGTGTGAAATCAAAGGAAGCTCCTTCTGTGCTCAAGCTCAACAATCCAAGGAAGCTTCAGAAGAAAATCCAAGAGCTATTCAAGAGCATCTCAAGTGATTTTCAACACTCAAAGAAAAGAGGAAAAGCTCAAATCAACTCCAACGTACATTCCGTGAAGAATCCGAGCTGAGGCCCGATTCTACACTTCAAAGGAGTTGAGGAAAGGAAAAGAAGAAAAGCTCAAAGCCAACCAACTGCAAATCAGGCTTTTCTAAACTTTATTCTTATATTTGTTTATCTGCTCATTGAGGAGCTTTGTAACTGAAAAATAATATTTCTATTCTTTGTGTCTAGTTCAATCTGGGGGATTGAACTAGTTGAGGTAGTCTTACCTCGGTACAAGCTTGGTAAGCTTGGGTTAGGGTTTTTGTGCTGGTGAGCCCTTGAAAACCAGCTGGGTTCGTTGTGATCCGGGAAAACAACAAGTTTGAGTTGTGAGCTTGTAAAACAACTCTGCTGTAATCAAGGAAGATTATAGTGTGGACCCAAGTGAATCTTGGGAGTGGACGTAGGTGTTGGATACACCGAACCACTATAAAATCTTTGTGTTTGCCGTGCTTTCATTGACTCTTTCTCTATCTCTGTTTTATTCACTGCACTTTGTATTTGCATTGCTATTGCCTTCATTCTTCTTAAGCAAACATTTTTAAAAGGCTAATTTTTAAAGAACCCAATTCACCCCCCCCTCTTGGGTTGTCATCTGGGCCAACAATTGGTATCAGAGCTAGTGCTCATTAGATTTTGATCACACGATCAAGAGCTAAAGTTCCAAATGGCAACACAAGTTGGATCATTTGCTGAAGGTCATTCTACGAATAGACCTCCACTGTTTAATGGTTCAAATTATTCATATTGGAAAGCTAGAATGAGGATATTCATTCAAGCTTCTGATTATGAGCTATGGGGTGTTATAATCAATGGACCTAGTACACCCACACATGTTATTGATGGCACTATTGTTCCTAAGCCCGAAAGGGACTGGAATGATAATGATAGGAAAATGGCACAGCTTAATGCTAAGCCATGAATGTCTTATATTGCTCCTTAGATGCTAATGAATTTAATAGAATCTCCACATGTAATTCCGCAAAGGAGATTTGGGATAGATTAGAGGTTACCCATGAGGGTACCAATCAAGTAAAAGAATCTAAAATTAATATTCTTGTTCATAAATATGAATTGTTTAGCATGGAACAATCTGAAACCATTGCATGCATGTACACTAGATTTACAGATATTGTAAATGGTTTGAAAAGTCTTGGTAAGACATATACTAACTCTGAACTTGTTCGAAAAATTCTTAGGTCATTACCAAGATCATGGGAAGCAAAAATGACAGCAATCCAAGAAGCTAAGGACCTCAACACTTTACCCTTAGAGGAGCTTCTAGGATCTCTTATGACCCATGAGCTGACTATGAGGCAGCATGTAGAGGAGGACACAAAGAAAAAGAAAGTAATTGCCCTCAAAGCTGCAAAAGAAGAAGAGAGCAGCAGTGATGATGATGATGATGATGAAGAGACTGCTCTCTTAGCAAAGAAATTTAAAAGATTCATGAGGAGAAAGAAACCCTTCCACAAGAAAAATTTGGAGCTAAGTGGGAAGGAGAAAAGGATAAAACAAGGACAAGGACAAAGAAAAAGAGAAAGACCCCTTGACTTGCTATGAGTGTAATAAACCGGGGCACTTTAGGAATGAATGTCCAAAATTGAAGAAAGCCTACAAAAAGAAAAAGAAGGCTTATGTGGCGACATGGAGTGACAGCGAGGAATCTTCTTCCGAAGAAGAAGAACAAAAGGAAGTCGCAAACGTATGTTTCATGGCGGACGACAACGATGAGGTAAGTTCCGACAACCCTTGCGATGAATTTGCTTTTGATGAACTTTTTGATGCTTTTAATGAACTTGTTGGGGATTTCAAGGTTTTGAAAAAGAAATACAAGATTTTGAAAAATGAAAACTTAACTTTCATTCAAGAAAAGGAAAATCTTAATAATGAAGTTAAGAAACTTAAATCTGAAAATGAAATTTTAATAAAAGAAAAAGAATCAATTCTAATGAAAATGATAAACTAAGGAAAGAGGTTGAAAAACATAAGAACATAGTTGATAAGTTTACATTAAGCTCAACTAAATTAGACATGTTATTAAATAGTCAAAAAGCAGTTTTTGACAAAGCCGGATTAGGGTATAACACTTTAAGAAAACAAAAATCACTTAAAAATATTTTTGTGCGTGCTGGCCAAAGTAATTTTACATGCTTTAAATGTAATCAAAAAGGACATAAATCTTATGAATGTAAAATTCTAAAACCTAATAAAAACTTAAATGTTAAAGGAAAGAAAATATGGGTTCCGAAAGGAACAATATTGTTGCTACTAACCATGAAGGACCCAAGAAAGCTTGGGTACCTAAACATAAAGTTTGATATCATTGCAGGAATGTCTTGTGGCCAAGAGATCAAAGAGAAAGTGGTATCTTGATAGTGGCTGCTCAAGACATATGACGGGTGACAAAGAAGAATTCATCACCCTTGAAGAAAAGAAAGGAGGAGTTGTTACATTTGGCGACAATGGCAAAGGCCAAATCTTGGGGTTTGGTAACATTCAAATAACTCCCTCCACATATATTGAGAATGTACTTTATGTTGATGGTTTAAAGCATAACTTAATTAGTATAAGTCAATTATGTGACAAAGGTTTTAAAGTATCTTTTGAATCTTCTTTATGCACTGTAGCTAATCCCATTGATAATAGCATTGTTTTTATTGGAAATAGAAATGGCAATGTATACATGATTGACTTAGACAAATTGTCTACTAATAATCATTGCTTAGTTGCTAATAATGCTAATATGAATGAGATTGGTTGGTTGTGGCATCGAAGATTAGGTCACGCAAGCACACACCTGATTTCAAAACTAATTAGAATGGATTTAGTAAAAGGTTTACCTAAATTAGATTTTGAAAATAACAAAATATGTGATGCATGTCAGTTTGGAAAACAAACAAGAAGTTCTTTTAAATCTAAAAATATTGTTTCAACTTCTAGGCCATTAGAGCTACTTCACATGGACCTTTTTGGACCAACTAGAACCACAAGTCTAGGAGGAAAGAAATATGGTCTTGTGATAGTAGATGATTACTCTAGATTCACTTGGGTAATGTTTTTAGCTCACAAAGATGAGACTTTCTCGATATTCATGAAATTCTTCAAGAAAGTAACAAATGAGAAAAACACTACCATAGTGTCTCTAAGAAGTGATCATGGAACTGAATTTGAAAATCACTTATTTGAAAGTTTTTGCAATGAAAATGGTATTAATCATAACTTTTCTGCACCTAGGACCCCACAACAAAATGGAGTAGTTGAAAGGAAAAATAGGACTTTAGAAGACATGGCCCGTACCATGCTATGTGAAAGTAAACTCCCGAAATACTTTTGGGCGGAAGCTATTAACACAGCATGTTACATCCTAAATAGAGCCTTAATCAGACCTATTTTAAAGAAAACACCTTATGAATTATGGCATGATAGAAAACCCAACATTAAATATTTTCATGCATTTGGTTGTAAATGTTTTGTTCACAATAATGGTAAAAATAATTTAGGCAAATTTGATGCTAAATCTGATGAAGGAATATTCTTAGGATACTCTACAACTAGTAAAGCATATAGAGTATTTAACAAGAAAACTTTAGTTGTTGAAGAATCCATTCATGTAGTTTTTGATGAATCTTTAGCAACTCGTTCCGAAAAATTTGATGATGAAGAAGATACAAACTTAATTGAAAAAGATCTTGAAAAATTAAATATTGATGTATCTTTAGATCAAGAGCAAGACGCTAAAGATAATGATTCACCTAAGGATGATGATACTAACACTAATCATAATGATGTAGATCTACCTAGGGATTGGAGATATGCTTATAGTCACCCTAAGGAATTGATTATAGGTGATCCATCTCAAGGAATAAGAACTAGATCATCTATGAGAAATATTAGTAATCATCTTGCATTTGTATCACAAATTGAACCTAAAACTATTGAAGAAGCTGAAAAAGATAATAATTGGATGTTAGCAATGCAAGAAGAATTAAATCAATTCACTAGAAATAATGTATGGACTTTAGTGAAAGACCTAAAAATCATTCTGTTATAGGATCAAAATGGATATTTAGAAATAAACTAGATGAAAATGGCATAGTAATTAGAAACAAAGCTAGATTAGTTGCAAAAGGATATAATCAAGAAGAAGGTATTGATTTTGATGAAACCTTTGCACCAGTAGCTAGATTAGAAGCCATTAGACTATTACTTGCATTTGCATGTCATATGAATTTTAACTTATTTCAAATGGATGTAAAAAGTGCTTTTCTAAATGGATTTATAAATGAAGAAGTATATGTAGAACAACCACCAGGTTTTGAAGATCACGAATTTTCAAATCACGTTTTTAAATTGCACAAAGCATTATATGGTTTGAAACAAGCACCTAGAGCTTGGTATGATAGATTAAGTAAATTTTTAATTGAAAATGATTTTATAAGAGGAAATGTTGATAAAACATTGTTTTTGAAAAGAAAAGGTAAGGATTTATTAGTAGTTCAAATATATGTTGATGATATCATTTTTGGTGCTACTAACAATCTTCTATGTCAAGAGTTTGCTAAGTTGATGCAGGGCGAATTTGAAATGAGCATGATGGGAGAACTCAACTTCTTCCTTGGACTCCAAATCAAACAAAGCAAAGAGGGAATCTTTATCAACCAAACAAAGTACACAAGAGAAATTCTAAAGAAGTTTGGTATGGAATCAATCAAACCCCTCGGAACACCAATGAGTCCTTCATGCAAGCTGGACAAAGATGAAGAAGGTAAGAAGGTTGATCAAAAATATTATCGAGGTATAATCGGATCCCTACTTTACTTAACTGCAAGTAGACCAGACATAATGTTTGCTGTTTGCTTATGTGCTAGATTTCAGTCTGAACCTAAAGAATCACACTTAATTGCTGTTAAAAGAATACTAAGATACTTAAGTGGAACTAAAAATGTAGGTTTATGGTATTCTAGAGACTCAACATTAAATCTGATTGCATACACTGATTCTGATTATGCTGGATGTAAGTTAGATAGAAAAAGCACAAGTGGTGCATGCCAATTCTTAGGAAGTAACTTAATCTCATGGTTTAGCAAAAAGCAAAATTCAGTTGCATTATCAACTACTGAAGCTGAATATGTAGCAGCTGGAAGTTGCTGTGCTCAAATCCTATGGATTAAGCGACAACTTGAAGACTATGGTATCACACTTGATAAAACACCTATAAATGTGATAACACAAGTGCAATTAATCTAACTAAAAATCCAATTCAACATTCTAGAACCAAACACATAGAAATTAGATATCATTTTATAAGAGAACATGTTGCAAATAATGAAATATGTCTTGATTATGTTAATACTGAAGAACAATTAGCAGATATATTTACAAAACCCTTAAGTGAAGAAAGATTCTGTTATCTTAGAGGAGAGTTAGGGATTTGTGATCCATTAGAATGAATTTGAAACCCCTAAGGAAAGTTTATCTAAAATTCTTTCAAATCCTTGATCTTTAAGGAAATCTTATCTAGAATTCACATCTAATTGATCTATTCAAATCCAATGATTATTTTATCAATTTTTATGATCAATTTCCGGACACATTTCAGAAATTTCATGTTTTTGCTCTGAAATGGTCTCGGAGCCGACTCGGTGAGTATCGGAGTCGACTCCAGGTTCTACTGAAACTCTTGAGTCGACCCCTTCTCGGCGCGAGTCGACTCCACTTCGGGATAGTTTTCTGTGACTGTCCGGAGTCGACCCCTCGCTTTGCGGGAGCCGACTCGAAGTGGTCCCAGGTCGATTTATCTAGGGCAGAGTCGACTCGCCGTTCATTTCTATCGTCTCGAATCGTCAAAATACTCTCTCCAAAATACTTCCAGACCTTCCAAATTCCCAAGAATCCCTGATTAACCCTTCCAATAGATCAATGGCCCCTAAAACTCGAGGTTCTAACCTTGGTGCGGCCGGAGTAAAGAGGAAGAGAGCGGTGAGGAAGACCGTGAGGCGTCCTGTTCGTGAGCCTTCACCTAGCTCGGATTCAACCTCATCTTCCTCAACTCCTAATGCTTCTCCATCTACGGCTCCTTCACAGGTAGATAGACTTGCTGATAGAATTATAACTACGGGGAGAAAGTAGATTTTGAATTGTTTGAGGCTGAGGGATTTCTTTTGGGAAGACAGTTGATTGAGATGGGTTGGGAAAAGATTTGCTCCTTAGATTGCCCTACATATCCCGCCCTTGTCAAGGAATTTTATAAGAATCTATCTAGAGGAGATAATGGTCTTATAAGCATTGTAGAGGAAAACCGAATTTCAGTGACTGTAGAGCTGCTTTCAAGATTGTTGGATCTACCCATGTCAGGAACATCTACATTTTCTTCTGATGACAGAAGCCCAGCTCTTTCTAGACTACTTAACCGGGAGGTTGTCGGTTTTGAGGAAGTTTTTGCCAATCAGTTATCCTTAGAACTGAGACTGCTCCACAACATCTGTAGTAGAATCCTTTTTCCCAAATTGGGAGGTTCGATTATGTGTCAGAAAGAGATATTTTTGTAATGGATGCAATTGTAACGGGTAAACCCATTAACCTTCCTAGTATGATTTTATGGTATATTGCCGACTGTGGAGGTAAGAGAAAATCAAGTTTGCCCTATGGCATGATCCTCACTAAAATTTTCCAGAGCCAAGGGATTGTCATTTCAGATAGTGAGCCTATGAGGAACTTGAGACACACAGATTTTTACAGTTTGGCCACTATACATAGGATGGGTTTTGTTAAGAAGAACGGAAGATGGGAAAGGAAAGGTTTGATGGAGGAAAGAGCAGCGGATGCTGAGGCACCGGGACCATCGGTTAGACACTCTTCGCCTGCACCTCCGAGCCTCCTATTTCTGCTCCTGCTCCTACCCCTGCTCCGTTGTTTGATCAGCTTCATCTTCATCTGTTGGCTTCACAGAACTTCAGTTAAGGCAACTCAAAGGCCTTCTTGATGATCAGTCAGAAAAATTAAAATCAGAGTTTGAAAACAAGTTTATGAATCTCAAGGAAACTCTTTACTCTTTGGATGACCGAATCACCAAGATAGAATCTACCCTTAGCACTTCTTCAGAGTCTTTGAGTGGAGATCTAAAGAACATATTTGAAGAACTTAAAGATGTCTGCGGAGATGGCGAAACATATGCTAAATGCAACGCTGAGCTCCAAGATAAAATTTTGACTGCTTGCACCTTTGTGGATGAGAGACTAAAGGACTATGTGAAGATACAAACAGATGGAATGAAAAATATAATAGATCATTTGACTAGGATTGTTAGGACTCACTTTTGATGTATTAGATACTCAGTCCTTGCAATGTATTGAAGTAATGTTATGTTTTACATTTTGACACTTTGATGTAATGAATTGTCTATTTTGAATACTCAATGTATTTCTTCCTATTATCAATGAATGAATGATTTTGTTAAATCAATCTTGAATGAATGAATGATTATGTTTATTGCTTCTCTACCTTTTTGTTGATAACAAAAAAGGGGGAGAGTTTTATAGTTTTATAACTGTATATGCATATGGGAGAAATTGATTAATCAAATGATATTAAATAAATGAATGAATGGGATATTTATTTAAGTTTCATAGGGGGAGCTACCTCATTCAGGGGGAGCCTAAGCCTACTATGAAATAAAATAAATTCTCTATCAATCATGCATAAACTCAATGTTTTTGTCATCATCAAAAAGGGGGAGATTGTTGGGGAGTTTGTTGAGAAATTTTATGCCCCAATCTTATTGATTTTGATGATTACCAAAAGCCATGAGTATATTAAAAGATGTAATGAGTTTATTTACATGAGCAATGAATTTATTTAGAACAATGAATGAGAATGTTAAAGTATAACTTTAATCAATTTGAAAGTAACTTCAAGCTCAATGTTTAAGCTTTCAAAAAGAAATTTTATACTTCATATGATAATCAATGAGTTTTTGGAACATTTCTTGAATTGATTCCTAATGTCAATTTTATTATATTCAAGTCAAAATAATGATTTAAAATGAATCTGGAACGAATTTCAAGTCAATCAGAAAATTCTCTGATTTTTGATACGTTCCGGAGCCGACTCTAGAGTTTCAGAGTCGACTCCACTCAGAGTACAGAAATGACTGTCTGTCTCGAGTCGACCCATGTGATTTCTCGAGTCGACCCCCGATTCTGTCGAGCCGACTCCATGACTGTGTGAGTCGACTCCGCTCAGACACCAGAGGTGTGTTTTTCTGAGCATTTCGCGAGTCGACCCCCAACTTTTCATGAGTCGACCCCCGACTGTCAGGAGTCGACACTTTATTTTTGATGAGTCGACCCTTTGACTTTCTGAGTATTTCTATTTTTGGTATCACGACTCGAGCCGACTCGCGGAAAGCAGGAGTCGACTCCAGCAAATCTGGGCGAGATTTTTCCGAATGCCAACTCAGCGTCAACGGTAAGATTTTTAATTAACGGCTATTTTTCTTTGTTTCTAACGGCTATATTTTTGCAGAATCTATAAATAGAGAAGCCGTTTTCAAATCAAAAATATACAAAAGAGAGATATTCACTTCAAGAGAAAAGAAGAGAAAAATCGAAAAACAGAGCTTCATTTGAAAAAATCCGTGATTCAAATAGAGTGAAAGAAAAAGAGTGAAATCAAAGGAAGCTCCTTCTGTGCTCAAGCTCAACAATCCAAGGAAGCTTCAGAAGAAAATCCAAGAGCTATTCAAGAGCATCTCAAGTGATTTTCAACACTCAAAGAAAGAGGAAAAGCTCAAATCAACTCCAACGTACATTCCGTGAAGAATCCGAGCTGAGGCCCGATTCTACTCTTCAAAAGAGTTGAGGAAAAGAAGAAAAGAAGAAAAGCTCAAAAGCCAACCATCTGCAAATCAGGCTTTCTAAACCTTATTCTTATATTTGTTTATCTGCTCATTGAGGAGCTTTGTAACTGAAAAACAATATTTCTATTCTTTGTGTCTAGTTCAATCTGGGGGATTGAACTAGTGGAGGTAGTCTTACCTCGGTTCAAGCTTGGTATAGCTTGGGTTAGGGTTTTTGTGCTGGTGAGCCCTTGAAAACCAGCTGGGTTCGTTGTGATCCCGGGAAAACAACAAGTTTGAGTTGTGAGCTTGTAAAACAACTCTGCTGTAATCAAGGAAGATTATAGTGTGGACCCAAGTGAATCTTGGGAGTGGACGTAGGTGTTGGATACACCGAACCACTATAAAATCTTTGTGTTTGCCGTGCCTTCATTGACTCTTTCTCTATCTCTGTTTTATTCACTGCACTTTGTATTTGCATTGCTATTGCCTTCATTCTTCTTAAGCAAACAATTTTTAAAAGGCTAATTTTTAAAGAACCCAATTCACTCCCCCCCCCTCTTGAGTTGTCATCTGGGCCAACACATCCCTTTCACTAAGGGGATTATGGAGGAAGTGATTCCCTCCCACGTCAAGCTACCAGCCATCGAACCCTACCATGGCTCTTCTGACCCGGACGACCATCTTAGCAGCTTCCGGTCAATAATGATGTTCCACGGAGCATCTGATGCGGTCCTCTGCCGCGCTTTCCCCTCCACCCTCAGAGGATCTGCCCGAACCTGGTTCAACACTTTGAAGCCAGGTTCTGTCGATTCGTTTGACGAGCTGAGCCATCTTTTTATCGGCCAGTTCGTCAGCAGCTGCCGCCACCGACGAAGATCTGACTCCCTCTCTAAAGTCAAGCAGAGAGAGGGGGAGTCCTTGAGGAATTATCTTGGCCGTTTTAATAAGGCCATGTTGGAGGTGGACCACCTTAATCATGAGGTGGCTATGTCCGCCCTAGCGGGGGGAGTCTCGAAGGAAAGCGACTTCTACCTGGCTATGGAAGTCAGCTACCCCCCCTACCTCTCTGATATGATGGCCCTGGTGGACAAGTACGCTAGGGTCGAAGAATCGCGGAGAGTCGCCCGCGCCGAGCAGGCAAAGAAGAAGGAGCCCAAAGTCCCCGACAGGCACCGTCCCGCCCATCGACCAAGTCCGCCTCGCCGCCAAAGAGCCCCTTCGCTGCTGCCAAGGAATCGCTCCCAGAGCCCTCCTAGGCGATTTGATCACTACACTCCGTTGACCGTGCCCCAGGCGTAAATCCTCATGGAGATAGAGCGCCAGCTCCCCCGGCCAGTGCCTCTCCGAGGGAACCCGACCCGAAGAGATCCCACCAAGTACTGCCGCTATCATAGGGAGCATGGTCATGATACTGAAGAATGTTGGCAGCTGAAAAATGAGATTGAAAGGCTGATCCAGCGGGGACGACTGAATCAGTTCAGGAGAGCGCCCGAGCCACCACAAGGAGGTGATCGCCAGCCCAAACTTCAGCAACCTCCTCCTCCGCCGAATCCCCATGATCGGCCGCATCAACATGATCGAAGAGGCCGACGGGTCGAGCCCCAGGGGCGGCGGTGAAGGATCGGCACCAAAGAAGGCACGGACGAGCGAGCTCTCCTTCTCCGACGATGATCTCCAAGGGATACAGCTCCCCCATGATGACGCACTAGTTGTATCCCTTAATTTGAATAACTATGATGTAAGCCGAATCCTAGTTGATAGTGAAAGTTCGGTGAATGTTTTGTACCTCGGTGTGTTTGCCAGGATGAAATTACTCATGGAAAACCTTCGAGCCGTGGATTCCACTCTGATGGGATTCACGGGCGACGTCGTCGTCCCAGAAGGGGTCATCACCCTGACTGTCCGCGCGGGAACCTGGCCCATTATGACCATTGTCCAGACAGATTTCCTAGTAACCGACCTTAGATCCCCATACAACGCAATATTCGGCAGGCCCAGTCTAATGTCCCTCAAGGCAGTTGTCTCCATCCCGCATCTATCCATAAAGTTCCCCACCGAGCAAGGAGTTGGAGTTGTTCGGGGAAGTTAGGCCATGGCTCGGCAGTGCTTTGTTACAAGCCTTCAGTCTAGAATGCCGGAAGTCGATCGGCTAGATGCTCGCGAGGACTTCGCCGAACAGCGGGGAGAACCGGCAGAGGAATTGGAGGAGGTACCATTAGAGGAGGCTCGACCCGACCGAACCATAAAAATCGGGTCGCTGCTCAAAGGAGAGCCTCGGCACAAATTGATCACGTTCCTCCGAGGCAATGCTGACATCTTCGCCTAGTCCACCTCCGACATGCCGGGGATCAACCCCGAGGTTCTCGTCCATCATCTTAATGTGGACGAGATGAGCAGGCCCGTTAAGCAAAAAAGAGGAGCTTTGCCCCAAACGACAAAAGGCCATTGAAGAAGAAGTAGACAAGCTCATCAAGGCCAATTTCGTCCGGAAGGTAAATTATCCAAGCTAGCTATCAAATGTCGTCATGGTGAAGAGTCAAATGGCAAATGGAGGATCTGCATCAACTTCACCGACCTTAATAAAACCTGCCCAAAGGACAGCTTCCCCCTCCCTCGGATTGACCAGCTCGTGGACGCCACCTCAGGCCACCAGATGCTATCATTCATGGATGCCTATTCAGGCTACAATCAGATCCGAATGGCCCCTGAGGATGAAGAAAAGACCGCCTTCATAACTGACCGAGGTACTTACTGTTACCGCGTTATGCCTTTTGGTCTTAAAAATGCAGGTGCAACCTACCAGAGGCTGGTTAACAAAATATTCAAGGAGCAAATCGGCCGGAATATGGAGGTGTACGTGGACGACATGCTGGTCAAAAGCAACGAAGCATCACGGCATGTCGAGGACCTCTCAGAGAGCTTTGTAACACTGCGCAAATATGGGATGAGACTCAACCCAACCAAATGTGCCTTTGGTGTTAACTCCGGGAAGTTTCTCGGCTTCATGGTCTCCCAGCAAGGTATCGAAGCTAACCCCAGAAGATTCAAGCTCTCCAACAAATGGCACCCCCGGCATCTGTTAAAGAGGTCCAACGCCTAACCGGAAGGATAGCGGCCCTCAACCGCTTTGTGGCACGATCGGCTGAGAGATGCCTCCCCTTCTTCAAAACTCTCCGATCAGCCAAAAACTTCCAGTGGACTCCTGAATGCCAAAGGTCATTTCAAGATCTTAAGAAGTACCTCAACTCACCCCCACTCCACAGCAGTCCGGTCCTAGGCGAGACCCTATTCTTGTATCTGGCTGTTTCGGAGGGTGCAGTCTATTCGGTGCTGGTCAAGGAAGAAGGCAAAGTCCAGAAGCTGATCTACTATGTCAGCAGGCTGCTCCGCGATGCGGAGACAAGGTATAGCAGAATTGAAAAGATGATGTTGGCCTTAATCACCTCAGTTCGGAAGCTGCGGCCGTACTTCCAAGCACATTCCGTGACGGTCCTGACCGACCAACCCATCAGGGCGGTGGTCCACCGTCCCGAGACGTCGGGGAGAATGACCAAATGGGCCATCGAGCTAAGCAAGCATGACATACATTTTTAGCCTCGTCCAGCCATCAAAGCCCAAGTGCTAGCCGACTTCCTCCTCGAGTGTACCATCCCGGAGGACGGTTCTGCCCCAGACTCCCTTGGAGAACCGAAATCTAAGACCTGGTGGCTCCTCCATGTTGACGGGTCATCTAATGCCCATCGCTCCAGTGCGGGTCTGGTTCTCACCAGTCCGGAGGGGATAACCTTCGAATATGGCGTCTGATTCTCCTTTCCGGCCTCCAACAACGAAGCCGAGTATGAAGCCCTGTTAGCCGGCCTCCGAATCGCCCGCAATCTGAAGGTGGAGAAGCTTAATGCCTTCACTGACTCTCAGTTGGTAGCCGATCATGTGCGAGGAGAGTTTGAAGCTCGGGAACCGAACATGGTTCGGTATCTTTAGGAGGTGCGGAGCCTGCTTCCCCATTTTGCCGAATTTGAAATCAATCAGATTCTCAGATCCGAGAACGCCCGTGCCGACCTACTCTCCCAATTGACGACCGCGGAGTCAATGGATGCCGAGCAAAAGTTCCACTTGGAGACTTTGGAAAAGCCCAGCATCGCGGAAGCTGACCGAATAATGCAAGTTGAGGCCGAACCATCATGATTCGACCCTATTCTCAAATATCTCAGAGAAGGGTCGCTTTCGTCCGACCGAAAGAGGCTAGAAAGCTGAAGCTGCAGGCCACTCACTACGTGTTGATTGACAACCAGCTTTACAAACGGTCTTTTTCCATGCCGCTGCTCAGATGCCTTCGCTCATCCGAAGCAGATTATGCTCTGCGTGAGGTACATGAAGGGATTTGCGGCAACCATCTGGGAAGCCGGTCCCTATGCCACAAGGTGCTGCGACAAGGCTACTACTGGCCGACCATGCAGAAGGATGCGGACGATCTAGTCCGAGCCTGCATCCCTGCCAGAGGCACTCAAGCATCCAAAGGCTCCTGTCCGCCGAACTAGTTTCCATATCCTCCGCTTGGCCCTTTGCCAAATGGGGGATGGACATCCTCGGCCCATTCCCACTTGCCACATGACAGCGGAAATTTCTATTTGTCGCCATTGACTACTTCACCAAATGGGTCGAAGCGGAAGCAGTTGCGCAAATAACCGAGGCACGGGCTAGAGATTTTGTGTGGAGGTCCATCATCTGCCGATTCGGCCTTCCGCACACCATAATCACCGATAACGGTAAACAGTTTGACAACACCATAAGGCGCGAGGACTTTGCTCCTTCGGCCGATGGTTCGGCAGTCTGACACGACCAGGGCGCGAGAGTGTCACTCGGTAGGCCCGAGGAGCTTGATAGCTAAGGTCGCTCCCCGGCTTTGGCCGAGGTTTCGAGCGGCAGGGTGTAGTCCTTGGCTTTGGCCAAGGTTTGGAGAATTTGTTGCTCAGCCCAGCCGAGGTTCGGAGAATTTGTTTCTCGACCCAGCCGAGGTTTGGAGAATTTGTTGCTCGGCCCAACCGAGGATCGAAGAATTTGTTGCTCGGCCTTAGCCGCCCCCCAGGACATCATTTGAAGCAGGGTGACTTCTCGAATACCCTATAAATGAATACGAAAACAAAGACCTCCTGATGCTCTGGAGGAAGTAAGGGGACTCCTTCTAAAGGATAGCCTAGGTCCACCGCCGGTCCGAGCAGAGACCGGTGGCCCCCCAAGAAAACTTGTTTCGAATTCGGGCAGCTCATAAGCCCCGGCCGACCTAAACAATGTGCATAACTTAGCTTGGACTCGGGTAGCTCATAAGCCCCGACCGACCTAAGTGTCCTCCTAAGCTACGTCCGATTCGAGTGGCTTGCACGCCCTAATTAAGCCCGACCGTGGTCTCACAAGACCTGGCTCGAACTTGGGTGGCCGGAAAAACCCAACCAACGTTCGCAAATGCTCTGGGAACAACAGAATGCACAGTATGATAAAACTTTGTATTCATTGATTAAAAAGGAGGGAAGGACAACGGCGGCAAAAGAAAAGAAAAAGAAAAAGAAGCCCTTGCTAGGGCTCGCTGTCACTTCCAGAGGCCAGCAGGTCTTCCAGGCACTGGGAGAGCTCGGCAACCTGTCGATGGAGAGATGATATCTCCCCCGTTGCCGGTCCACCACCTCACGGAGGGCCTCGACCTCCCTCATGGTGATGGCCACGTACTCTTCAACGAACCTTTCGAGCCGCTGATGGCTCGCGAAGGCTGACGCCAAGGCCTCCCCATCGATCGTAATGGTGGGACGGCCCCCCTCCAGATGCAGCAAGCCGTTGATCGCCGCCCTTAAATCATCAGATGATCGCCCTCCCCCTTGAGAAGCCATGTCGAAAACTATTCTGAAACTAAACCAGAGGGGTGGCGAAAACCAGCACCTCTCGTCCGTATTTATACTTTTTAAGCGAGTATTCCGATCAGTCGGGCCATAACCACCGACCCGTGAGAACTCGCCACGTATCACCGCTTTAATTGATGCCTGCAGAATCCTAAAGGTCGTGCCCCATCCCAAGCGAAATCAGTAATGCAGGCGGACTGTTCGGGAACCCCCTCTTTTTCTCTGGGAACAGGGTACTTCCCAATTTGTCGGCCCGTGCAGTAAATGCTCCCAACACTTCCCCAAGCTCTTTTAAGTGGGCCACCTTTCGGGAAGCATGGAAAAGAAAGAATTCCAGCACCTAACAATAATTCGTCCCCTCGGAAGGGGTCGTGTCATAAATGGAGGGCGTGACCATAAACCGCCTGTTCCGCCTTAACGCCCCTTACCGAACACCACAGGGACCTGGCATTATGACTCATGGTGACGACTAAGTCACTTCTCCGAGCTTCGAATCTCCGAACCTTGGCAAGGCCAAGTAACAAATCTCCGAACCTTGGCAGGGCCAAGTAATAAATCTCCGAACCTTGGCAGGGCCAAGTAACGAATCTTGAACCTTGGCAGGGCCAAGTAACAAATATCCAAACCTTGGCAGGGCCAAGTAATAAATCTCCGAACCTTGGCAGGGCCGAGCAACCGTTCTCCGAACCTCAGCAGGGCTGAGCCATAAATACTCGGACTCCAATGGGGTCTAGGCATGAATCTCTGAGCTTCGGCCCAAGTTAAGGAACGTATTCTACCGCCAAATAACCTCTAAACCTCCGTCTGGACCAGGGCAGCTTGCAAGCCCCGACTAGTTTGGATAGCGCAGGATCCTCGCCTAAAAACAAATGGGACGTCCTTGTATCCTACGGCCAGCAACAACAACTTGGCACAGGAGAAATAGAGGTTGAGAAACAGAGCAAAACTTTCTTTATTTCGTTGCCATCAAAGCCAATTACAAATGCCTAAGAGGCGTTACAAGAGCATTGAAATGCATAAAATAAAGACAAGCACAAAACTCGGGCAACTGCTCCACAGCAGACCTGGGCAACTTTGATGCTCCGGCATTCGGACCAATGAACCAGATAAACCGCAAACAGTCAGCTCGAGCCGATAATGGGCGGGCGACATGGACCAACAGTTGCGGCCAACTTTGGTAAATAATGATATCTCGGCGACCCAACCGAGATATCAGAGTGATTGGAAAGGGTGGACGGGATATTGCCCCTAACCACCCAACCGAGAGGCCCCCCGACGAGTAGGTAGGAAGCCCGCGGACCCTGGCATCGGAACGCTCTCCCAAACCGAGTGTGTACCCCCCACCTTGCCCAAACTCAAAGGCAAGGTACCTACTGGTGATGCACCATCACCCCCTCCCCATGTGGCGAAAGATTCCCCAAGCAGGCAAGCCCAGGGATCGAAACCAGGGGATGAGGCGAAATTCACACAACCCATGGGGAGTTCGCGTGCACTTCCTACCGTACGTCCCCAAGGGGGAACCACAAAGGTCACACGAGAAGCACATATGTGCGCTCTCCGTGTGATCTCTACGCCCCTCCTGTGCGCTCTCCATATGATCTCCGGGGCTCATCCCCTAAGGGCGAACCACTCTTCAGAAACTCCTTCATCTCCCCAGCTGTCCGGAGGCGAAGGGCTTATGAAAGGAAAGCTCGACCCTCCCACTCGCAACGCCAGAAAAATGGGCATGGCGGAAACTCCAAAGGGGAAGGAAACTTTGATGACGGCCTAACACGACCCCTCTTCCCCCTTTTTATAGGCAAAAATGAATCGGGAACAGCTATCAAGGCTGGAAGCCTTGAGATTCGAAACACTTGGCCCATGCCTCCACGTGGCCTCCCAGGATCCGGATGGCCCCCGAGGATGAAGAAAAGACCGCCTTCATAACCGACCGAGGTACTTACTGTTACCACGTCATGCCCTTTGGTCTTAAAAATGTAGGTGCCACCTAGCCAAGGTTTGGAGAATTTGTTGCTCGGCCCAGCCGAGGTTCAGAGAATTTGTTGCTCGGCCCAGCCGAGGTTCGGAGAATTTGTTGCTCGGCCTAGCCGAGGTTCGGAGAATTTGCTGCTCGGCCCAGCCGAGGTTCGGAGAATTTGTTGCTCGGCCCAGCCGATGTTTAGAGAATTTGTTGCTCGGCCCAGCCGAGGTTCGGAGAATTTGTTGCTCGGCCCAGCCGAGGTTCGGAGAATTTATTGCTCGGCCCAGCCGAGATTCGGAGAATTTATTGCTCGGCCCAGCTGATGTTCGGAGAATTTGTTGCTCGGCCCAGCCGAGGTTCGGAGAATTTATTGCTCGGCCAGCCGAGGTTCGGAGAATTTGTTGCTCGGCACGGCCGAGGTTCGGAGAATTTGTTGCTCGGCCCGGCCGAGGTTCGGAGAATTTGTTGCTCGGCCCGGCCGAGGTTCAGAGAATTTGTTGCTCAGCCCTGCCGAGGTTCGGAGAATTCTTGTTCAGATAGGTAACTCTGTCGTGCCGAGGATTGGTGAGCAGCACCTATTTCTTTTCGCAATCTTTGGCAATGTAATGCATGATGATTCACGTTGCAAATTATGAAAACATGTGCTGACAGGAAGGTATAATAAGATATATCAAAATGGACTTATAGAGGACATACCCTATTGATAATACTTACGAAGATTATCCGAGTTCCATTTACTGGGGACAAACTTTCCGTTTAGATCTTGCAGCTTGTAGGTTTCCGGTCCGATGATCTCCGCTACTTGATATGGGCCTTCCCAGTTTGGTGCCATCTTTCCTTGTTCCAGCGGTTTGGAAATAGAGGCTTTCTGGAGAACAAGGTCGCCAGGCAGGAAGGCTTTCCCTTTGACTCTGAAGGCGTGGTAGCGGGCTACCCTTTGTTGATAGGCAGCCACTCTGATCCGGGCCTTCTCTCTAATCTCCTCTATCAGGTCGAGGTTGGTGCGGAGCTGTTCGTCGCTAGCTTCCTCTGAGTAGCTTTCCACCCGCAGCGAAGGGAGGCCTATCTCTACAGGGATAATGGCCTCCGTGCCGAAGGCCATCTGGAATGGGGTTTCACCTGTGGGGACTCTCAGGGTGGTGCGGTAGGCCCATAGGACGTGGTGCAACTCGTCCGCCCACCTACCTTGGGCTCTGGAAAGACGAGCTTTGATCCCTTGAAGCAGGGTCCTGTTGATCACTTCGGCCACTCCGTTGGCTTGCAGATGGCCGACTGAGGTGAGGTGGTGATGGATTCCTTGCTCTTTGCAGAACTGGCAGAACTTAGGGTTATCGAATTGCCTGCCGTTATCGGTGATTATAGTGTGCGGGAGGCCGAAACGGCAGATGATGGACCTCCATACAAAATCTCTGGCCCGCGCCTCAGTTATTTGTGCAACCGCCTCCGCCTCGACCCATTTAGTGAAGTAGTCGATGGCGATAAATAGAAATTTCCGCTGCCCCGTGGCAAGCGGGAATGGGCCGAGGATATCCATCCCCCATTTGGCGAAGGGCCAAGCGGAGGATATAGCAACCAGGTCGGTGGAGGGAGTCTTTGAATGCTTGAGTGCCTCTGGCATTGGTCGCAAGCTCGGACTAGATCGTCTGCATCCTTCTTCATAGTCGGCCAGTAGTAGCCTTGTCGCAGCACCTTGTGGCATAGGGACCGGCTTCCCAGATGGTTGCCGCAAATCCCTTCATGCACTTCACGAGAGCATAATCCGCTTCGGACGGGCGAAGGCATATGAGCAGCGGCATGGAGAAGGACCGTTTATAGAGTTGATCATCGATCAGCACGTAGTGGGTGGCCTGCAGCTTTAGCTTTCTAGCCTCTCTCCGGTCGGGTGGAAGCGACCCTTCTTTGAGGTACTTCAGAATGGGATTGAACCATGATGGTTTGGCTTCAACTTGCATTATTCGGTTGGCTTCCGCGATGCTGGGATTCTCCAGGGTCTCTCCAGGTGGAACTTTTGTTCGGCGTCCATTGACTCCGCGGTCGCCAATCGGGACAGTAGGTCAGCGTGGGCATTCTCGGATCTGGGAATCTGAGTGATCTCAAACTCAGAAAAATGGGGAAGCAGGCTCCGCACCTCTTGAAGATATCGAACCATGTTTGGCTCCTGAGCCTCAAATTCTCCTCGTACATGGCCAGCCACTAGCTGAGAGTCGGTGAAGGCGCTAAGCTTCTCCACCTTCAGGTTGTGGGCGATTCGAAGACGGCTAGCAGGGCTTCGTACTTAGCTTCATTGTTGGAGGCTGGGAAGGAGAACCGGACGCCATATTCAAAGGTTGCCCCCTCCGGGCTGGTGAGTACCAGGCCTGCACCGGAGCGATGATGGTTCTAGATTTGGTTCTAGATTTTGGTTCTTCGGGAGAGTCCAGGGCGGAACCGTCCTCTGGGATGGTACACTCGAGGAGGAAATCGGCTAGCACCTGAGCTTTGATGGCCGGGCGAGGCTGAAAGTGGATGTCATGCTCGCTCAACTCGATGGCCTACTTGGTCATTCTTCTTGATGTTTCGGGGCGGTGGACCAACGCCTTGATGGGTTGGTCGGTCAGGACCATCACAAAATGTGCCTGGAAGTACGGTCATAGCTTCCGGACTGAGGTGATCAAGGCCAACACCATTTTTTAAATCCTGCTATATCTTGTCTCCGCATCGCGGAGCAGCTTGCTGACATAGTAAATCGGCTTTTGGACCTTGCTTTCCTCTCTAACCAGCAATGAACAGACGACACCTTCTAAAACAACCAAGTACAAGAACAGGGTCTCGCCCGGGCTCGAACTGCTGAGGAGTGGGGGTGAGCCAAGGTATTTCTTGAGATCTTGAAATGATTTTTGGCATTCAGGGGTCCACCGGAAGTTCTTAGCCGACCGAAGGGTTTTGAAGAAGGGGAGGCATCTCTCGGCTGAATGCGCCATAAAGCGGTTAAGAGCGCTATCCTCTCGGTTAGGCGCTGGACCTCTTTAATAGATGCCGGGGGCGCCATTTGTTGGAGAGCTTGAATCTTCTAGGGGTTAGCTTCGATACCTCGCTGGGAGACCATGAAGCCGAGAAACTTCCCGGAGTTAACGCCGAAGGCACATTTGGTTGGATTGAGCCTCATCCCATACTTGTGCAGCGTTGGAAAGCTCTCTGAGAGGTCCTCGACATGCCGTGATGCTTCTTTGCTCTTGACCAGCATGTCGTCCACGTACACCTCCATATTTCGGCCGATTTGCTCCTTGAATACTTTGTTAACCAGCCTTTGGTAGGTGGCACCTGCATTTTTATGACCAAAGGGCATGACGCAGTAACAGTAAGTACCTCGGTCGGTTATGAAGGCGGTCTTTCTTCATCCTCAGGGGCCATCCGGATCTGATTGTAGCCTGAATAAGCATCCATGAACGATAGCATTTGATGACCTGAGGTGGCATCCACGAGCTGGTCGATCCAGGGAAGAGGAAAGCTGTCCTTCGGGCAGGCTTTGTTGAGGTCGGTGAAGTCGATGCAAATCCTCCACTTGCCGTTCGACTTCTTCACCATGACGACGTTTGATAGCCAGCTTGGATAATTTACCTCCCGGACGAAGTTTGCCTTGATGAGTTTATCTACTTCTTCTTCAATGGCCTTTTGTCGTTCCGGGGCAAAGCTCCTCTTCTTCTGCTTGACGGGCCTGTGCATCTCATCCACATTGAGATGATGGACCAGAACCTTGGGGCTGATCCCCGGCATGTCAAGGTGGACCAAGCGAAGACGTCGGCGTTGCTTCAAAGAAAATTGATCAATCTGCGCCGAGGTTCGCCCTTCAGCAGCGACCCGATTTCTATAGTTTAGTCGAGGCGAGCCTCATCCAACGGAACCTCCTCCAGCTCCTCTGCTAGTTATCCTCGCTGTTCGGGGAAGTCCTCGCAAGCGTCTAGCCCGTCAACCTCCGGCACTCTGGACTGAAGGCTGGTAACGAAGCATTGCCGAGCCATTGCTTGACTTCCTCGAACAACTCCAACTTCCTGTTCGGTGGGAAATTTCATGGACAAGTGTGGGATGGAGACAACTGCCTTGAGGGACATTAGGCCGGGCCTACCGAATATTGCGTTGTATGGGGACCTGAGTTTGGTCACTAGGAAGTCCGTGTAGACAGTGGCCACAAGGGGCCAGGCTCCTGCGCGGACCGTCAGGGTGACGACCCCTTCCGGGATGATGACGTCGCCTGTGAATCCCATTAGGGTGGAGTCCACGGCTCGAAGGTTTTCCATGAGTAGTTTCATCTTGGCAAACACATCGAGGTACAGAACATTCACCGAACTTCCACTATCAACAAGGATCCGACTTACATCATAGTCATTCAAATTGAGGGATAC
>UESW01002462.1:285889-344980 GCA_900491605.1 Calamus simplicifolius
CAGGACAACATTGAAAAAACAGACATTTGGGGAGTCGACTCGGAAACCCTTGAGTCGGCTCGGGAGCGATACAAAAATCAGAAAAATGTTCTGATAGACTTTAAAACTCATCCCAAATACATTTAAATATAAATGTGACTTGAATAGAATTGATTCAAGAACTCATTGAATGTAAACATTGATAGTTTATATTTTTCATTTTTAAATAAACTCATGGTATTGATAAATAATTCATTATTTCTATATATTCATGGCTTTTGGAAATCATCAAAATCAATAGAGTTGGGGCAATTATGTTTCATAATTTCTCAATTCAATGATTATTTTATCAATTTTCATGATCAAATTCTGGACACATTTCAGAAATTTCATGTTTTTGCTCTGAAATGATCTCGGAGCCGACTCGGTGAGTATCGGAGTCGACTCCTGGTTTCGACTGAAACTCTCGGGTCGACCCCTTCTCGGCGCGAGTCGATTCCACTTCGGGATGGTTTTCTGTGACTGTTCGGAGTCGACCCCTTGCTTTGCGCGAGCCGACTCGAAGTGGTCCCAGGTTGATTTATCTAGGGCAGAGTCGACTTGCCGTTCATTTCAAACTTTCTAATCTCTCAAAATACTCTCTCCATAATATCTTCAGACCTTCCAAATTTCCAAAATCAATGATTAATACTTCCAATCGACCAATGGCACCCAAAACTCGAGGTTCCAATCTTGCTGCGGCCGGTATGAAGAGGAAGAGAGCCGTGATGAAGACGGTGAGGCATCCGGTTCGTGAGCCTTCTCCAAGCACGGATTCTACTTCATCATCTTCAACCCCCAATGCTTCTCCAGCCACTACTACTTCTCAGGTAGATAGATTAGCAGATAGAATCATAACCACGGGTAGAAAAGTGGATTTTGAACTTTTTAAGGTAGAGGGATTTTTATTAGGGAGACATTTGATAGAAATGGGATGGGAGAAGATCTGTTCCTTGGATTGCCCTACTTATCCCTCTCTTGTAAAGGAGTTTTATAAGAACTTGTCGAGAGGAGATCATGGTCTCATAAGCACAGTGAGAGGAAATAGGATCTCAGTGACTGTAGAGCTTCTGTCAAGACTATTGGATCTACCCTTATCAGGTACTGCCATATTTCTTCTGAAGACCAAAGTCCTGCTTTGTCTAGATTATTAAACCGGGATGTTGTCGGCTTTGAAGAGGTTTTTGCCAACCAATTATCATTAGAACTGAGATTGCTTCATAACATTTGCAGTAGGATACTTTTCCCAAAATAGAAAGATTTGATTATGTATCTGAAAGGGACATTTTTGTGATGGATGCTATTGTTACGGGCAAACCTATCAACCTTCCCAGTATGATTCTTTGGTATATTGCTGACTGTGGAGGAAAAAGGAAATCTAGCTTGCCCTATGGTATGATTCTCACCAAGATCTTCCAGAGTCAAGGAATTGTTATCTCTGACAGTGAGCCAATGAGGAACCTGAGGCATACAGACTTTTATAGCTTGGCCACCATTCATCGGATGGGTTTTATTAAGAGAAATGGAATATGGGAGAGAAAAGGATTAGTAGAAGATATAGCTGAGGATGCTGAGGCACCAGGTCCATCAGTTAGGCACTCTTCACCTGCACCTCCGAGCCCTCCTACTTCTGCACCTGCTCCTACCCCCGCTCAGTTATTTGATCAAGCTTCATCCTCTTCTGCTGGCTTCTCTGAACTACAATTAAAGCAACTCAAAGGACTTTTGGATGATCAGTCAGAGAAATTAAAGTCAGAGTTTGAATATAAGTTCATGAACCTAAAGGAGACTCTATATTCTTGGATGACAGAATCACTAAAATTGAGTCTACTCTCAGCACCTCTTCAAAGTCTTTAAGTGGAGATCTCAAGAACATTTTTGAAGAACTTAAATATATTTGCGGAGATGGCAAAACCTACTCTAGATGTAATGCGGAGCTTCAAGATAAGATTTTGACTGCTTGCACCTTTGTAGATGAAAGGTTAAAAGACTATGTAAAAATTAAATCAGATGGAATCAAGAATATAATAGATCATTTGACTAGGATTGTTAGAACTCATTTCTAATGTATTAAATACTCAATCCTTGTTATTGTTATGTTTTACTTTTTGATATCAATGTATTAGACATTTTGATGTATTAAACTCTTTGATGAAATGAAATGTCAATTTTGGTTACTCAATGTATTTTTTTCTATCAACGAATGAATGAATGTTTATGCTTCTCTACCTTTTGTTGATAACAAAAAAGGGGGAGAGTTTTATAGTTTTATGATTGAATATGCATATGAGAAAATCAAATTAATCAATGAGATAATTAATTGAATGATTAAGTTTCATAGGGGGAGCTACCTCATTCAGGGGGAGCCTAAGCCTATTTATGAAATCAAAATAAATTCACAAATCAATCATGCATAAACTCAATGTTTTTGTCATCATCAAAAAGGGGAGATTGTTGGGGAGTTTGTTGAAAAACTATATGACCCAAATCTTATTGATTTTGATGATTACCGAAAGCCATGAGTACTGTAAAAGATATGATATGTTTATTTACATGTGCAATGAATTTATTTTGAACAATCAATGAGAATGTTAAAGTTTGACATTAATCATTTTGAAAGTAACTTTAAGCTCAATGTTTAAGCTTTCAAAAAGAAATTTTATAATTCATAGATTAATCAATGAGTTTTTGGAATACTTCTTGAATTAATTCTTAATGTCAAATTTATTGAATTCAAGTCAAAACAATGATTTAAAATGAATCTGGAACGATTTCAAAGTCAATCAGAAAACTTTCTGATTTTTGATACGTTTCGGAGCCGACTCATGAGTTTCAGAGTCGACTCCCCTCAGAGAACAGAATGTCTATCTGTCTCGAGTCGACCCACGTAATTTCACGAGTTGACCCCCGATTTTGTCGAGCCAACTCCATGACTGTGTGAGTCGACTCCGCTCAGACACCAGAGGTGTTTTTCTGAGCACTTCGCGAGTCGACCCCAACTTTTCATGAGTCGACCCCCGACTTTCAGGAGTCGACACTTTACTTTTGGTGAGTCGACCCTATGACTTTCTAAACATTTCTATTTTTAGTATCACGAGCTCGAGCCGACTCGGGAAAAGCATGAGTCGACTCCAGCAAATCTGGGGGAGATTTTTACAGATGCCAACTCAGCTCCAACGGTAAGTTTTTTGATTAACGGCTATTTTTCTTTGTCTCTAACGGCTATATTCTTGCAGAATCTATAAATAGAGAAGCCGTTTTCAAATCAAAGAGAGACGAATAGAGAGATATTTATTTCAAAGAAAAAGAAGAGAAAAATCGGAAAAAATAGAGCTTCAGTTGAAAAAATCCGAGATTCAAAATAGAGTGAAAGAAAGAGTGTGAAATCAAAGGAAGTTCCTTATGTGTTCAAGCTCAAATCCAAGGAAGCTTCAGAAGAAAATCCAAGTGCTATTCAAGAGTATCTCAAGAGATTTCCAACACTCAAAGAAAAGAGGAAAAGCCCAAATCAACTCCAACACACATTCCGTGAAGAATCCGAGCTGAGGCCTGGTTCTACACTTCAAAGGAGTTGAAGAAAAGAAGAAAAGCTCAAAGCCAACCAATTGCAAATCAGGCTTATCTAAACTCTATTCTTACATTTGTTTATCTGCTCATTAAGGAGCCTTGTAACTAAACAAACAATATTTCTATTCTTTGTGTCTAGCTCAATCTGGGGGATTGAACTAGAGGAGGTAGTCTTACCTCAGTTCAAGCTTGGTTAAGCTTGGGTTTAAGGGTTTTGTACTGGTGAGCCCTTGAAAACCAGCTAGGTTCGTTGTGTGCCCGGGAAAACAACAAGTTTGAGTTGTGAGCTTGTAAAACAACTCTGTTGTAATCTAGGGTGATTATAGTGTGGACCCAAGTGAATCTTGGGAGTGGACGTAGGTGTTGGATACACCGAACCACTATAAATTCTTTTGTGTTTGCCGTGTTCTATTGTCTCTTTCTCTATCTCTGTTTTATTCACTGCAATTTATATTTACTTTGCATATTGCCTTCATTCATCTCAAGCTAAATAATTTAAAAGGATAATTTTTAAAGAACCCAATTCACCCCCCCCCCCCTCTTGGGTTGTCATCTGGGCCAACAAGATCGGTGGTGCTCAGGTGAAGCTTGATGGTGATAAGCTTCTCTGTGAGGAGATTTTCCGCGAGCGATCACTAGCCAACTGGTGCAGCTATCATGGCGACGTGAAAGGCTGGGGTGCTACTGAGTGGCCCTCGAGCGTTGCTTCTGCAGTTCATGAACTGCTACTTTCAAAGCTTGATCTTGCCGATTGAGGATGGCCAGCTGATTAATCAGAGCAGCTGAAGTTGGTGGTGAAGGAGGGGCAGGGAGAGAGAGACTAGTCTTTTGTCGCTCAGTGCGATGTGGATGCCCCCCAGCACGATTGGTAAGAACCTCTGGCATGTGCATCACCACCCTAGTATCTTAGAAGGGACGGAGACTTATAGCTCAAGGAGACAGATTTCTTTCCTTCAGCGCGTCCCCCCTACCTGGCGCGCCAATCTGTTGACGCCAAATCACCGGCCTCGAGCGTCCGGTCGCCTCCTCCAGCGAGCTCCTCGCGCCTGCAAGCAAGTCCCGGGGGCTGGAGATTCCGGCGGGGACCCTCCGATGCTAAAGTCAGTGGTCTGGGCAACAGCCGTGAGCTTGAGGAAGCTCGAAAGAGAAAGAGAGAGAGATGGCTCCGAGAAGAGCCCTCGCTGTGAGTGTTTAGGGGTGTAATAGTGTGTTACCTGGTCGAGGTCCCTCTTACCCTCTTTATAGGTGCTTAGAGTTTGTCTGGCTTGACTAGTTGAGGCCTTGTAATGATGACCTTGATGGGTGAAGTGTCAGAGCTGATATCTGTGAAGCATGGGGTTCTACCACTTGTCAGAGCGTTTAAGGTGATGGCAGCAATGGCAGAGCTTGCTTCCTTCTTTGATATGTCAGGACTGCAGGTCAAGTCCCATCAACGACGTGGCCAGTAGGTAGGTGGACCTGGCCAGGAAGTATCGGGGCGGGGCCGGCCAGGATGGCTGGGGCCGGCCCGAAGATGCCGGGGCTGAGAGGGCCGGCCAGGGATGGCCGGGGTCGACTCGGCGGGCTCAGAGATGCCGGGGCCAAGAAGGGCCGGCCAGGGATGGCCGGGGCCGACTCGGCGGGCACGGAGATGCCGGGGCCGGCTGGGAAGTGCCGGGGCCGGCTCGCTTGGACATGCCGGGGCCGGCTAGGAAAGTGCCAGGGCCGACCAGCTTGGACACGCCGAGGGCCGCCTAGCTTGGACACGCCGGGGGGGCCGGCTAGGAAAGTGCTGGGGCCGCCTAGCTTGGATACGCCGGGGGCCGGCTAGGAAAGTGCCGGGGCCGGTTGGGAGGTGCCGGGGCCGCCTAGCTTGGACACGCCGGGGCCGGCTAGGAAAGTGCTGGGGCCGCCTAGCTTGGACACGCCGGGGGGGCCGGCTAGGAAAGTGCCGGGCCGCCTAGCTTGGACACGCCGGGGGCCGGCAAGGAAGGTGCCGGGCCGCTTGGCTTGGACACGCCGGGGGCCGGCTGGGAGGTGCCGGGGCCGGCTGGGACCGCTGGGAGGTGCCGGGTGTCGGCCTTGGAGGTGTCGGCCATAGGAGGTGTCGGCCATGGAGCTGTCGGCCTTGGAGGTGCCGGCCTTGGAGGTGTCGGCCTTGGAGCCGTCGGCCATGAAGGTGCCGGCCTTGGGGGTGCCGGCCTTGGGGGTGTCGGTCATGGAGCTGTCGGCCATGGAGCTGTCGGCCTTGGAGCTTAGAGCAATTGGGTGTACGTGGCTTTATGAGGCCATAAACGCTACCGTGGCCGAAGGGCCCTTTGGAGGCCAAAGGGGGCTCCGTCGGTTTCCTTCCTTCACGGTTCTCTAACGGCGTTGGATCAACCACATCATATACTATATAATAAATAGAAGGTTTTAATAACTAAATATATTTTACAACCAAATAATGAGCTTTAATTATGACCAATTAAAATTTTTATGACTTGGGATCCAACTTTACGCATACAAATCTTCGATACAAAAGCTGCTACCATTAACAGCGATTCACATATTCTCCTACTTTTATAAGTATTTTTAAATATAATATAGTATTACAATAAATCATAATAAATCAGCATACTTCAGCAATTAAATTTCTATTATATACTAAATAATAAATTTCAATAATAGTCGAATGCATTAACAGCAACGTCGCTTACCATTAAATAATGAATTTTAATGATAGATAATAACTTTGCACAAATGGATGGACCTTCGTTTTAGATAAAAGAAAAGACTATTAAAACCTCAGTTCTTAGATGTTTTTGAGAATAAAATCTAAGGGCTAAAAGCTTCCAAGTTGATCCCAAGGAAACGCGAACTGCCAAAATGGGCTTGGGCTTTAAAACCACCTTGTCGGCCTGCCGAGAATGTATACTGTAAATTTAAAATTTAAATATAATTAAAATTTAATCATTAATAATAATATCAAAATAATTAATAAATAAGATTAGTTAAGCGAATTTATTTATGGGATGGTGGTGAGGTGGGGAAAATTTTACGTCCGTGGCGTCTCATGGGTTAGGCCGTTCAGCTGCCGTCCACTAAGCCCATTTAGGTATATATATATATATATATAGGAAAAGTCTTTGTACATCCTTCCGGTGCAGCAAGGCCTACGTGGGCTGCACCGACTTTTCTGATTGATCCACGTGGAGCCTACATGGATGACATGCCGGGCGGTATGGCCTTGCTACGATGTAACGTTCTAAACGTGACGGGCATTTAAAGCGCTTTGCTTTTTTTTAAAATTAGCGTGCAGATGAAAATGCCCTTTCCATCCATTCTATCGCCATTTTACGTTGGATTTCATCTCTGCAAGAAAAACTCTTTCTTCCCCCTCGCTCTGGTGTTCGGCACGATCCTACGCCCTCGCTCTGGCTTTCGGCACGATCCTAAGCCCTCGCTCTGACTTTCCGGTCGAAAGAAAATATTTCAGCTTCAAGGCTGGAATACCTGGCTACTGGAAGAAATGTCATCCGCAGTACAAAACATTCTTTCGTTATGAGGTTGTTGTGGTTTATGAGCTTGACGATAGGGTTTTCTACTAGGGTGTCGTGGGTTTTCAACTAATGCTTTGTCTTAACGTTTTGAACTATGGTGTCGTGGGTTTTGAACTAAGGTGTTGTGGGTTTTTCTGCAAGGGTGTCGAGGGTTTTAAACTAATGCTTTGTCTTAACGTTTTGAACTATGGTGTCGTGGGTTTTGAACTAGGGTGTCGTGGGTTTTTCTGCAAGGGTGTCGTGGGTTTTGAACTAATGCTGCTTTGTCTTAACGTTTTGAACTAGGGTGTCGCGGGGATTCTCTCCGTGGTCCGTTTTAAGCACGGGTGTCGTCGCCTTAAAGCTAGGGTGTCGTGAGATTTTAACTGAGGTGTCGCAAAGGATTTTTGGCCGAATTTCACAGGGGTGTCGCTGGGATTCTCTCCGTGGTCATTTGTAAGCACGGGTGTCATCGCCTTAAAGCTAGGGTGTCGTGAGATTTCAACTGGGGTGTCGCAAATGATTTTCGGCCGAATTTCACCTGGGGTGTCGCGGGGATTCTCTCCGTGGTCAGTTTTAAGCATGGGTGTCGTCGCCTTAAAGCTAGGGTGTCGTGAGATTTCAACTGGGGTGTCGCGAAGGATTTTCGGCCGAATTCACAGGGGTGTCACTGGGATTCTCTCCGTGGTCATTTGTAAGCACGGGTGTCATCGCCCTAAAGCTAGGGTGTCGTGAGATTTCAACTGGGGTGTCGCGAATGATTTTCGGCCGAATTCCACCAGGGGTGTCGCGGGGATTCTCTCCGTGGTCATTTTAAGCACGGGTGTCGTCGCCTTAAAGCTAGGGTGTCGTGAGATTTCAACTGGGGTGTCGCGAAGGATTTTCGGCCAAATTCTACCAGGGGTGTCGCGGGGATTCTCTCCGTGGTCCGTTTTAAGCACGGGTGTCGTCGCCTTAAAGCTAGGGTGTCGTGAGATTTCAACTGGGGTGTCGCGAAGGATTTTCGGCCGAATTCCACAGGGGGTGTCGCGGGATTCTCTCCGTGGTCAGTTTAAGCACGGGTGTCGTCGCCTTAAAGCTAGGGTGTCGTGAGATTTCAACTGGGGTGTCGCGAATGATTTTCGGCCGAATTCCACCAGGGGGTGTCGCGGGATTCTCTCCGTGGTCAGTTTTAAGCACGGGTGTCGTCGCCTTAAAGCTAGGGTGTCGTGAGATTTCAACTGGGGTGTCGCGAATGATTTTCGGCCGAATTCCACTAGGGGGTGTCGCGGGGATTCTCTCCGTGGTCAGTTTTAAGCACGGGTATCGCAGCATTGGTACTAAGGTGTCGCAGTATTTGGCTTCCCCACACTCTCTTCATTGATGGTTTCTGTTCACGAGTGGGGCGAATTCCTCCTGGGGTGTTTACTGTCATTCGCTCTTATCTTGTTGAAACCCATGACACCCTAGTTCAAAACCCACGACACCCTAGTTCAAAACCTATGACACCATAGTTCAAAATGTTAAGACAAAGCATTAGTTCAAAACCTACGACACCCTAGTTGAAAACCCACGACACCCTAGTTCAAAACCTATGACACCATAGTTCAAAATGTTAAGACAAAGCATTAGTTCAAAACCTACGACACCCTAGTTGAAAACCCACGACACCCTAGTTCAAAACCCACGACACCCTAGTTCAAAACGTTAAGACAAAGCAGCATTAGTTCAAAACCCACGACACCCTTGCAAAAAAACTCACGACACCCTAGTTCAAAACCTACGACACAATAGTTCAAAACGTTAAGACAAAGCATTAGTTCAAAACCTTTGACACCCTTGCAGAAAAACCCACGACACCCTAGTTCAAAACCTACGACACCATAGTTCAAAACGTTAAGACAAAGCATTAGTTGAAAACCCACGACACCCTAGTAGAAAACCCTATCTTCAAGCTCATAAACCACAACAACCTCATAACGAAAGAATATTTTGTGCTGCGAATGACATTTCTTCCAGTAGCCAGGTATTCCAGCCTCGAAGCTGAAATATTTTCTTTCGACCGGAAAGTCAGAGCGAGGGCTTAGGATCGTGCCGAAAGCCAGAGCGAGGGCGTAGGATCGTGCCGAACACCAGAGCGAGGGGGAAGAAAGAGTTTTTCTTGCACAGATGAAATCCAACGTAAAATGGCGATAGAATGGAGGGAAATGATATTTTCGTCTGTACGCTAATTTAAAAAAAAAGCAAAGCGCTTTAAATGCCCGTCATGTTCAGAACGTTACATCGTAGCAGGGCCATACCGCCCGGCACGTCATCCACGTAGGCTCCATGTGGACCAATCAAAAGAGCCGGTGCAGCCCACATAGGGCTTGCTACACCGGGGACGATGTACAAATACTTTTCCATATATATATATATATATATATATATATATGCCGTTCGTAACGATTGGTGTAGAGAGCCCTCTGGCCCACGCTGCGCGTTCATCGGATCGATTGATGCAGAGGGCCTTCTGGGCCCACGCCCGCGCAGCGTGGGCCGGCCTCTGAAAACGACTTGATTTGGACTGCGTACCGCGTTCTCGTTCTCCGCCGCCCAATCTTACACCGCCCATCTGTCTCTCTCTCTCTCTCTCAAAGCTTCGCTGACGTGGTAGAAAGGCCGCCACCTCTGTCGGTGCGTCTCTGGATGAGGAGGGCCCCGGGATGAAATTTAATAAACGTTTTCCTTTGTATTTCTTATTGCAGTGAATATATACTTGATTTATGGTTGGTTTTGTTTTTAAAATGACAGAAATGCCCTTTATGTTACCTTCTTGCTCGTAGTATGCATCAATGTGAGAGCTGATTTGGGTTTTGGGGTAATATTGTCCATGCATTGCTCTCCTGTCCAAATTTGGCTCCACAAACACTCCCAATGGTTTGCATGCATAAGGTGTCCCTCCTAATGTTGAGGACCTTTGTTTGCATTAGGAGGGTGCGCTTAATAAAAATTTAAATATTATAAATTTAAAATATAATTAATAATTTTAATATCATGAACATATGTATACCTACAGTATAAGATATATTATATCTAAATTTATTGTAGAATTCATAGCTCATTCATTATAAGACCTAATTAAGATTTTATGTTTACAATAGAAAATGACTTCTCTCCTTCTTATATAAGGCAATGAATGATGAATATTATAATTCAATGGATTAACCATAATATTTATAAATTATGGGTAAAAAGAATGATCTCTTATTATAACAATTAACTTAATACGATTCTACTCTTTTAAGCATCGTATATTTATAAGGCTCATATCTGTTGCCGCCAAGTCACGTTCCTCGAATGTAGGGTAGCGGAGAGGATCTCGGAGGATTGTGAGTACGCTTAGGGAATCTTCTAATGCCTCCTTCTCAATGAATTCCTACAAGAAAGTCTTCAGGGACCGGTTGCACTGGTGGACCCTTCGATGCTCAAGTAAGACACTTGGAATCAGTGAAGAAAGAGCTAAAGGAATTAGCTAGAGAAACTTGGAGTTTAGATCCCTTCTCTCATTATGAGCGAAGGTTCTTATACCTGTTTGGAGGTCCCTTTTATCCGCTTTTGGAAGGTTGTTGATTCCAAGACGTTATTGTTTAGCAGTGGACAGGCGGCAGGGTTGATAGAGATAGACTGCAATTACCCCTGGGTTTGTCAAGGATAGCCCTGCTCGTCAGTCTCCTATCAAGAGCAGCGCCATAGGTAGTAGGTGGGCTGGGTCATATCAGCATGCACCATAACTAGAGTAGCCATGCGCAGTCGCGGCGATTGATGGGCCATGTGGCGGTTGCAGGTGGTTGGAGTTCGAGGCCAAGGGGACCTGGAGTCCGAGGTCAAGGGGGCCCTGGAGCCTAAGGTCGAGGGGACCTTGGAGTCCGAGGCCGAAGGGACCCGGAGTCCGAGGCCGAGGGGACCTTGGAGCCCGAAGCCGAGGGGACCTTAGAGCCCGAGGCCAAGGGGATCCTGGAGTCCGAGGCCGAGGAGGCCCTGGAGCACAAGGTCGAGGGGATCCTGGAGTCAGAGATCGAGGGGACCTTGGAGTCCGAGGCCTTGGAGGGCCGAGGGGACCCGGAGTCCGAGGTCGAGGGGGCCTTGGAGTCCGAGGCCGAGGGAATTTGAAGTCTGAGGCTGAGAGGACCTGGAGTCCGAGGCCGAGGGAACCCTAGAGCCCGAGGCCGAGGGGACCCTGGAGTCCGAGGCTGAGGGGACCTGGAGTCCGAGGCCGGGGTTCCATCAGTTGCCCCTTCCGTTAGCCCTAACATGGTTTAATCAGCCACATCATATGCCCCCTCGCTCCTGAGACGATGCGGGTCCACTTCCCGCTTGGTGAAAGGGCCGTAAAACCTTCAGGTGGCTAATCCTGGTGCGTTACCAATCATCGAGGGACATGTATCCTTGGGGATAGTGGTTCTTCAATGCAGGTGATATGGGGCATCGTAACGCTACCGCTCCTGTCAACCGTCAGATCTGGGGGAATCCTTCTTGAAACAGAAGAGTCCTTTTGGAACCCAAGAAAAGCAACCACCATTAATGCCATCATGGAGTTGCTGTTATCGATGTCTCGTGATTTGCTGAAGACAGCGCGCTCCACGCGTTGGATGTTTGTTGAGGTGACACCATCAATAGTGGGTGCGCACGTGGCTAGCTGGATTAGGCGGGATGATTTGAAAATGATGTATAGCAGGAGGGGTGCTCTGGACCTGATACATCGCTTTCAAGACCTTCGTCTTCCTCTTCGAGCCCATACCCCGCCCGAGCCTTCCTTCCTTAAACCTTGTTGTTCTCCTCGTAGTTCTTCCTTCTTTATCTAGGTCAATCCCTCCGATCCTTCCCTATTTTTCCTTCATGGCCTCTTCACCTTCTTGGTCTTCCTCCGCCCCACCCAAGGACCGATTTTCTTCCTTGCAACAGTGGACCTCTCCATCTCCCATGCCCTTGTGGTCTTCTTCTTCCTCTCCTTCCTTCGAGGACCTTATTTCTGTCAGCTCCTCCTTCTCTCTGGTGCCACCGACAGCACACCTGCACACCTATGGTAATCGGATAGAGTTTTGCTAGTCTTTATGTAGCGCTCCATAAAGAGCTAGAGAACCCCAACTAATTATCATAAGTGGCAGATACACGAAAACACATCCTGTTAAAAACTTTTTATTATCATCTCAATTATATATGCACATCACTCAAATCAATACTAGGGATCAACCTGCTCAGATAACATTTTTCATGACATTCCTCAAGCAGTTTATAAGATCACATTCACAATCGATATCAAAATCATAAGTACATATATCATACTCAAATTTTCTCCAAAACATAAGTCTCGTATCCATATTCAAATAAGTCTAATACATCACCACATCTCACTGTACACATACACATATACAAATATACAATATCACCCCATACTAACTCAATGTACATGGCTATCATCTACACCCCCTTGCATCCAAGCAAGCTTCACCAACTAAGGTTCGGTCATGCTTATCCTGCGATCCTAGCAGAAATACTCACTGATCTGAAAGTAAATTTTAATCATAGAGGGGTGAGACCTAAGTCCCAGTGACTGGATAACCATCTAACTATGGAGAAATAGAGAACCATAACCTCATATTAACAACCGTATGCTGATACTATATAGCTTGTATAACTCAAAGTATATTTTTAACATGATATCATATAAAGTAAAATGTAGCTTATTATTCAAATAATATATCAGTACTGAAATACTCTACAATAACTTTCCACTGAAAGATAACTCATTTAGATAAAAATCCATGCATTACAATATAAAGATATGCATTCTTTATCTATAGCCCAACTTTCTTTATTAAATTCCCAGATTCCCACCGAATCTACTTGCCCACTGGCATCTTATGTAAACTCTCCCTCTTGGGATAACTACTTGACCCACTGGCCCTTTTTATATCACAATATATGCTTTTAATTCTCATGATACCAGGCTGTGTGTAATGCCTCTGAGGTACCACCCTACAGTCGCCCTCCTGCAAGTGTACTCTCATCGGGTGCGTGACTAGCAACAAGATCCATGTACAAATAGCACCCCTTACCCGTGCAGTTCACCCGGCAAAGTGCTTTGTTCCTTAACCCTAGAACCTTGGGTTTTCTCTCTGCCCCCACGGGCTATATATAGTAACCAGCTCCACTGAGCTATGATTTATACCCCCACGGGCTGCTTACAACCTGCCCCACTGGCCTGGTCAAGCGTGCACTCACCTCTGATTCCGGGGTTCATCGTACGATCGATTTGCAAGGAGGTGCCGGCTCAATAGTAGTGTGCAATGCTCATGCTACAGTACAGTCTAAAGGGTGATCAGCCCCATAGCTGCCTGATGCTCAATATGATACATACATCAAAATATATCTTTTGTAAAGCTTTATCATGCAATTATGCCATGTATACATCAACCATCCCCTTTTTGAAACTCATGCTTATTTCTTTATGCTTAAAACTCATGCTCAAAACTCAAGCTTATTTCTTTATACTTAAAACTCATGTTCAAAACTCATGTATCAGAATATCATGTACTAGGTTCTCATTTCTTAAATTTAAAACATACATAATACTCTACTAAACATAACATACCACAACTAGGTATTAGTCTCATTATGCTAGCTCAAATTAACTTTTCATTGCTAGATGAGAAACCCACTCACCTTAGCAGGTTACTCCTCAACTAGTACTCAACTCTGGTATTCCGGCTCCCTGGAATAACCTTCTTGACCTACGTCAACATACAATATGATAGCTATTAGGATTACCTCCACACGAGGTTTTCCCATAAAACCATGCATGCATACATGCTCTATCCTCTAATATCTCATTATTTTCTTCCACCCTTTCTCTACTCAAGGTTACTTTCACTATTATCTCAAAATACAATAATCTAAGAAAATCTAAAGTCATGCAAGATCTAGGGAAGCTATAGCTTATCTGAAGTCAAACACAAACCCCAAGCTTCTCTTTCCCTTCCTCTTTCTTTCTCCTTCTTCTTCTTCTTCCTCTTCCTCTCTTTTCTTCTCTTCTTTCTCTCTTTCTTTCTTTCTTTCTTTTCTCTGGCTGAACCCACGTTTTTCCTTTTTCTCTAATGACTTGGGGGCCAAGTCATGGGTAACTTAAGGGCTAAGGCACCAATTTCCTATTTTGCCCTTAAACACTCTTAATGCATACTTTTTGGAAAACACATGGCTCACTCATAACCATGATAGTTTTCCCTTAGATTTTCTTTTCAAATTGCCCTTAACATAATTAGCAATTGACATCGGAGCCTTTTCCCATTTTTCCCCCGATATAACATTTTTTAATCAATTTATAGCCCAGATTATATTTTTTACTTAAATTGATATTTTTATGTAATATTTTAAGAAAAGGCTTTACTAACTTAAAGAGCTCGATTTTAGAAATCCAACGGTTCAAACGACACTCAAATCGGACTTAAAACAAAATAGATATAAAATTTTTAAGATTTAACCTAGAAAATCTCCGTCTTAGAGTCGGCTCCAACAGATTTGGTATCGGCTCCAACAAAAATAGGTATCGGCTCCAATATTGCAGCAGAAATATTAACCTTCTATTTTCTCTGCAGGTGTCGACTCTCTCTCTGCAGGTGTCGACTTCAAAGCGTGTCGGAAGTTTAAAACCGTGCCAGAGTCGACTCCACTCCAATTAGAGTCGACTCTAAATATTAAAAACATCATTTAAGGATAAAACTCAAACTAAACTTGATTTTTCTTGTGATTTAAGCCTATTAAAACTTAAATCTCTTAATTTCTTAAATCAAACTCATTTGCACTCAAAAATACACTCGTTTGCTCCAAAATTTCTTCTCTTTACATTTATCAAAAGGCCAACACACCCACACTTCACCCACACTTCACTGAAACTCTCTGACTTTCATTTTAAATGAAAAATGCCATTAATATGTTCAATAAATTACAAGGTTTTTAGAATGTTACAATTTCTCTGTCCCAATGGTGGATTGTCAGCTGGGCCCCCGTCAGGGGTTGCCTGGTGGCCGTCGGTCCTCCCCCTAGAGTTGAGCAGAATCAGAAGGGGGCTGCCTCCACCCTGACCGGCCAAGAGTTGGTGAACCTTAGGGCCCAATATGGGATTCTGAGCAGTGTCCGACTATTCATCTCCACCCTCGACGATAGGGTGACCTCCTCCCGACCTGAAAGAATCGTCCTATACGAAGTATTCTTCAAGGTGGGTCTTTGTCTGCCCCTTTATCACTTTGTCAATAACCTCCTTGACCGATATGTTGGAAAAACTTTTGTAGGCAACAAAAATGCATTTTAAAATTTTCTAAAATAAATATGCAACGAAAGCAATAAAATATTGGATCTAATCCAATATCAACCTACAACAGGATCAATATATAAAAATATATATAAAGGTATAAAAGAAAAGTACATAGATCAAATCTATGTAAAAACAAATAACATAGATCATATCAATGTTTGTGGCCTAGTGCCTTAGATTTTATCTAAATCACCAGTAAATATTGAATCTTTTACCTTTGTATGCTTAACAACTCTTGTAACAGAAAAAGACGGTGGTAGGTAGTACTTCTGCAAGCCACACAAAGGTGTATGGCCTCTACAGGTGATCCACACCCGGGCTCTGGTCCTAACCAGCCTCTTCGGAGTGCTAGCTCCTCTCCTAGGCTTCGACGATGAGATTTCTTCTTTTTAACATCAAAGTGCTCTTGGAATTATCAAAAGGATGTCTGTCCCGAGGAAACATTTTACCCCAAGCTTTATAGCTAGAATCTTTTTCACCCTAAAAACTTCTTATCTCCCTATCATTTTTTTGAAAGATAAGGAAGAACCCTTCATCTTTATTTTCAGTTAAAAACCAAAGGGAGTTAAGGAAAAAACTCTTCATCTCCTTTTTCAGTTAAAAACCGAAAAGGTTAGAAGTTAAGGAATAAGGGGTAATTAGGAAGAGATCGTTAACATCCATTTTAAATTCAGACTTAAAATTTTGAATTCAAAATTCAATCTTCAAACTTGAAATTAAAATTAGTTTAAATTTAAATTCATAATTCAAATTTAAACAGGTAAAGATGTTAACATTAGGCTTACCTAAATTTGAGTCCAAACCAAATCCTATATGATTTGACCAAGATGTTCATAGCTCAATCAAATTGAGCTAGCCAACAATCGTATTGCCAATTTAATCCTTCAATTAATTTACTAACATTTAGTTTCTCAATCATCCAGTGAGGTAGAATCCCTTATGGTGTGTGACCCTATAGGTTCGAACACTAAGTCGGTAGCAATGAATACTTCCAACATGAAGTCGCCATCTAGCAATGACACCCGACGTCCGGATAGGTAGAAGGTTGTAGAGCAACAATTAAGAACCTCTAGCATATGGATACCATATAATTTATCCCTTTGATCCTCAATGCTCAAGATAACTTAGGTTTTAACTGCCAACCCTTAATCAGTTCATCCATAAAGTGTCTCAATCTTCATAAGTCCTATGACTCCTCATAGGGACTACCCTGGCCAAGGTTTTGCTAAATTGAAACACAGTGAGATATTTCTTCAAACTATTTGGAGGGGTCAATCCCATCTTGATCCACTCACTGCTCCACAAGTTCTTTACTGCACCCAGAAACCTTCTGTCACTGGATTAAAAATTTAGGTAATCCGCACCAAAGTACAGTAGGTTTCTTGCAAGATACCATGGTGATCTCAGGTCAGAGGGACACTTATATCCATATTCCTTTGTGAATACTTCTTGGTAGAAGAGTGTTCGTAGATTGGTCATGTTCAGTGAAATGTCATACACCTCACCTGCATGTCATACCAGTGTCACCACACTCCTTGGTAAAGAGGACAACCAACCCATATGACATACAACGACCTTTACTTGATACATAGTTGTCCTATAACTATATATTATTTGGTCGAGACTATTTTAAGAACCACTCAATAAACCCTCTTTATTGAATAATTATGGTTCTAAGGACTCCATCACAAAAGAATTTATTTTAGAAAGATGCGATGTGATGAACTGTCAAATAAATATTTTATTAATTAATAATTCATATGCATTTACAACTTGCACAATCATCTATATGTTAGTTGATTAGCTTTAGGACATAATTCCCAACACGATATTCCCTAGCACCCACATCATTCGGACCATCTGCGGCTTCATATTGTTGTGTCACCTCCAGGGCATAGAGGCTAGGGTTTTTCTATTTTGCTCCTTCTACACCCTCCGCCACCAATCGGGCTGGTGGTTGTTCCAACCAAGGCCCGGTCGAGTCTTAAGCTGGGTCTCCCTACGTCTGTTAAAGGGTGAAAGACCCAGTTTTTCTTCGCCGACCTTAAGGGGGTGAGGCTAAGGTGGGGGGACCCAAATGTGGGGCCGAACAAGGATCAGTCGATGATCCCGAGGGACAAGGAGGCGCTCGGGCAGCTGCTTACCGCAGTGGTCCCCCGCTGCAACCAGCTTTTATCGGAGAAGAATCTCTAGCTTGCGGGCATCTCTCCGTGGTGGTGAGCAGCTGCAGACCTTCCCCTATTCCTTTCTTCTCCCCCTCTTCTTCTTCTTCTTCTTCATTTCTCTTCTTTTCTCTTCTTTTTTTTTTTTTTTTACATATCGGCCCTTTAACTTGTGTAGTTATTGTTGCCCAGATGTAGCAACCCAAGAGGGGGGTGAATTGGGTATTAAAAATTAATCACAAAGATATGTGCTTATCAAATTTTACTTGGCACGGTGTAGTGATGTGCATACAATAATATCACTGAGATAAAGCAAACAAACAAAAAGCAAACACAGGAATTTTTATAGTGGTTCATGCAAACCCAGCACCTACGTCCACTCCCCAAAAACTAATTGGAATTTTTACTCCAATCGTATCACAACGATTACAACCCCTAGCCTTCCCCGGCTAGTCCTCTTGTTTCACGACACAAGAAAGCCAAACCCCTAGCCTTACCTGGCTAGTCCTCTTGTTTACGGCACAAGAAAGCCAAACAATAACCAAGGGTTAAATCTAACCCTTTTACAAGAAATATGCTCAGAATATTTAAGAACAAGCAGCTCCTAATTTGAGCAAATATTCAAAATAATACTTTACAACTTTTGTAGCAAATCTTCAGCAATAAATGAAGATCTCTGAGGTAGCTGAAGCTTTGAATGCTTTGGAGGCTTTTATGGATCTGGACGGTTGAGCAATGATTGATCTTTAAGATTTCTCAACTTCAATACGCAGGAACTTGCTTTCAATCACTCAAAAAAATATGCAATAAAAGCTCTTTCTTCTTGGATTTCTTTCTCTTCTTTTTTGTCCTCAGATTCGTCATCTTGTCCTTCTAATCTCAGCTATTTAAAGCATTTCAACATCAAAGATATGTGTTAGACTCATTTGAAATAAATGGAAAGTAAAACGGGAAGAAAATATAACCATTGAAAATATTTTCCTTAAGCATTGAATGCACTGAATCCATTTGAGGAAGAAAGATCTCTGCCATAATCCAAGAGATCAAAAGTCAGTATAGCTGAAAATAGAAATTAAGAAGAGAGAGAGAAAGAACATGCCCAATCTTGCAATCAATATCAGTAGTTGGCTGGAAGTAATTTCCAGTTAACTACTTCACTAAAGAGACCGGCTAGGGAGGTGAGCAGCTAGCTGAAAGTATCCTTCAGTTAGCTAGATTCAAAAATCACATGGCCAAGAGAGAGTTCAGCCCAAAAAGTAGTTAGCTCCTTAGCTAACCCAAACATGAAGTAGTCACACGGCTTTGAGGAGAGAATCTGCCATAAAGTGGTTAGCTCCTTAGCTAACTTAATTTTGAATCCACACGGCTTGAGAAAAGCTGCCCAAAAAGTAGTTAACTCCTTTGCTAACTCTCCTTCATGAAGTCACACGGTCAAGAGTTTTTCCAAAAAGTAGTTAGCTCCTTAGCTAACTTATTTTGAATTCACACGACTTGAAGATTTGCCCAAGAAAAAAAAATAGTTAGCTCCTTAGCTAAATCCTTTTGAATTCATATGGCTTGAGGAGAGGACGGCCAAAAGTTGTTAGCTCCTTAGCTAACTCTTCCATGAAGTCACACGGTCAAGGAGAGATTCTGCAAAAAGTAGTTAGCTTCCAAAGCAATGTAGTTAGCTCACAAAGGCAATCAGCTAGCTAACCGGTTAACTAGATTCACACATGGTTCGGCCAAGCTCATAGTAGAAAAAAAGTAGTTAACTAACAAGGAAATCAGCTAGCTAGGAGAAGGAGAAAGCTAGCTAAGTAGTTAGCTATTTTCATGAGGCATTCGGCCAGCTATAGAGTATGCAAAAAAATAGTTAACTAATAACACATTTCAGCTAGCTAAGAGAGGAAGAAAGCTAGCTCCCCAGTTAACTCTTTTCATGATGCATTCGGCCAACCCTGTAGCAAGAGAAAAATAGTTAGCTAACAAGGCAATCCAGTTAGCTAGTAGAGGAAGTAAGCTAGCTAACCAGTTAGCTATTTTTATCATGCATTTGGCCAGCTCTAGCAAGAGGAAAATAGTTAGCTGACAAGGCAGCACAGCTAGCTAAAGAAGAAGATAAGCTAGCTCCTTAGTTAGCTATATTTAAGCATGGTTCGGCCAGGAAAAGTATGAACGAACTAGCTAGCTATCAAGATAAGAAAAGCTAGCTCCTAGGTAACTAATAACAAGGAGAAAAACGGCCAGGATGAGGTAGGACATTCTTCCATGAAATTTTGCCCGATAAGGCTTTTTGTAAGGCACCTGTACTTCCCTGCATTTATCTTGGTTTTCATAATAAACAAAATTAGTCATTACTTAATTATTTTGTAATCATCAAAATCAATTTAGGGCCAACAATCTTTCCCTTTTTTATGATGACAAAACCCTTAAGTATGCATAAAAATATAGGAAATACTTTAAATAAACAGGAATGTAGAATGTATTAGAAAATTCTTTCTCTAATTCATTCCAATAAATATTTTCTCCCCATGTCAACAATTAATAATTAATCTCCCCCTGAATATATGGAGTGTATTATTTTCTCCATTATCTCAATTTATGCATTATTCTTTTTCTCCTTTTTGTCATTGATCAAAAAGACGATTGAAGAAATGTGCAAGAATTCAAAGCATAATCCATTAAGATAAAGTGAGTACATCATTTATACTAATATCATTCATACAAAACATTTAGATCTCAAGCTCAAGTAGAAAGCATTACATAGTCATGTCAAATATTACAAAACATTCAATATAGTCTTAAACATTCATCACATAGTTAAAGCAAATATTACAATACAATCATTTTTCATCATCAGAAAAAATTACTGAAGGTTGATTTGAAGATCCGTCTGGATGGCGAGAGGGTCTAGGCTTGTCGCTTTTTGGTTGAGGCAGAGGTGACCAAAGGTGAGGATGCGAGTAAGATACATCTGGAGCTGAAGGACCAGAAGAAACAAGATATGCTTCCATGAGGCTGGTAAGCCTCGTAATAGATGCGGTCCAGTGATCAACTGCATTAGATGCATCCCTGGTCTGGCTTTCATTGGCGCGCATTTGAAAGGTCACCCATTCCGCTTTAGTCTCAAAATTCTCAAGCTTGGATTTTAAAAAATTAACTTCATTTAGAATACGGCCCATAACAGTCTCGTTGTGGTGGAAGACTCGTCCATTAAGAATTTGCATATCATGAATAAGTTGATTTTGGCTTATCACAATTTGAGAGAGGGTCTCAAAGACTGTAGAGATGTGGGGTACCAAGGTATAATCATTGACAGATGATCCACTATCCCTAGTACTCCGATTGGATTGGGCAATAGATAATTCATGAATGATCCGTTGAATCTGTTCTTCACAATCCGAACGGTGGGAGGAATAAGAGCAGAATTATCATTATGGTGAGATGGTCCAGGTGTATCAACATCAGGTGGCTCAGTCAGAAAAAGATTGGGTTTAGTCATGGCGGCTAGAAAAGGATTAGGTTGATGAAAATCAAAGTTAAAGAAATTAGGTGGAGAACAGGCAGGTTGATGTAGGTTAGATGGTGGCAAGTTACTTGGTTGAAGGGCAGGTTTATCACCAGTCAGTCCAGACACCATCATGCTTAGCATAATCCATACGATGAAGAGAGTGAACATTAAATACATCAGAATGATGCAATATTACAACCATTTCTCCTTTAAGTTTCACATTATAGAATTCGAAAACATAAGTGAGAAACATACTGTATGGTAATGCAGCTTTGGACCTACTTAAGGCTTCTTTCATGATAGATAACATAAGATCAGGGAAATCTAGAGGAGTTTCTACACGGATTGATGGGAATTATATATACTAGATATGAATCAAATTCATGAAAACATTGCGGAAGATATAATACAAAATTCCCAGATGCCCAGGATCCTTAGGAACAGATTCATTAAATCTCAAATAAAATCTAATTTTATTCATACCTGAGTCCTTTATCGATGTAGATGAGGATGAAGCCGATTAATCCTTTGTCACTAGCCGTCCATGTGTCTGGCCTCTAACATTGATCCACGTGGAGAAGAGGGGATGAATACCTTCAAGGTATGAAGATGACACTACGGGAGAGATGGGTGCTAGCGCCTCTTGAGTCCCCTTACAGAAATACAGAAGATATTTTTGAAGAAAGATCTAATCTTTTTCTTCTCATGCTCTTCCTTCCTAGGAGGAAGGAACCATATTTATAGGATGAGAAGAAAACGTTCCAAGAGAGAAGAAGAGACCTCTTTTCATGGTAACGTTAATCCAAAGAAACAGAAGAAACTCCCATTTTCATGGTAACATTATGGTAACATTAACCAAGGAAACAGAAGAAACTCCCATTCTCATGGTAACATTAATCCAAGTGCCACGATCTCAGCCTTTGAAATTATAAGTTGGTTATCTCATAACTACATGCCCTAATTTGTACGTGTTCATCATCGAACCATAGAGATTCATCATGCCTCATCTCATGGGCATGATTTCATCTTCACATGGCTGAGATTGGCCATCAATACCCGAATAATTAGAGCCATCCATCACATAGATCAAGTCATATTTGGGTATCCAATTATTTGTTCATCATATGCACAAATAATTTCTTCTTAACATTCCTTCTACTATAATGGATCATATCCATTATTATTATCTTCTTTAAATTGGGTCTCATCCAATTATTTAATTGATATCTTATCTGAATTAAATCTAATTTAATTCTCATTTTAATTCATCCAAAATTCTCCTTAATGCGTGTGACCCATTAGGCCCTTTAACATGTTGGCAATAATCATGTCCTAATCATAGACCCTAGGAATGATTGGACAACTCTTTGTCCAAGTCAACAACATGATTATAGATCATGAGAGGCCTCTAGCAAAGCATCATGACCACTCGACTGCTAAAGGTTTTGTTGACGTGACCATCAACAACACCTGTCCATGAATGGTTACCGTATGATCAAATCCTTTCGTCACATATCCCTGATCAATCAGTGGTATGGAATGTGTCAACCCTGTAATTGATCTTTGTTTACTTGATCTTAGAAAAAATTGATTCATATGAATTAGAACTTCGAAACCATTTCGAATTGCAACTCAACCTTGCAAGGATTTAACAATCAATTTAATCCATCAAGTGGCCATGGGATATAACCCTTTCTATTAAGGAAGACGAATCCTGTCTTGATCAAACACCATCTTCATGTCCTTCATGTCATACCCAATCGACACCATATTTTCCACCCATGGCTAGAGCAACGGTTGGATGTCATCAAAGCATGACATTCCACACATGAGATGCAATGAAGATCTCAAGTCAAAGGATCACTCACACCACCGTTATTAGAGATCAACCATTGACACTATATAGAATTTCCATATGAGATCTCTATACGGGTCATCAAATGCATCATTACAATTACGAGCATCCACATACCTATCCAAGTATCTTCATACTTTAACTTGTGAAATCAGCTGCCCACCCCAAGGGTGAGGATATGCAATGTGTGCTAGTCTCACGGTGTTCGATGGTGTCCAGTCCCATCTACACATCGACTAGGGAAGTTTAAAGAATCGAACCATAACGTGCAATTTAAATCTTACAATTTATAATCTCTATTACAAATTCCATATGCACGGTTCACATTCTTTTAGACTTTATCTCATAGACAAATATATCAAATAAAAGATATCTGGATAGATAAAGAAACCATTTTATTTGATTTGTATTCATAGATGTATACATCATTCAATCCAATTGGATCTAGGGCATACACTAACAATCTCCCACTTGCACTAGAGCCATTCACCCATGTATTTAATACCGAGTGACTTAACATGATTATCATGCTTTTGCTGCGGCAGGGCTTTAGTGAGCGGATCAGCTACATTATCCTCAGTGGGGACTCGTTCTATTTTTACATCATTTCTACCAATAATCTCTCTAATTATATGGTATCTCCTAAGTACATGTTTGGACCTCTGATGAGACCTTGGCTCCTTAGCTTGCACAATAGCTCCATTGTTGTCTCAATACAAGTGTACTGGATCAACAAACTGCTTCATTGGCTGCATCTAATGCTGCAATGTACTCGGACTCGGTTAGAGTCGATAGTCATTTTCTGCTTGGAACTCTTCCAGCTGACTGCACACTATTGAGTGTAAAGATATAGCCTGATTTAAATTTATAATTATCTTTATCAGACTGAAAACTAGAATCCGTATAACCCTAAACTATGAGTTCAGGTCCTCCATAAACCAAGAACATATCCTTAGTCCTTCGTAAGTATTAAGGATATTCTTGACGGCCATCCAATGTTTCTCACCAGGGTTTGCCTGGTATCTACTAGTGATACTCAATGCATAAGAAACATCAGGTCTCATACATAGCATCGCATACATGATGGATCCGATTGCTGAGGCATATGAATCCTATTCATGTGCTCTCTCTCCATTTGGGTCTTAGGACTTATGTCCTTGGAGAGATGTATCCCATGCGATATGGCAGGAATCCCTTCTTGGATTCCTCCATGCTAAACCGTTTTAGCACTTTATCTATGTACGTTGATTGGGACAATCCAAGCAACCTCCTAAATCTATCTCTATAGATCTTAATACCCAGTATGTAGCTGCTTCTCCCAAATCTTTCATGGAGAACTTGCTGGACAACCATTCCTTCACTTCTTGCAGCAAGGATACATTGTTTCCTATCAATAATATGTCATCTACATATAATATCAGGAAAACAATAACACTCCCACTAACCTTCTTGTACACACATGGATCATCCTCATTTTTGATAAAATCAAACTTTTGATTGTTTCATCAAAACGGATGTTCCAACTTCTAGAGGCTTGCTTAAGTCCATAAATGGACCTTTGCAGCTTGCATACCTTTTGAGAATCAATGACTCAAAACCCTCAGGTTGTGTCATATACATCCTCCACTAAATCACCATTTAGGAAGGCAGTCTTGACATCCATTTACGATATCTCATTATCGTAATAGGCTGCAATCGCAAGCAAAATCCTTATGGACTTAAGCATGGCTACAGAGAAAAGGTTTCATCAAAGTCAACACCTTGCCTTTGCTTGTAACCTTTTGCAACTAGCATCGCCTTATAGGTAATCACATTACCATCCATGTCTGTCTTCTTCTTGAAGACCCATTTGTACCCAATGGGTTTTATCCCTTCAGGTGGATCAACCAAAGTCCATACTTGGTTGTCGTACATGGAGTCCATTTCAGACTTCATGGCTTCAAGCCATCTCTTGGAGTCAATTTCACAAATTGCTTCCTCGTAGTTAGTAGGCTCATCATCTTCTATAAGAAATCCATATCTCTTAGGAATATGATGTGTTCTACTAGACCTATGTAGCTGATGTATACTTGGAGCTACCTGTTGCTCCATCATTTCTGATAGAGGCTTACGTAAATGTTGCCTGAATATGAGTTGAGTCTCCTGCTCAATTCCACTGCATTTGACATTTGCTCCATGTCATCTAATCAGTCTGTGTCAATTTGTGGTTCTTGAGTTTCACTAATCTCAATATTTCTCCCACTGCCATTTCTTAGAAAAATCTCATTCTCTAGGAATATGGCATGCCTTGAGACAAAAACCTTTTGCTCGAGTGGGTGGTAGAAGTAGTATTCTTTTATTTTTTAGGATACCCCACAAAATTACACTTGTCAGATCTAGCTCCAGCTTGTCCGACTTAGTATGCTTTACATAAGCGTAGCAACCCCAAATCCTTAGATGACTAAGGGTTGGTTTCTTTCCACACCATGTCTCATAGGGAGTAGAACTGACCGACTTAGATGGAACTCGGTTTAGAGTATATTCGGCTGTATGTAGGGCATAACCCCAAAACATTTTTGAAAGATTTGCAAGGCTCATCATTGATTGCACCATATCTAATAATGTGTGATTTCTTCTTTCTGATACACCATTATGTGTGGCGTACCAGGAGGAGTCCATTGAGAGAGAATCCCATTCTCCTTCAAATATTCTAAGAACTCATGGCTTAAGTATTCCCACCTCGATCTGATCGAAGTATCTTAATACTTTTGCCACTTTGTTTTTCTACCTCGGATCTGAATTCTTTGAACTTTTCAAAGGCTTCAGATTTGTGCTTCATCAGATATACATAACCATACATGCTATGGTCATCTATAAATGTGATGAAGTAAGAAAAACCTCCTATTGCTTGAATATTAATAGGACCACATACATCCGAATGTATTAGTCCTAAACATTCAGTTGCTCGCTCACCCTTTTAGTAAAGAATAACTTAGTCATTTTGCCACGTAAGCATGACTCACATTCCTCAAACGATTCACAATCGAATGAGCCCAAGTAGCCATCCTTATGTAACTTGGTTAAACGTGTTTCATTTACATGGCCTAAATGACAGTGCCATAGGAATGAGTTCTTAGAATTATTTGATTTTAATTTCTTAGTTTCTACATTGAGAATAGGCATTATAAATTCAAAACATAAATCTCGTTGAACATTTCAGTAGAACCAAAGAACATTTCATTTTTAAAAATTGAAATTCCTTTATTTTAATTTCAAATGTATATCCATCATTTACAAGATATGAAACGGAAATAATGTTCTTTGTTATGTTTGAAACATAGTAACAATTATTATGCTCTATTACAAGCCCAGTGGGCAAAGACAAAGAACAAGATCCTTTAGCTAAAGCAGCAACCTTTGCTCCATTTCCCATGCGTAGGATCACTTCATCTTTTTTCAGCTTTCTACTGCTTCTTATCATCTGCATATTAATACAAATATGAGATTCACAACCGGTATCCAATACCCAAGTAGAATAAAAAGTAACAGAAGAAAACATCTTAATCATAAATATACCTAATGTAGAAGCATCTGTATGTTTCTTTTCTTTTAGGCTAGCCAGATAAGCCTTGCAATTTCGCTTCCAGTGCCCTTCCTTGCCACAGAAGTGACACATCCCTTTGGCTACTTTGTTTTTCTTAATGCTCTTATTTGGTTTAGTCGCCTTAACCTTTTGGACCTTATTCTTCTTTGGCCGCTTCTTACGAGCGCCAGAGGACTCCACGACCATAACCTGCCCCTTTTGTTTCTTAATGTTGGGTTCGACATTCGTCATCATATTCGCAAGCTCAGGTAAAGATGTCTCTAGCTTGTTCATATTGAAATTAAGAACAAAATGCGAATAGCTGGGAGGTAATGACTGTAAAACCAAGTCAATACTTAGTTCATGATCCATCACAAAACCCAATCGTGCCAACTTCTCAATCAGATTGATCATTTTTAGTACGTGGGCACCCACTGATGAATCCTCAGTCATTTTGCACTGAAACATCTCTTTGGAAGTTTGAAACCTCTCATATTGAGACTGTGCACCAAACAACTCTTGCATGTGCATCAAAATCTCCTGAGCATTTATATGCTCATGCTGTTTCTGAAGATCAGGTGACATCGAGGCCAACATCAAACATGTGGCCATGTCTTCAGCATCTTTATACCGGTTGTATGCCACATAAACTTCAGTCGGAGCATCCGCTGGTGGGACCTCCGGTGCAACCTCATCTAGGACAAAAAGAATTTTCTCAGATCGAAGAACGATCCTTACATTCCTTAGCCAATCAGAGAAGTTGAGTCTAGTCAATTTGTTGTATTCTAAAATATTCCTAAGGTTGATGTTTACACTCATGGTTTCTCTGATAACCTACATAAAATTAGAACGAGTCAATTACTATGAATACTAATCACCAACTTAATATGGTAATTCTAGATTTTTAATTAAGTTGGTTTCTTCCACTATTTTATCAAGGTTAATTACCCTTTCTATTAATCTCGAAAATTGGCATTCAATTTCTTTAGTGGGCTAGGATCCTCATTTGAATTACCTTGACCTTTGCTTTGGCACAACAAATCTCGGTAAGCCAAATTTAGTAGATTATCATCGATCACATCTATTGTGATCCTAGATCATTTAGGGGACATTGCCTTGTCAATTACATCCATATGTGATCACCTAAAGTTTGCCTCTAGATTAGATTGACCCTGACTTTGGCCAATTATGCCAGCTAATCTAGTTAAGTCAACCCATTGTTCCACAATCAACTTCTCATAAGTACACTCGATCTCGGCTTTGGCACGATAAATCTCATGACCTAATGATTTTGTATCATGTGAACAATGGAAGGCTTATGACTTAATATTCATGGAGGGATTTAGCGCATATAGGTCCATCTACATCTACAACATTTGTACTATGCTAGGTTACATATCCTATATGTAGATTTTAGATTAATCTCAATTAACCTTAATTTTATAAGATCCAATCTTATGATTGGACTCCTAATCAAATTAGGATCCTGATCACTATCTAATTTAGGAACCCTAATTATGTGACCAAATCAATTGCTACCATCCTGATCAACCTTAATTGATTTAATCAATTAAGAGTTTTCTTAACAATGGCCAGATCAGCTAATCAGTGGGGTCCTATTTAGCATACCCTTCGATCCCATTGAATGGGTTTTCCTAGGCAGCAAACAGAGCAATTAAAAACCATGATCAAACCTTTCTAGACACCAATGTATTTAAGCCCAATTGATTAGATCAATTATGGGATCATAGGATCAAACAATGACATGGTTAAGTCTAAGTTTCCTAAATCTTTATCATCTATTACATTTTATGATAACTATAGATAGTGATCTAGTTAGGGTATTATGATAAAATTCTTAATTCAAATTTTAAATTTTCTTATCATTTAATTACATGTTATGACATGTCGATTTCACATCCCATGTAAATCCTAATGTCTTCAACAAACCCTAATCATATTCTTGTCATGATAAGATTTTAGATTCAAAATATAAGATTTTAAATGCCATATGATTACATTTAATCACAATCTTATCTTGATCCAAATATCCAAACTAAGTTTTCAATGTTCATTATCATAAGAATATCAGATCTTAATCATATCAATAATCATGTTAAAATTAAATCCTAAACATGATTTCTAGGATTTCAGATATAATATCTATCACGCATAAATAATAATTACTATTTTAACATGACACATATATGATTAAATCTAAATTAATTATTATTTATTATCATATAATAAATCTTTACCTTTGATATCATATATCAAAGTACTCTATTTTAACATGATAATGAACATGCATAAATCTAAATAATATTGTTTATCATCAAATAATAAACATTTTATTATATTTTAGATTTATTATCAACATATAAAAACTTTTCATGATTTTAAGCATAATAAAAACTCATATTATGAATCATATTGACTCAAGTATTCTATCAGATTAATGAATCTGTAGCCTAAGGAGGCTCTGATACCACTGATGGGAATTATATACTAGATATGAATCAAATTCATGAAAACATTGCAGAAGATATAATATAAAATTTTTAGATGCCCAGGATCCTTAGGAACAGATTCATTAAATCTCAAATAAAATCTAATTTTATTCATACCTGAGTCCTTTATCGATGTAGATGAAGATGAAGCCGGTTAATCCTTTGTCACTAGCCGTCCATGTGTCCGGCCTCTAACGGTGATCCACGCGGAGAAGAGGGGATGAAGACCTCCAAGGTATGAAGATGACACTACGGGAGAGAGGGGTGCTAGTGCCTCTTGAATCTCTTACAGAAATACAAAAGATATCTTTGAAGAAAGATCTAATCTTTTTTTTCTCATGCTCTTCCTTTCTAGGAGGAAGGAACCATATTTATAGGGTAAGAAGGAAACGTTCCAAGAGAGAAGAAGATTTTATGGTAACGTCATGGTAACGTTAATCCAAAGAAACAGAAGACACTCCATTTTCATGGTAACATCATGGTAACATTAATCCAAGTAAACGAAAGAAACTCTCATTCTCATGGTAACGTTAATCCAAGTGTCACGATCTCAACCTTTGAAATTAGGAGTTGGTTATCTAATAACTATATGCCCTAATTTGTACATGTTCATCATCAAACCGTAAAGATTTATCATGCCTCATCCTATGGGCATGATTTTATCTTCACATGATTGAGATTGGCCATCAATACCCAAATAATCAGAGCAATCCATCACATGGATCAAGTCATATTTGGGTATCCAATTATTTGTTCATCATATGCACAAATAATTTCTTCTTAACATTCCTTCTACTATAATGGATCATATCCATTATTATTATATCTTCTTTAAATTGGGTCTCATCCAATTATTTAATTGATCATCTTATCTGAATTAAATCTAATTTAATTCTCATTTTAATTCATCCAAAATTCTCCTTAATGTGTGTGACCCATTAGGCCCTTTAATATGTTGGCAATAATCATGTCCTAATCATAGACCCTAGGAATGATTGGACAACTCTTTGTCCAAGTCAATAACATGATTATAGATCATGAGAGGCCTCTAGCAAAGCATCATGACCATCCAACTGCTAAAGGTTTTGTTGACGTGACCATCAATAATACCTGTCTATGAACGGTTACCGTATGATTAAATCCTTTCGTCACATATCCCAGATCAATCAGTGGTATGGAATGTGTCAACCCTGTAATTTATCTTTGTTTACTTGATCTCAGAAAAATTGACTCATATGAATTAGAATTTCGAAACCATTTCGAATTCCAACTCAACCTTGCAAGGATTTAACAATCAATTTAATCCATCAAGTGGCCGTGGGATATAACCCTTTCTATCAAGGGAGACGAATCCTGTCTTGATCAAACACCATCTTCATGTCCTTCATGTCATACCCAATCGACACCATATTTGCCACCTGTGGCTAGAGCGACGTTTGGATGTCGTCAAAGCATGACATTCCATACATGAGATGCAATGAAGATCTCAAGTCAAAGGATCACTCATACCACCGTCATTAGAGATCAACCATCGACACTATATACAATATCCATATGGGATCTCTGTACGGGTCATCCAATGCATCGTTATAATTATGAGTATCCACATACCTATCCAAATATCTTCATACTTCAGCTTGTGAAATCAGCTGCTCACCCCAAGGGTGATGATATGCAATGTGTGCTACTCTCAGTGTTCGATGGTGTCCAGTCCCATCTACACATCGACTAGAGAAGTTTAAAGAATCGAACCATAACGTGCAATTTGAATCTCACAATTTGTAATCTCTATTACAAATTTCATATGCACGGTTCACATTCTTTTGGACTTTATCTCACAAACAAATATATCAAATAAAAGACATCTGGATAGATAAAGAAACCATTTTATTTAATTTGTATTCATAGAATGTGTACAACATTCAATCCAATTGGATCTAGGGCATACACTAACAAGGATATCATACATAATACTAATGTCTCGATCAGTCACAACATTAAAAGTTCCTGCTCGAGGGGCAAAGCTTTTCGCAATGATGCTATGAAGTAATCTATTCTCAACAGAAAGCATATTAGCATCAAGGTTCACTATGTTATCTGCTTCACCATCTCTAAGTCAAGAATCATGGCAAGCTTATAGCCTCTCTCACTAGGAAAAATTTTTAGAACACCTTTAGATGGAATACTTAAGGCAGAACCTAGCATTTTACTATCAAGTTTTATCTTAATCTTTTTAACATAGGAGATTATGGTCCCATTTCCAAATGTAATATTTTCATAAAATTCATGAATTAATTCAGGATAAATAGGCTTTCTAGTGGATAATAATCTAGTCCAACCTTGAGTAGCAAACAACTTACCTAACTTGAATCCTTCTTGCTCTAGAAAATTAAAATATACTAACCTTCCATTGGCTAAGGCTTTAGAGGCGATTTGAGTATTAGGAGGAAGAGAGCTTCTCGAAGAAGACGGAAGAATCTTCTTCCCTTAAAAGTGACTTCTTCTTAGGAGCCATCTTATTTTTCTTCTTGAAGAGGAATGGAAGGAGTGAAAGCTTGAATGAGAGGAAGGGAAGGAGCCGGTTTGAAGGAGAAGATGACAGTTTGAAGGAAGGAGACGTCTTGGAGAAGTGGAATGGATGGACCGGTTGAAAGAGACTTATATAGAGAAGATCCAAAAGTAGTTAACTGATCAGGTGGCTGGCAGGTTGCCTGGTCAGTTAACTAACTTAAATAAAGTGAAAAAGGGAAGTGGCCGGTTGGTGTGAGGAGTGAATGTGAAAAGGTTGCCGGTGGCAAGGAATAAATTAAAGCGGCTAACTCCCTAGCTAATTGACTCACTAAAGGACAATAGCAATGAATGCACTAGAAAAGATGGCTCATGAATGGATTTGATTTAAATGTTTAAGAGAAGTCATGCAACACTCAATAGTCATAATTAATAATTATCCAAGATAGTTTATTGAATAGAAGGATCAATCATTCCAAGTTCTCTTCTAATTTCATAAAATTTAGATTCATCAAGTGGTTTAGTAAAAATATCAGCAAGTTATTTTTTAGTACATAAAAATTCAATTATAATGTCACCATTGTTTACATGATCCCTAATGAAGTGATGTTTAATTTCTATATGTTTAGTTCTTGAATGTTGAATGAGATTTTGGTTAAATTAATTGCACTAGTGTTATCACATTTTATTGGTATGCCTTTTTGTTTGATGCCATAGTCTTCTAGCTGCTGCTTAATCCATAAGATTTGAGCACAGCAACTTCCAGCTGCAATGTATTCGGCCTCGATCGTAGACAATGCTACTGAAGTTTACTTTTGCTAAACCATGAGACTAAGTTAACACCTAGAAATTGGCAAGTTCCACTAGTTGAGTTTCTGTCTAATTTACATCCAGCAAAATCTGACTGTGTATCCTATTAAGTCAATGCTAGATTGTTTGTCATACCAAAGTCCTAAATTTATAGTTCCATTTAAGTATTTAAATATCCTTTTAACGGCAAGCAAGTGTGATTCTTTAGGATTGGCTTGATATTTGGTACACATGCAAATACTAAATAAGATATCAGGTCTATTGGCAGTTAAATACAATAATGATCCTATCATGCCTCTATAAAGTTTTAAATCAACAGATTTTTCAGCATTATTCGATTCAAGTCTACAAGATGAGCTCATAGGGGTACCGATAGTTTTAGATGTCTCCATGCTAAACTTTTTGATCATCTCCTTGATGTACTTGGACTGGCTTATGAAGATCCCGTTTTTGCTTTGTTTGATTTGAAGTCCGAGAAAATAATTTAGTTCTCCCATCATACTCATTTCAAACTCTCCTGCATAAACTTAGCAAAGTCCTTACATAAAGAGTCATTAGTGGCACTGAAAATGATATCATCCACATAGATTTGAATAATTAATATATCATCATTTTGTCTTTTAATGAATAGAGTTGTATCCATGTTTCCTCGAATGAAGTAATTACTGATCAAGAATTTACTTAATCTCTCATACCAAGCCCGGGGCGCTTGTTTCAAACCGTACAAAGCTTTGTTCAACTTAAATACGTGTTTAGAAACAAGTGATTTTCAAAGCTGGATGGCTGTTCCACAAAAACTTGTTCAGCAATGTCTCCATTTAAGAAAGCGTATTTAACATCCATTTGATACATTTTAAAATTCATAAAGCAAGCATAAGCAAGAAGTAATCTAATAGCTTCTAGTCTAGCAACTGGGGCATAAGTTTCATCAAAATCAATACCTTCTTCTTGATTATAACCCTTAGCTACTAATATTGCTTTATTTCTAATTACATTACCATGTTCATCCAATTTGTTTCTAAATACCCATTTAGTTCCAATAATTTGATGATCATGAGGCCTTTCAGTAAGAGTCTATATATTATTTCTTTCAAATTGGTGAAGTTCCTCATGCATGGCATTTATCCAATCAACATCATTTTTAGCATTATCATAGCATTTAGGTTCAATTTTAGATACAAATGCTAAGTTATTATAAGTATCTCTAAATGATGATCTAGTTCTAATACCTTGAGTTAGATCACCTATGATTTGATCTTTAGGATGACTGTGAACATACCTTCATTCTCTTTCTAATTCATCATTACCTTGTGGTGCTTCTGGTAGGTCAGCACTCCTTTCTTCATTTACCTCTTGTGTATCTGAATCCTCATTATCCTTCAAGGTGATGTCTTTGAGTTGATCTTCAATTTCATCTGTATCATTTATACCTTTTCTCTTCCTTAATGGAAGATCATTAGATTCATCAAAGATAACATAAATTGATTCTTCAACTACTAATGATTTCTTGTTGAAAACTCTAAAGGCTCTACTATGTAAAGAATAACCGAGAAAAATCCCTTCAACAAATTTAGCATCGAATTTATCAAGGTTTATTTTTTCATTATTTAAAACAAAACAGCGACATCAAAAAACATGAAAATAACCGATGTTAGGTTTTCTTCCTTTCCAAAGTTCATACAGAATCTTTTTCAAAATAGGTCTAATTAATGCATGATTTAAAACATAGCATGCAGTGTTGATAGCCTCAGCCCAAAAGTACTTTGGGAGATTGTTCTCACACAACATGGTACGGGCCATTTCTTCTAATGTTACATTCTTTCTTTCTACTACTCCATTTTGTTGGGGTGTTCTAGTGCAAAAAATTATGTTCAATTCCATTTTCATATAAAAATTTTCAAAAGATTGATTTTCAAATTCTTTTTCATGATCACTTCGTATCGATAAAACAAATGAATTCTTTTCATTTGTAATTCTTTTAAATAATTTTTGAAATGCAGGAAATGCTTCGTCTTTACTAGCTAAGAATAAAACCCATGTAAAACGAGAGAAATCATCAATAACAACAAAACCATATCTTTTTCCTCCTAGACTAGTTGTTCTTGTAGGACCGAATAAATCCATATGCAAGAGTTCCAAAGGTCTAGTGGTTGAAACCAAATTCTTTAATTTAAAAGATACTCGGGTTTGTTTTCCAAATTGATAAGCATTGCAAATCTTATCTTTTTCAAAAATGAGTTTTGGCAAACCATGCACTAAATCCTTTTTGATTAATTTAGATAATAAATCTATGCTTGCATGAGCTAGCCTACGATGCCATAACTAACTATTATCAGTTTTATCATTTGTAGCAACTAGGCAATCAACATTTTGATCATGTAAATCATTTAAATCAACAATATATATTACCATGCCTATGACCAATAAATTTTATTTTCATTAGGATTTTTAACAATGCATAAGGATGATTCAAATGTAACTTTAAATCCTTTGTCACGTAATTGACTAATGCTTAGTAAATTGTGTTTCAATCCTTTTACAAGTAAGACATTATTAATATAAGCATGAGGTGTGATACCTATTTTACCAATGCCAATTATTTTTCCTTGGCCATTATCACCGAAAGTAACAACACCTCCATCTTTTGCCTCCAAAGTGATGAATTGTGATTCATCACCCGTCATGTGTCTTGAGCACCCGCTGTCCAAGTACCATTGTCTTTTAGTTGCTTGGGTAGCAAGACACACCTGCATACACAATTTTAAATTTTGCTCTTAGATACCCAAGCTTTCTTGGGTCCTTTTGGGTTAGTTAAGATAGTTCCTTTCGAAATCCATATTTTTCTCATATTGTGTGTATGACAAGCATAAGCTTTATGTCCTAATTTTTTACATTTGAAGCATGTAATTTTAGTAGAATCATCAGCATACACATAAATATTTTTCAAAAACTTTTATCTTTCAAAAGGATTATATCCAAGACCAGCTCTATTGTAAACAGCCCTTTGACTATTTAATATCATTTCTAATTTTTCTGAACTTAATATAAATTTATCAATAATTGGTTTTAATCTATTTACTTCATTTTTCAAATATTGGTTTTTCCTTTGCAATGATTTATTGTCTTTTAAAATTCTTTCTTTTTCAAGAATAAGATTTTTAATTTCATTTTTCTAATCTTTGTTCTTTGAACTTAAATTTGCAAAATCATCAACAAGTTCATAAAATGCACCATGCAGTTCATCAAAAGTAAAATCATCTAGAAAGCTAGGACTTACCTCATTATTATCAGCCATGAAGCATACATTGGCGACTTCAGTTTTCTCTTCATCTTCTGAACTTGTGATTTCACTGTTGCTCCATGTAGCCAACATTGCTTTCTTCTTTACTCTTTTGAATCTTTTCTTTAATTGTGGACACTCCGGTTGATATGTTTAGGCTTTTGCACTCATAGCATATAGGAGGTTCACTCTTTTCCTTTTCTTTACTGTGATCCCCTTTGGGGAATTATTTTCTTTTTCCAAACTTCTTTCTCTTCATAAATTTCTTAAATTTTCTGGAGATAAGTACCATTTCTTCATCTTTCTCACTGTCACTACTAGTTTCTTCACTTTCATCATCTTGAGTGACACTCTTTAACGCCATAGTTCTCTTCTTCTTTGATTCATCTTCATCAATGTGTTGTCGTTGCTGAAGCTCATAAGTCATCAAAGAACCAACTAACTCTTCAAGTGATAAAGTGTTGAGGTCTTTTGCTTCTTGTATTGCAGTAACCTTTGCTTCCCATAATCTAGGCAAAGATCTCAGAATTTTTTTAACAAGATCACCGTTAACATAAGATTTTCCTAAACTTTTCAGTCCATTAATGATATCAGTAAATCTTGTAAACATATCAGTGATATTTTCAGCTGAATCCATTTTAAATAATTCATACTTATAAACAAGCATATTAATCTTGGATTTCTTGACTTGGTTAGTACCCTCATGGGTGACTTCAAGTTTATCCCAGATTTTCTTAGCAGACATGCAAGTAGAAATGCGATTAAATTCATTTGCATCAAGAGAACAATAAAGAACATTTATAGCTTTTGCATTTAATTGAGCTAATTTTTTATCTTGCTCATCCCATTTTTTGGAATGTCAAGACCATTTGTCCCTATGGTGGGTGTGTGAGGTCCATTAATTATGATTCCGCATAAATCATAATCAAGTACTTGAATGAAAATTTTTATACGTGCTTTCCAATACGTGTAATTTGTTCCATTGAACAAAGGTAGTCTATTAGTTGATTGTCCCTCAGTCAACATAGATTCCATTTAGATTACTACTGATCTTGGCTCCAAGCTAGTTAAAGCTGTAGAAATCAAGAGCACACTGCTTGATACCACTTGTTGCCCAGATGTAGCAACCCAAGAGGGGGGTGAATTGAGTATTAAAATTAATTACGCAGATATGTGCTTGTCAAATTTTACTTGGCAGCGGTGTAGTGATGTACACACAACAATATCACAGAGATAAAGCAAACAAACAAACAAGCAAACACAGGGATTTTTATAGCGGTTCAGTACAAACCCAGCACCTACATCCACTCCCCAAAAACCCTTTGAAAATTTTTACTCCAATCGTATCAGAACGATTACAACCCCTAGCCTTCCCTGGCTAGTCCTCTTATTTCACGGCACAAGAAAGCCAAACTCCTAGTCTTACCGGCTAGTCCTCTTGTTTACGGCACAAGGAAGCCAAATAATAACCAAGGGTTAAATCTAACCCTTTTACAAGAAATATATTCAGAATATTTAAGAATAAGCAGCTCCTAATTTGAGCAAATATTCAAAATAATACTTTACAACTTTTGTAGCAAATCTTCAGCAATAAATGAAATCTCCGAGGTAGCTAAAGCTTTGAATACTTTGGAGGCTTTTATGGATCTGGACGGTTGAGCAATGATTGATTTTAAGATTTCTCAACTTCAATACGCAGGAACTTGCTTTCAATCACTCAAAAAAATATGCAATAAAAGCTCTTTCTTCTTGGATTTCTTTCTCTTCTTTTTCGTCCTCAGATTCATCATCTTGTCTTTCTAATCTCAGCTATTTAAAGCATTTCAACATCAAAGATATCCATTAAACTCATTTGAAATAAATGAAAGTAAAATGGAAAGAAAATATAACCGTTGAAAATATTTCCCTTGAGCATTGAATGCACTGAATCCATTTGAGGAAGAATGATCTCTGCCATAATCCAATAGATCAAAAGTCGGTATAACTGAAAATAGAAATTAAGAAGAGAGAGAGAAAGAACACGCCCAAGCTTGCAATCAATATCAGTAGTTGGCTGGAAGTAATTTCCAGTTAACTACTTCACTAAAGAGACCAGCTAGGGAGGTGACCAACTAGAAAGTATCCTTCGGCTAGATTCAAAAATCACACGGCTAAGAGAGAGTTCAGCCCAAAAATAGTTAGCTCCTTACCTAACCCAAACATGAAGTCACACGGCTTTGAGGAGAGAATCTGCTATAAAGTAGTTAGCTCCTTAGCTAACTTAATTTTGAATCCACACGGCTTGAGAAAAGCTGCCCAAAAAGTAGTTAGCTCCTTAGCTAACTCTCCTTTATGAAGTCACACTGTCAAGACTTTTCCCAAAAAGTAGTTAGCTCCTTAGCTAACTTATTTTGAATTCACACGGCTTGAAGATCTGCCCAAGAAAAAAAAATAGTTAGCTCCTTAGCTAACTCCTTTTGAATTCATATGGCTTGAGGAGAGGACCGGCTAAAAGTAGTTAGCTCCTTAGCTAACTCTTCCATGAAGTCACATGATCAAGGAGAGATTCTGTAAAAAGTAGTTAGCTTCCAAAGCAAAGTAGTTAGCTCACAAAGACAATTAGCTAGCTAACCAGTTAACTAGATCCACACTTGGTTCGGCCAAGCTCATAGCAGGGAAAAAGTAGTTAACTAACAAGGGAAATCATCTAGCTAGGAGAAGGAGAAAGCTAGCTAAGCAGTTAGCTATTTTTATGAGGCATTCGGCCAACTATAGAGCATGAAAAAAAAGTTAACTAATAACACATTTCAGCTAGCTAAGAGAGGAAGAAAGCTAGCTCCCCAGTTAACTCTTTTCATGATGCATTCGTCCAGCCCTGTAGCAAGAGAAAAATAGTTAGCTAACAAGGCAATCCAGTTAGCTAGTAGAGGAAGTAAGCTAGCTAACCAGTTAGCTATTTTTATCATGCATTTGGCCAGCTCTAGCAAGAGAAAAATAGTTAGTTGACAAGGCAGCACAGCTAGCTAAAGAAGAAGATAAGCTAGCTCCTTAGTTAGCTATATTTAAGCATGGTTCAGCCAGGAGAAGTATGAACGAACTAGCTAGCTATCAAGACAAGAAAAGCTAGCTCCCAGGTAACTAATAACAAGGAGAAAAACGGCCAGGATGAGGCTGGGACATTCTTCCATGAAATTTTGCTTGATAAGGCTTTTGTAAGGCACATGTACTTCCCTACATTTATCTTGGTTTTCATAATAAATAAAATTAGTCCTTACTTAATTGTTTTGTAATAATCAAAATTAATTTAGGGCCAACAGTTATGAAGCTACCAGTCCATGTCATGAGGAGAGCGACGGTCAAGAGAAAGAGGGCCACTGATGATACCGAGGGGTCGAGGGGGAGGCCACGGGCTCGGACTCCAAACCGATCCCCGACCCGGTCTCTGACTCCCTTGGTGTGCCAGTCCCGGGAGGACTAGGAGCCCATTCCCATCATCGACCTCACTGCCGACACACCCCCGGAGGGGGTGAGGGTCAAAGTGGTTAAGCCACTCGCGAAGCCCACCACCTCGGCCATGGAACAGACTTGCCGGAAAGTGAGACCAACCCCAGACGAAGGCCTGCCTGTGGGAGAGCAGGCAGGTGAAGAGCACCCGACGACAGCGGGGCCATCGGTCTCCGATGCAGCACCTATGGCTTTGAGACCGGCTGAGGCCGTAGAGGGAGGTGAGGTCGGGGCAATCCCCTCTCGGCCCTCGCTCATAAACCATGGCTGCAGGGCAGAGCGGCTGATCTTTCAGGTCTATCTGTCGGAGTTCCAAGGAGAGCTCCACCGTCAGGGAGCTTCAGCCTTCTTTCGGGATGCCTTCGTGGCTCATCTATGGGTTAGTACTCTCGCTTCATAAATTTTTTTTTTACCGTTTCATGCTGACAATGGCTCTGGTGTAGTCGGTAAACTTCCTAGCTTCCATGAGGGATGTCTTCGTTCAAGGTGAGGCAGTCCTCCACCAAACTCAATAAGAGGTCGCCGACGCCCAGACCCGAGCCAAGAGGGCTGAGGAAGCGCTAGAGGTGGCACAAACCGAATGAGCGTAGGAGCTCAGGGAGGCCAAGCACCAAGCAACGGCTGAGCTGAAGCATGCCCGGGTGGCCAAGGAACAGCTAGGCATCGCTAATTCAGCCATCATCGCTCGGGACCTCCGGATCGACGCCCTCATCATTGAGGTGAAAGTGGCCAAGGAGCGGACCAAGAATGCGGAAGAGATCGCCCGAATGGTCGATGCCCGAGCGGCAGAGACGGAGGCTGCAGCTCGAGGAGCAGAGGGGAGGGTCACTACTGTTGGCCTTATAGTGATTTTGATGACTACAAAATAATTAAGTATGATACTAATGATCTTGTGGTTGAGTTAAATGAATTTCAGATAAATCATCAAGAAGATGGTGTTACTTCAAATCAAAGGTAAAATGAAAGGTAATGTATTAATTCTATGGATGTGCTTTACAATTTAAATTATTTTCAAAAGGTTTAGAGTGATTAAATTATTTTTCAATGAACTTGGATTTCGTAATCACTGGATGATTTTTATATATTTTATCTTTGGACAGTTCATTCGATAAAATGACTTTCAAGTTTAATTATATTTACATTGTCTTGAACTGGATTTAATTATTTGACAAATCATTCTTACAATCTCTGCAATCAAATATTTATTCTATAAAGTTTTATTTAGCCTCTACATGTCATAAATATTTTTTTGGAGTTGAATGAGTGCTAAAACTATTTTTTAAATATTTATTGGATGATCGGAATTTTGTGTTGGGCGATTGAGACTTAAAAGCATTCGGTTAGCCTTCGGTTTACATTCGGGTTGCCTTTGGTTTGCATTTGGATTGCCTTCGATTTGCCTTCGGTCGGATTCTTGCTGGCTTGCTTAGCTTGCCTATATTTTTTTCATGTTACGGCTGACTTCTTGGTACTTATTAAGTTGGCATGTTCCTTCTTTTGGAGCTCACAGCTGGTTCTCTGGCTTTTTTGTTTTGGCATGCTAGTTGGGATTTTTGGCATGCTAATTCTTTGGAGCTCTCTGTTGTTTTCCTGGCACTCAACAATTGGCATACCGGTTTCAACCATTGGCATACTAATTTTAATTGGCTCTCTGTTATTGTTATGGCACTCAAACATTGGCATATCATCTTTGTGTTTTTGGCACTCCAATTTCCTATATGGTTCGGTTGGCTCCCTGATTCTAAAATATTGGCATGCTACCCTTTTGATTTTGGCATGCTACTTTAACAAATTTGGCTTACCGGTTTTCTTCCTAACAGCTTGATCCTTTCCATGCTTAAAATCGGGCTACTACTTCTTGGTAATTGGAATGCCAACTTTTCAATTGGCATACCAGTTTTTTAATGCTCTCTGGCTGATTTCCTGTTGCTCCAAATTAAAATGCCAATTCTTGGTGTTTGGGCTGCCAATTTATCATTCTATATGGCTGATTTCCTGTTGCTCCAAATTGGAATGCCAATTCTTGGTAATTGGCATGCCAACTTTTCAATTAGCATACCGATTTCTTAATGCTAACGGCTGCATTGTTTCAATGTGTTATTGGGTTGCCGATTTGAGGATTTTGGAATGCCGATTTTTATATATTGGCATGCTACTTTTCTTGGCCTACTGGTTTTATGGATCATGATGCTCTCTTCATTGGATTTTTTGGACGTTTTGCTACTGGCTCTTACTTTGATTTTTTGTCCAATATTTCCACGGTTGGGGCTTCTCTCTCTCTTCTCTATTTCACAACGGTAATGTAACGACTATATTTTCTTTCTTAATTATATATGTACTGTTGATTAGCTATTCATGAAGAAGAAAAAGAGTAGAAAAAGAAAGAGAAAAGAGTAAAAAATAGTATGAAAAATCGTGTGAAAAATAGAGTGAAATTTTTGTTGAATATCTTTATGAAAAGAATCATTTAAAAGAGAGATTTATTCTTGGTTTATTGGAGAGTTGTATTCATTGTTTCAAAGCTACTCGAGCTCATTTATTTTGATTCTTGTGGTGGTGATTAAAGCTCCAACATTCCTTCTTGAAGAGCATTAAAGCTTCAATCAAAGGCTTCATTATTACTCGAGCGTGCTAAAAGGAAGAAGCCATCTTGTGAAGTGTTCTTCAATATTTTGATAAGTATTTCTTGAATATTTACTCATTTATTAGGAGCTTATTGTATTAAAATTGATATACTTGTGCTTGATATTGTAAGGCTTGCTTGTGCCCGTAAACAAGTGTGCTAGTCCGAAAGGCTAGAGTGTAAGGCCCCCTTATGCTCGTAAACAAGAGGACTAGCTTGGAGGGCTAGTATGTAAGGTTTTCTTGTACCCATAAACAAGAGGACTAGCTTGGAGTGTTAGGAATTGTATTCTAAAGCCAATCATTTGATGATTGTGCTGATGTAAATTGTATATAAATTGATATATTAATAAAAGTTATTTGGCAGTTTATTCATTACAAGAACATCTTCTTAATATTCCTGAAAGTAATGAAGCCCTTAGGATCTTCCTCACGATAAAGGAGGATTTATCTTAGAAGGTCCTTAAAAGAGTTCGCGACCAAATGATATACTATGACAGGGCCATAGTACTATCAATTATAGGACGTTGTATATCATATTTGTTGGTTATCCTCTTAACCAAGGAGTGTAGAGACACTGGTATGACATACAGGTGAAAGTATAGGAGTACATTTCACCGAACGTGACTCATTTTCGGATACTCTGCTGTCAAGAGTTAATCCGAGAAGATATAGTTATAAGTATCCTTCAGACCTAAAGATCACAACCAGTGGCTTACAAGCAACTCATTGTACTTAGGTGCCGGACCACCTGGATTTCTAATCCAGCTACGAAAGGTTACTGGGTGCAGTCAAGTACTTGTGGTAGTTAGTTATGGATCAAGATGGAATTTGACCTATCCCATTAAAAGGATAAATGCTTGTGTTTCAATTTAGCAAGACCTTGGCCAAGGCACTTCATGTGAAAGTCACATGATCACTAAAGTTGAAATCACTTTATGGATTTGCTATTTAGAGTTGACAGGCTCTTAAGCCATCCTTAGCATTTGTGGTCAAGAGGATGAATTATACGATAACTGTTTCTTAGGGTTCTTGGAGTTTGCTCGGCAACTCTTCGACCTATCTGGACGTCGGGTTCCATTGCTAGATGGGCACATCGATTAGTATAGAAAGTTGTTTCTATGCTACCGGCTTAGGTTCGAACCTAGAGAGTCACACGCATAGAAGTTTTCTAGGATGATCTATTTGCTGATCAACGATTGAGAATCGTATATGATTTAATTAATCAATTTGATTGATTGAATTATCTCAATTGTGTTAAGTACAATTGAATAAGATTCAATTTGGTTTAAGTCTATTAGAAGGACAAGTCAATTTCAAATATTGATTTGAAATTAGACTTGATTTGAATTTAAATAGATTCAGGACTAGCCAAATTTGATTTGGGCTTGGACCATGATCTATGTGGGTTAAGTCAAATAAATTCAGATCAGAACCCAAACTCTCGAATATGGATCTCATATGATGAGATGGCTAAAATCTCATCTCATGAGATAGAATTTAATGCATGACATTTATTTATCAAACGTCGGATTTATCCCTCATCTCTTTGGTTTTCTCCGAATGACGGAACTAAACCAAACGCCGCGACTCCTTGGTTTTCTCCGAACGTCGGAATTAAACCAAGCGCCGTGCCTTCGGCGTCTCTTCGCTTTTGCCAAACGACGGATTCTTAAATGTCAGAATTAAATGTCAAGGCTAAATCTAGACTATAAATAGAGGGCATTCCCTCACCAGAGAACACAAAACAAAATAGAACAATAATACATGATTTGTCGTGGATTGTAATTCTAAATTGTCGTGGATTGTAATTCTAAAATGTTAGAATAGAAAATCCTGGTGATTCTGGTGTTAGCGGAAGCCTGGTGGATCTTGGAGGAAGATTCAAGTGAGAGGATTCAAGATCAGCAAAGCTATTTTTCCGCGAGCTAGCACTCTCGGAAATCTGATCATTCGGGGCTTCGCGTGGACGATACTAGAGGCCGGACGATTGAACGGCTGCAGAGCAATAAGGATTTACCTACTATTCTTAAGGTAAGTGATTTGATCCCTAGATCTTAAGGCAAGCTTCAAGATAATAGTGTGACTTGTCATCTTGAAGATCAAGATATGATCTTGATATTTTTTATATGCATATTTTAGATCAAACGACCCTGAATATATAGGCAAAGATATGATCTTGATGCATATTAGATAGATTAATATGTAATCTTTTAATTTCCGCAATGATAATAGTTATCAATTTTTAAAAATATGCATGCCTCGGAGACTATTTCTCCCTACATGGAGGGCTAGTGTGTAAGGTCCCCTTGTATCCGTAAATAAGAAGACTAGCTTGGAGGGCTAGTGGGTAAGGCTTGATTGCTTGTGCCCATAAACAAGTTTGCTAGCCATGTAGGCTAGTGGTGATAGTGGAATACCCAAGGTGTTCTTGAGAAGTGGATGTAGGTGCAGATTGGCACCGAACCACTATAAATCCCTTGTGTTTGGTTGTGCTATTTATTGTGTTGCTTGCATATTATCTTCACTGCATTACACTTAATTTATTTGTGAAGAAAATTTAATTGCACATACTTGCTAATTAGTCTAGTTAATAATTGAGAAACCCAATTCACCTCCCCTCTTGGATTGCTATATCTCGGCAACAACCGCTGCCGAGGAAAGGGCTGCCGCCGCCGAGGAAAGGGCTGCTGCAGTCGAGAAAAGAGCTGCAGTTGCTGAGAGGAGATCCGTTAAGGCGATGGATGACTTCCGAAAGTCTGCCAGCTTCGCGGATGAGCTGGTCGAGGCCTCGGCCGACGTCTACCTCCAAGGCTTCCAGGATGACAAGAAGAAGCTAGGCAGAGTCTTCAGCCTCTTGGGCATTGAGGACATTGAGCCAGACGAGGTGCCAGAGGAGCTGCCCATGGCTCTGAGGCCAGTCAATGACAAGTCCGCACCAGCCAAGGCCTGAACACTTGTTCTTTTTGTATTGAAGTCCGATTTGGTCGACATTTTGTAAATGTTTGCTAAGTAATGAAAGTGACACTTTTCTTAAAATTTTTATGCCTTAAAAATTCTTTTAAATACTTAGCTATGTGTAGTGCATTCTTCTTTAGTCTGCGTTAGGAGGATCACTGACAGGACTGCGTCAGTATGATGCTCGCTGTAAGCGGGCTTGAGACTTAGCGATAGTGTCGGGGCAGATCCTAGGGTGAGTGCCGAGGTTAGCCCTAGAACTAGCCTTCATGAAGACTCAAGGTTGGTCTTGGGCATTGCTCTCGCAGCAGGTTTATAGCGTCAATCTATCATCGGAGCTTTAGGGCCGACCGGGGTCGGTCCTTAGGTGCCGAGCCGGTCTCGGGCTTTAGGTGCCAATGTTGAAGTTGGTCTTCGTGCCGATCTAAAGTCGGTCTTTAATGCCGATCTGGCCTCGGGCTTTCAGTGCCGATCGAAGTCGGGCTTTGGTGCCAAGCTGGCCTCAAGCTTTTAGTGTCGACCAAAGTTGGGCTTTGGTGCCGAGCTAGCCTTGGGCTTTCAGTGTCGAGCTGGCCTCGGGCTTTTGGTGCCGATCAGAGTCGGGCTTTGGTACGGAGCTGACCTTGGGATTTTGGTGCCGACCGGAGTTGGGCTTTAGTGCCGAGCTAGCCTCGGGCTATCAGTGCCAACCGGAGTCGAGCTTTGGTACCAAGATGGCCTCGGGCTTTCAGTACCGATCGGAGTCAGACTTTGGTGCCGAGCTGGCCTCGAGCTTTCAGTGCCGAGCGGAGTCGGGCTTTGGTGCCAAGCTGGCCTTGGGCTTTTAGTGCCGACCAAAGTCGAGCTTTGGTGCTTAGTTGGCCTTGACTTTTGATGCCGACCAGAGTCGGGCTTTGGTGCCGAGTTGGCCTTGGGCTTTCAGTGCCGATCAGAGTCAGGCTTTGGTGTCGAGCTAACCTCGGGCTTTCAGTGCTGACCGGAGTTGGGCTTTGGTGCCGAGCTAGCCTCGAGCTTTCAGTGCCGATCGGAGTCGGGCTTTGGTGTTGAGCTGGCCTCGGGCTTTCAGTGCCGACCAGAGTCCGGCTTTGGTGCCGAGCTGGCCTCGGGCTTTCAGTGCTGACTAGAGTTGGGCTTTGGTGCCGAGCTAACCTCGGGCTTTTGGTGCCGACCGAAGTCGGGCTTTGGTGCCGAGCTAGCCTTGAGCTTTCAGTGCCAATCAAAGTCAGGCTTTGGTGCTGAGCTAGCCTCAAGCTTTCAATGCCGACCAGAGTCGGGCTTTGGTGCCGAGCTAGCCTCAGGCTTTCAGTGTCGACCGGAGTTGGGCTTTGGTGCTGAGCTAGCCTTGGGCTTTTGGTGCCGACCAGAGTTGGGCTTTGGTGCCAAGCTGGCCTCGGGCTTTCAGTGCCGATCGGAGTCGGACTTTGGTGCCGAGCTGGCCTCGGGCTTTCAGTGCTGACCAGAGTTGGGCTTTGGTGCCGAGCTGACCTCGGGCTTTTGGTGCCGACCGAAGTCAGGCTTTGGTGCCGAGCTAGCCTCGGGCTTTCAGTGCCGATCGGAGTCAGGCTTTGGTGACGAGCTAGCCTCAAGCTTTCAATGCCGACCAGAGTCGGGCTTTGGTGCCGAGCTAGCCTTACGCTTTCAGTGTCGACCGGAGTTGGGCTTTGGTGCTGAGCTAGCCTTGGGCTTTTGGTGCCGACCAGAGTTGGGCTTTGGTGCCGAGCTGGCCTCGGGCTTTCAGTGTCAATCAAAGTCAAGCTTTGGTGTCGAGCTGGCCTTGGGCTTTTGGTGCCGATCGAAGTCGGGCTTTGGTGCCGAGCTGGCCTCGAGCTTTTAGTGCTGATCAGAGTTGAGCTTTGGTGCTGAGCTAGCCTCGAGCTTTTAGTGCCGACCGGGGTTGGGCTTTAGTACTGAGTTGGCCTTGGGCTTTTGGTGCCGACCGGAGTCGAGCTTTGGTGCCGAGCTAGCCTCGGGCTTTCAGTGTCGACCGGAGTCGGGCTTTGGGCTGAAAGGGTGAGATACTCGAACATATCTTTACTAGCCAAAAAGGTGAGTTATTCAAGTTCATGACAGAATGAAATATTCAAATTCATAATCAAACGTTGGTGTATATTACTGATAATACCGATGGAGGTTGTTAGAATTCCAGGTGCGGAGGAGTGGCTTCCCATCAAGTCCTTCGATTTGGTATGCTCCATGGTGGAGGACCTCGGTGACTCAGTAGGGTCCTTCCCAATTCGGTGACAGCTTGCCTCATTCCATTGGCTTCGAGACCTTGGCCCTCCTGAGAACCAGGTCCCTTGGTAGGAATGCCTTGGGATGGACACAAGTATTGTAGTACCTGCTAGCTCACTAGCGATAGGCAGCCATCCTGAGCCACGCTCGATCATGTACATCCTCGACGAGGTCGAGGTTGGCTCGCAGCCAGCTCGGGTTACCCTCCTCATCGTATGACTCCACCCGAGGACTCGGGATGCTGATCTCTATAGGGATGACAGCCTCAAACCCGAATACAAGGCTGAAGGGGGTCTCTCCGATGGGATCCCACGACATTGTGTGATAGGCCCAGAGCACGTTGGGGAGCTCCTCCATCCATCTTCCTTTGAAGTCATCTAGCTGCATTCTGAGCCCTTGGAGGATGGTGCGGTTTGTCACCTCAGCCGCCCCATTTGTTTAGGGATAGCCGACGAAGGTAAACCGCTGGCAGATGCCCAGCTCAGCGTAGAATTCTATGAAGGGGGCGTTGTCGAATTGTTGGCTGTTGTCTGTGATGAGGGTGTAAGGCAGTCCGAATCGGCAGATGATGGACTTTCAGAAGAAAGATTTCATCTTGCCCCCGATGATTTTTGCCAGTGCCTTGGCTTCAATCCACTTGGTGAAGTGGTCGATGGCGACCAATAGGAACCTCCACTGGCCGAAGGTCGGGGGGAATGGTCCTAGGATGTCCATCCTCCACTGAGCAAAGGGCCACAGGGCCACTAGGGGGCTCAGTTGAGAGGTCGGCTATCGCTAGATATTGGCATGTCACTCACAGCTATCGCATCTCTAAACCAGCTCGGCGATATCCTCCTTCATTGCGAGCCAGTAGTACCCCTGGCGCAGAGCCTTGTATGCCAGCGCTCTGCCCCCAGATGGCTCCCACAGATGCCTTCATGGATCTCGCAGAGGATGCAGTCAGCATCCGTAGGGCCAACACACTTAAGGATTGGATATGAGATGGACCTTCGGTATAGCTGCCCGTTTAGTATCAGAAACTTGAGAGCTCATCGTTCGAGCAGTTTGGCCTCCACTGGGTCCTCAGGGAGAGCGCCATCGGTAAGGTACCGGATGTAAGCATCCATCCAAGTAGGCTCTTGGCTGACCAACAGGCTTCCTCGGTGGCCTCGATGCTTGGAACTTTTAGATGCTCCATATATGTCCTTCTCAAGGCCCCGTCGACCGGGGTGGCCAAATGAGACAACGCATTGGCTTTGGCATTCTCACCCCTAGGAATGTAGATGACACTAAAATAAGTAAAAAATGAGGTATGTGATTGGACCTTACTCAAATAGTGGGACATAATGGAATCTCGGGCCTCGTACTCTCCAGCGATTTGCCCAAAGACAAGTTGGGAGTCGGTAAAGGCTCTGAGATGCTTTACTCTGAGCTCCTTGGCTAGTTTCATTCCCGCTAGCAAGGCTTCATATTCTGCTTAATTGTTGATGGTGGAAAAAAGGAACCGGAGGGCATACTCTACCACCTCTCCCTCTGGGCTCGCTAGGATGAGTCCGGCTCCACTCCCCTAGGAGTTCGATATGCCATCCATATGAAGGATCTAGTCCTCCCTCTCTGCCTCGGCCGTCATATCTGAGGACGTCGAGTGGTGTTCTTCTATTTGCTCCTCGGTCCAGGTGCATTCAATCAGGAAGTCTGCTAGGACCTGGGACTTCATGGCTGACCTTGGCCGAAATGATAGGTCAAACTCCCCAATTTGATGGCCCACTTTGTGAGTCGGCCAGAGGTGTTTGGATGAGACAGGATCATCCTAAATGGTTGGTCCGTGAGCACCATGATCAAGTGGGCTTGGAAGTAAGATCTGAGACGCTGAGCAGAGACGATCAGTGTGAAAATAATTTTCTCAGTTTTGGAATACCTGGTCTCCGCATCATGAAGCACCTTGCTGGTGTAATAAATGGGCCTCTGTGCTCCGTCTGCATCAATGCGGACGAGCACAGAGCTGACCATCTCGGGGGAAGCCATGAGGTAGAGGAAGAGTTCCTCTCCCTTCCTTAGCTTAGACAGCAACGACGGAGTAGTCAAGAATTCTTTTAACTCCTTGAAGGCTTTCTGGCACTCCCCTATCCACTTGAAGCTGTTGACCTTGCACAAGGCCTTGAAGAAAGGTAGGCACCTCTTTGCTGACTTGGACAAGAAGCGGTTCAGGGCAGCCACCCTCCCGGTCAGGCGCTGCACTTCCTTCTTGTTGGCCGAAGGCCTCATGTCGAGGATGGCACAAATTTTGTTGGGGTTTGCCTCGATCTCTCGATGGGTCACCAAGAACCCCAGGAACTTGCCTGTCGTAACCCCAAAAGCACACTTGCGGGGATTTAGCCTCATCTGAAATCGACGAAGATTGCCAAAAGTCTTCACCAAGTTAGCAACATGGTCGCCGATGCAGATACTTTTGGTCAGCATGTCATCCACGTACACCTTCATGTTACGCCTGATCTGGTCCTTGAAGACCCTATTCATTAGCCTTTGATATGTAGCCCCCGCATTCTTTAGTCCGAAGGGCATTATCTTGTAGCAGTAGACACCCTTCTTAGTCACAAATGATGTAGCCTTCTCATTCGCCGGGTCCATCCTGATCTGATTGTACCCCAAGAAGGCATCCATGAAGCTGATAGTTTCATGGACGGACGTAGCATCCACCAGTTGGTCAATCCTGGGCATCGGAAAGCTATCTTTGGGGCATGCCTTGTTGAGGTCGGTGAAGTCGATGCACATCCACCAGCTCCCATTGGCCTTGTGGACCATCACTACGTTGGCCAGCCAATCCGGATAATGCACCTTCTGGATGTGGCTGGTGGCAATTAGCTTGCAAACCTCATCGTCAACGGGCTTCTATCGCTTAGGGGCAAAGCTACTCTTCTTCTGTTGAATTGGCCGACACTCAGGATTGATGTTGAGTTGGTAAATGATTACCTCTGTCGGTATGCCCGGCATGTTAGATGCTGACCATACAAAGATGTCCGAGTTGGCCCACAGGAAGGCAAGAAGTTGATCTCGCGCCTTCTCAGGGAGAAGGGCCCCAACTTGGACCATCCTCGCTGGGTCCTCCCCAGCGAAAAGGTCAACAAATGCTCGACCGGCTCCTCCCTCCTCTCCGAATCTATGGGATCAAGTGACTCAGGTGCCGGCGGAGTCATCACCCCCCAGGGACTGGGAGCTGTATGATAGCAGAGTGGCACCGGGTTCCACTCCCTACGCATCTCCCCGATTTTTTCACTAGTGGAAAATCTTACAAGCAGCCTCTTGATGGAGATGACGGCGTTTAGGGGGTTCAGACTCAGTCTTCCGAGGATGGCGTTGTAGGCCAAAGAAACTCGGATGATCAAGAACTTCATGAAGTCCGTACTTTGGCACGGCGGTGTCCCAACTATGACCGGAAGGGTGATCTTCCCCTCCAACCTCACAGAATCTCCAGTAAAGCCCATCAGGGGCATGGTTACAGGCCGAAGGGAGCCGAGGGACAAATTCATCCGAACAAAAGCATCGTAACTGAGAATGTTGACTAACTTCCACTGTCAATCAATATTCTCTTTATAGGGTATTTTGCGATCGTCATAGACATGACGATGCTATCATCATTATTGTTAACTACCCCCTTTAAGCTCCTTTTAGAAAAGGAAATTACAGAATCTACCCCTTCATCCACCCAGGGCCTCTTTGAAGTATCGCATGGCCCCCAGAAAATCATGGCTACGGTCTTCTCAGTCGAAACGTTGTCGATGCCGACCTAGGTAGATGGGGGTACTGACGGGCCCGGCGCGGTCGGGTTCCCCCCCTGACGAACTTCCCTAGGTGACCGCATTGGATGAGGTCCTTGATCGCCTTCTTCAGTTGGCAGCAGTCTTCCGTATCATGGCCATGATCCTGGTGGAAGCGGCAGTAAAGATTTTTGTTGCGGGGGGCTTCTGGCTTCATGGAAGGAGGGCGCTGAAGATACGACTTGCCCTCGATTTCCATTAGAAAATGGGATATCGGGGCGAGCGAAGGGGTAAAGGGCCCTTCCCTAGGGGCAAGCATCTGCGGTAGGTTGTTTGGCCAGCGAGGAGGATCAGGCCTCATGGGTCGAGCCTCAACATGCTCGGAATGGGCTTGCTTCTTGTTGGAACCTCCGTCTACCTCGCATCAAGAGGAGTCAGCCTCATCAGCATGGATGTACTTCTATGCCCGGCTTAACAACTCAATATAGGAGCCAAGGGATTTTTTTTCAAGGGAGCAGGCGAAGTGGGAAGGGCGGAGCCCTCGCTTCAAGGCCATAGTGGCCATAGAGTCCTCAAAGTTGTAGACTTCAAGCGCGGCCTCCTTGAACCAGGCCACGAAGTCCCTCAATGACTCGCCGCTCCTTGGCTGAACGGCAAACAAGCTATCGGCTACCCATGGGATCTTTCGGCATGCATCGAAGTGCACTAGGAAGGCCCTCTCCAGCTGCAAGAAGGAGTTAATGCTGCATGGCGGCAGGCAAGAGTACCAAGCACGTGCAGCCTTTCGAAGGATGGCAGGAAAGGTGATGCAGAGGAGGGAGTCGATCGCCCCCTGGACTTGCATGAGGACCTTGTAGCTCTCCAGATGGTCCAAGGGGTCAGTTATGCCGTCGTAGGGGTCCAGTTAAGGAAGGCATAACCGAGTCAAGATCGGTTCCTCCATAATGCGATGGGACAGTGGAGGGTGGCTATCATAGTCCGCCTCTGGCGGGTTAGTTATTTTGCGGCTAAGCTCCTCCAGCAGCTGGTTGTACTCATCTAGCCATCGCTCAGCCCGACAAGCGATCCGACCATGAAGGACCCTTCCCGCAAAGATCCCGAAGATGGAGAAGGGTGGCGACGATAATGATGCCTCCGTTCGGTCTCTTTCCCTTGCCACCAGTTAGGAGAAGCGCTAGCATGGTGAGAAGGGGACCAGGGCCTCTTGGAGGCCTCCCGGCAGTGATGCCTGGACAAGGTGCGGCGGCAGCAGATCTCCCGATGAGGGGATCTCCCACAGGTGGACTGTTGACTGGGTTGAATTATCCCCGTGCTCGGCGAGGGTGACCTTTGGTGCTGCTGTGCGGCCACTGGCTATTGTTGCAGCTCCTGGACTGTCACCACAAGTGATTGGACTTGCATGGTAAGGGCGGCGATTCGATCATCCTGGGGTGGTGGCGATGGCTATGTAGGAACACTGGCCTGGGGAACTAGGAGACCGATCTTCGGCTGCTTAGCTCCCTGGCGATGCCCCCTAGCGCAGCTGGTGAAAATCTTCTGGGCGCGCGTCACCACTATCTTCTTGTTTGCTTAGAAAAAAAGTCTGTAGCTGGCTGGTTCGAAACTTTCTACCTCTTTTTCCCCTATCTGGCGCGCCAATCTGTTGCCGCCAAGTCACATTCCTCGAACGTAAGGTAGCGGAGAGGATCCCGAAGGACTGTGAGTATACTTGGGGAATCTTCTAATGCCTTCTCCTCGATGGGATTCTTGCAAGAAAGTCTCCAGGGACCGATTGCATCGGTGGGGACCCTCCGACGCTCAAGTAAGCTACTTGGGAAACAGTGAAGAAAGAGATAAAGGAATTAGCTAGAGAAATTTGGAGTTCAGATCCCTTCTCTCGTTATGAGTGAAGGTTCTTATACCTGTCTAAAGGTTCCTCTTACCCACTTTTGAAGGTTGTTGATTCTGAGACGTTATTGTCTAGTAGTGGACAGGCGGCAGGGTTGATAGGGACAACCCGCAACCATCCCTGGGTTTGTCAGGAATAGCCTTGCTCGTCAGTATTCTGCCAAGAGTGGTGCCACAGGCGGTAGGTGGGCTGGGTCATGTCAGGCGTGTGTCGTAACTGGCAGTAGCCATGCACAGTTTCAAGCGGTTGGTGGGCCACATGGCGATTGCAGGTGGTTGAAATCCAAGGCCGAGGGAACATGAAGTTCGAGGCCGAGGGGGTCCTGAAGCCCGAGGTGAGGGGACCTTGGAGTTCGAGGCCAAGAGAACCTGGAGTCCGAGGCCGAGGGCACCTTGGAGCCCGAGGCTGAGGGGATCTGGAGCCCGAGGCCGAGAGGACCTGAAGTCCGAGGCCGAGGGGACCTGGAGCCCGAGGCCGAGGGGACCTGGAGCCCGAGGCCGAGGGGACCCTGGAGTTCGAGGCCGGGGTTCCATCAGTTGCCCCTTCCATTAGCCCTAACGTGGCTTGATCAGCCACATCAATACCAACATAAGTTGTATCAAATAGCGTGATTGCTATTCATAATGGATTTACACAAACTACTATAATAATTTAACATTCATTTATTTTAGGTTTTAATTAAAGATTCACTATGCTAGTCTCTATAATGGAAAAAATCCTACCATTTAGGTGGCCTCCATCTTGCAATAGATCCAAATGCCTCTAGTTCTAATGGATGCAATAATTAAATCCAAGCATCTAGTACAATTCAAGAGTTCGAACCAATAGGAGGGGTTGATTTCACTTTCTTGGCCTGAACTGGAATGAAGTTTCAATTTTTAGTTTGGTGAAGGGTTGAGCCAATGTCTCTGATGTGGGTTTTCCCCATTTTTGGTCCATTAGAATTATACAGCTTGTAGTTTCTGTGCATATATTAGATGCTCAGTGAACAACATGCCAATTAACAAGAGTTAAGATAGGGATTGTACTGTAGAGATGATGCATCTAAAGGCATAATGGATAACCTTGATAGAACACTTAATTTGGGATTGGATAAGTTTATTTCAGTTTGTTTTTTAGCAAGCAGGAAGATGACAGTCATGAAAGCAAGGAATGTGGACAGAAGCTCAGTAACTATTTGGACCACCAAAGCTCTTCTTTTTCAGACCAAGATAATCCTAAATATTTCAAAAGATTCTCTAATTTAAAGAGTGGAAGGGAACAAGCTTCAAGCTTTGGATTGTTTAGATTCTTGATAAAAGATATGGCAAAGGAAGAGCTTGCATGGCATAGATGCTGGTAGATGTTCTTTAGGTGTCATCATCAAACCTGGAAGGTCCAGGCACGGTTGAAAATATTAAGTCACAACACACACACAAATTCCTCTAGAGTGCATCTAGAATAGAGGAATATGTAGGGGATGACACTTATTCCCTTCTTTATCCAGCCAAACAAACTTTTGGCCTGAGCATGCTGTGGCTTATTCTCTTCTTTATCTAGCCAAACAAACTTTTGGCCTGAGCATGCTGTGGCTTATTCCTTGTTATGATGCATGAGGGGAACTTCTTTCTATCTTTCTCAACTTAAGGGATAAGTGGAGAGAGAGTAGAATAGGTTTATTACATACCATGTAATACATTAATTATTATATAAGGTAGAATTATGTACGAATATAGCTAAGTTCAAAATCTAATTCAACATCAGATTACTTTTTTCTTTTTTGAATCTACATGAATTTCAGAGTTCTTATATGTTCTATTTTTTTTAATTTTTGAGATCCATAAATTGTATAAATTTAAGAATGAAAAGATGATCGAATTTAAATTTAACTGTATTTGAATGAAGCCAAGTCTATCCCTTATTATATTATCTTTTTAATTTTTCATCTACTTTTAAAGTGCATGAAAAGTTGAGAATAGGTACTATCTAATATTCTTGAAAGAAGTATGTGTACTCTATATTTACCAACAAAAGAATAGTAAAAATGATCGAAGAGATGCTAGCTTTATCTTACAATAAGCTTCAATTTAATTATCATGAGTTCGAATTTGGCATCCCCTACGATAGGTAGCCGGGCTTCTAATATTATTTTATATGATTGGAAATGGGGATCCTTAACGGCAGCAAAGGCAATACAATACAATCCCTATTTTGTAGGATGGTTTCTTCTAATTTTGTACACTCAACTAGGGTTGTAATTGAGCTGAACCACTCACTAGCTACTTGAGGCTCAGCTTGATAAAAGCTCGTTTATGTTCGGCTTGTCATGTAAACGAGCTGAGCTTGAGCTTATTTTATATCTGGTTTGATAAATGAGCCAAGCTTGAGCACGGAAGCAGATTCGATTAAGAGCTTGCAAGTTGGCTCGATTAGGAGCTCGTAAACAAGATGTCCTTTCATCTTCTCTGTCTTTTCATCCTTTCTTACTACTTTTTGGGTATAAGAATTGAACTTTTTTTTATTATTCTCGAGCCGAGCTTTAAAGAAGCTCAATTCAAACTCGAGCTTGAAATGAGCTCAATTCAAGCTCGAGCTTGAAACGAGCTCAATTCAAGCTCGAGCTTGAAACGAGCTTTTTCTGAGTCGAGCTTGTCGAGCTTTTTAATCATACCAAATAAGCGATCTCGAACCGAGCTCGATTCGAGTCCGAGCTTTTTATAATCAAGCTTGAGCCGAGCTTGAACATGATTTTTCAAATTTAAACAAGCTCGAACTTAAGTATTTGTTAACGAGCTGAGCTTGAGCATGAAAAAACTCGGCTCGGCTCAGCTCGATTGCAGCCCTACACTCAACTTTAATTATGGCCTATTTTATTGCTTTTTCATCCATATATTTTGTTACATTTGGATTACATACTGTCTGCTAAATTATTTAAATAATAAATTAATGTTTGACCTTTTAGTAAATCAAACTTTAACATTTAGTCATTAGCTGCATATCATAATATCAATTTTTTAATATTTTTGATCTTTTTAATTGCACAATAATTACATGCATACTTGTATTTATAATATATGATAAGAAAATAACTATATAAAATAAAAAATAACTTGTGTGCAATGAGAAGATAACTATGTAGTGAAAAAATAAATACACATATGTATATAGTTATTATCTTACTTATTTTTCACATATATTGTGGGATTATGAGAAAGATTGAAAAAAATTTGTACAATGAAACAGATATTACGTGGTTGGTTGGTCTGTTATAAAGCTAAGTATCAATTTGCCCTCCTTTTAAATTGAATCCATAGGATTTGGACCATTAATCTCATGAAAGCAACCGGTTTAATTTATCCATGCATTGAATTACACAAATATGCTACTTTTTATTAGATATAATATAATAAGATGAAGATATGAAATATAATTTTAGTGGAAGTATAAATACAAATAAAGAAACAATAAAGATTGTAAGCCAAAAGATATTAAGGAGTAAAAAATTTAGGTATTTGAAATTAATTATCCAGTAAGAAGGTGAAATAGGTGAAGATGTGAATCATAGAGTTAAAGCAGGATGGATTAAGTAGAGGAGTGATTCAGAAGTATTGTATGATCAACGCATCCCATTAAAATTAAAAAAATTATAAAACCCCTATTAGGTCAGTTATGCTATATGGCACAGGGCAATATTGAAACAACATGTGAATAAATTAAGTATGACAAAAATGCGTATGTTAAGATGGATATGTGGTAAAACTTTAAAAGATAGAATTAGAAATAAACATAAATGATACGAGTAGCCCCAATTGAAGATAAAATGAGAGAATATCGATTGGATGGTTTGGACATATACAATGTAGACATTTAAATGCTTCGGTTAGAAAGAGTAATCTTTTAACATATATGGTAAGGATATAAGTAGAGGTAGACCTAAACTAATATGAATAGAAATAATTAAAAAAGATATAACTATTTGTAATTTGAATGTCGGTCCTAAATAGAGTAGAGTGGAGGAAGCAGATTCATGTAGCCGATCCTATGTAGTAAAAAAAAAAAAAGCTTAGATGAGTTGCATCATCAAGAATAAAATCTTTTTAATTAATTAAAAAAATAATGCAACCAGCCACTCTTGCAACTCTTTTAAGCCAAAAGATGAATGGGGAAGAATAAGCATCGCTATCAGTACGTAAAGATGGAAAGTAGCTTCATTGGATAAAATTAATAGCGATTGAATAGGAATCAACTATGATTTAATGTATAAGAAAAAATTAGAAAAATAAAAAATCGTTCATTAGAGGGCATTAAAGTTGCCTAAAATTTAGTACAATAAATGTTATCAAGCTTGAGATGAAAAAAATAATTTGGATATCTATTATTTATATTCTTTTATATCATAATTTTTTTACATAAGTTATTTAAATTTATCGATTTTTTATAATATTTTTCATACTTTTGAATTTATTTTGCAAATTGATCGTATACTATTCTTTTGTATTGGAGTCCAATTCTCATATACGAAAGTATATTGAATGTACGGCATTGTATAACATTATGTATAATGGCAAATAAGACTATTTTTTCGGCTCCGTTATTTATTAAATAAAACAAAAAATCATAATAAAAATATAGGATCAAAAAATATATTATTGGTATAAAAATTAATAAAAAATGATAAGAAAAAATATGTTAAAATTTTTTTTTAATATCCATCAATGTCAGAAAGCGGATGAAGATTACCAGAGATAAATTAATAGAACAAGTAAAAATTATAAAGAAGCAATAGTATTTTTTAAATTTAACTTATAGATAAAAAATCATCATCTTTCTTATGAATTAATTAGTCAATTTTTATTTAATAAGTAAATAATATTTATGAAAACTTAATTTACCTATCATTATCTTCTTGATCAAAGCAAGAAGATAAGAATAAATTAGTCAATTTTTTTTTAAAAAAAGCTCATCAAACTTATCCATCGGAGAATGATCAGAAACATGGGGGAGAGGGACAGGCAACTCATTGCCTTTGACGTTCGATTTAGCAATAGCAAGGATGGAGAAAGAATACGGTGAAATGGTTGACGGCCTTCGGTCATTTCATCTCCACCGACCTGGCACCCGAGAAAAGAACTGCAGCATCGCCAGGCCACTCCGATCATTATTATAAGCCCCTCCACTTGAAGTTCTCCGGATTAGAGAAGAGGTAACAGAGAGGTAGAGAGAGACCTCGGCAAAAGAAAGCAAACCAAAATCCCTGGTTCTCTGTCTTCTTCTCTTCCTCGACTGCAAGCCAACGTTAATTCTTTCCTCATTCTGTTAACTTCTCCCAAGAGGTTGAGAGAGAGAGAAAAAAAAAAGAGATATGTCTCTTAGTAGCTCCTGCTCTATTGCCTCCTCCCACGCCTCTGTCATCATGATCACCAGCTTCTTCCGTCACAAGCTATAGAAGAAGAGCTTGAAATAGTGGGGGTACAAGAAAGACCTCTCAGTATAGGGAGAAATCATGGCCTTCTCATCTTAAGCCAGCTCTCCAAGGAGTTCCGGAAAAATCTCTCCTTTTCTTGGTTTTCCCCCACCTGAGTTGAAGAAAGGGAAAGGAGAAGTGGAAGAAGGAGAGATAAGAGCTCGGGAAGGAGTTGTTGATTTAAGGTAAAGTTTTAAGAAGTATCGGAAAAATTCCTCCTCCTTTCTTCATCTAAGTCAGTTAAAAGAGACAGAGAGGGAGGGAGACAGGGGAAGAAGATGGCGGGAATGAGGGCATGTCGGGGCCCAAATATGGCGGTTTTGCTACAGAACGAAGGGATCCCTCCGATGCTATCGAGGCCCTGCTCGTTTCGGGCTCCTCCCATGGCGGATTTCTTGGTAACCGTCACGGGCTTGTTTTGAATTTTGGAATTTAGTTTGGGCGATGATATTCTTATTCCTTCCTTATTTAATTGGTTCTGATTTTAATTTTAGATTGTTTATTATTATTTTTCTTATTTTGGACCACTTGTATTTCTGATCTTCGAATTGGAGCTTGAACTGATAAATTTGTAAAGTTCAAGATTACACGTTATATGGTTTGTTTTTAATAAAAAAATTTTTTGCTGGTTTTTTCTAGTAAGAATTTTCTTTTATGACGTTATTCGGAACCAATCTTAGATTTGTCTACCTTACAATAGGTTCTTCCAAATCTGATATGATTTTGTAATTTTTGGTCACGAGGATAGCTACAAAAACCACTTTGATGGAGACTTTTGTGAGGACCTTCTCCTGGATTCAATGCATATAATTTAAACAACGTTCTCTATCAATAATTTTGTATTTACAAAACTGAATACATATTTATATGAAACGCTTCCACAATTTTGCTGCTCAAATTTGATTTGATTACAGAGTAAATGTACTCTATTGATTCTTTTTCATCAAATCTTACAGTGATTGCGTATTAGATTTAGAAACCTTTTTTTTATAGTTTTCTCTATGCCCTCCATGATTCAAGCTGGTAGATGAAGTTATCCATGGCCACAGGTAGAAGATATATACGTTGAAGGTTAAGTCTGAGTAAAAATTCTTTTTGTCCTCAGGCTTGACATCCATGATGAATATTGAAGATGTT
>UESW01002463.1:0-18860 GCA_900491605.1 Calamus simplicifolius
AGAAAGAAGAAGAAGAAGATTTCAGAGTTTTAAAATAAAGAGATTAAACCCCTGGAATACTGATTGGAATCCCCAAATATGATGCTAATAAACCCAAGAGACTTCAAAGGGCAGATTGCTCACTGTTTTGCACAAACTTCAAATTCGGAGCCCAACTCACCTTGCTCAATGTCTCCAATCAAACCAACGAATTTCAAGCTGAAAATTGGTGGTTTATTGCTTTGTAGTATGGAGAACACGTGGGTAAATTTTGAGGATTTTCTGGGTTGTTTTGGTGGATGAACAGATTGGTCTTTCTTTTTCCTCAGAATTTTTTTTTTTTTTTTTTTGAGGATTTCTGGTTTCTTTTTTTTTTTTTTTTTTTGAAGTTCAATACCCCCACAAGATTACTTGACCGTTTGCACAGCAAGCTCAAAGAAGAAATGAAGAAATCTCCCTTTGATCTAGGGCCTTGAAAAGAAAGCAGAAAATTGGAAGATGAAGAGTTAGTCTGGAAAAACACTACCTTGTTAGGATGATTTGCAGCTCTGATACCAAATGATGAACGGATCTTTAGAATCACCTCAACAAGGATATCTTCTTCAGTTGATTAACACAACCCCAACCCGTGAAGAGGCACTAACCGAATCAGAAGAAGAAGGCCAAGGAACCAAATCACAATAGAAACAGGTTCTAAGGTAACTTGATTATCAAAGATAAAATAGTCAATTGGCTAAAATGACTAAGTCCTAGTTCTTTCAAGAAGCAAGGAAGAAATAATGCTCTCAATTGGATTATAACCAAAAGAAAATTCGGAATTGTTCATTAACCTTCAATCTGAAGTTCAGCATACAATATATAGATCTTCAAGAATAGGAAAAGCCAAATATAGCAATAAATACTACACACCCTCATAAGTTCTGCATGTTCCAAAGCTCATTAATAGGCTGCAATGCATGTCTCATCTGCAATGCAGTCTCAAAGCTCATAATTAGGCTGCAATGCATAGTCTCAAAGCTCATTAATTAGGCTGCAATGCATAGTCTCAAAGCTCATTAATTAGGCTGCAATGGTCCACCTGGCAAAGAGTCAAACACTTGAATTCTTCCACTTGGCCGTTTGCTTCTCCATGGCTGATTACTCCTGGGCCAATTGCTTCCATGATCAAGCTTTGGAGTTCCTTAGCTTGGCTCTAGTTATGGGACCTTGATAGCTTAATGATGGAGCTCCTTCATCAATATTGAACTTAATTCCGATTTGATCAAAGTTTAGTCGAATCCAATCTTAGAGCAATGTTACATTTATTCGATTTGTTCCGGGTTTGATTTTAGTTTAATCCACCCTTATCTTAGAGCAATGCTTTAAATTGAACTTGATTGGGGTTTGATCGAAGTTTGATTGAATTCGATCAAACAATAGAATCCAGATTGGACTTGATTCGGGTTTGATATAAGTTTGATCCAACTCGATCCTCGAGCAGCGCTCTCGATTTGACTTGATTCGGCAGGTTTGATCTATATATTAATCCAACCTTTTCTTAGAGCAAAGCTGCGAATTAGACTTGATTCATGTGGATCTAATTTGATCTAACCTGGACTTGTTGCAATGCTTTGGATTGGCCTTGTTTTGGAATTTGATCTAAGTTTGGCTCGACCCGATCTTGGAGCATCACTTCCAATTAGACTTGGCTCAGGTTTGATCTAAGTTTGATCCAATCCGAACTTTTAGAGCAACATTCCGAATTCAAATTGATTTAGCCTTGATTTGGCCCGATCTTGTAGCAACGCTCTAGATTGAACTTCATTTAGCTTGATGTAGGTTAGATCTAGTCCAATCATGGAGTAATGCTTCGATTGATCTTGATTTCATTTTGATTTAAAGCAATGCTCTAGATCAAACTTGATTCGGGTTTGATTTAAGTTTCATTAACCCAATCCTGAAGCGACATTCATGATTTGGGTTGATTGAAAAGAGATCAAAGTTTGATCTAGGCTGATTATATTATAATGTTTTAGATCGAAATTGATTCGGGTTTGATCTTATTTGATCTAAACTAATCATGGAGTGACACTCTAAATTGAACTCGATTCGGGTTTGATCTAACTTGATATTGGAACAATGCTCCTAATTTAACTTGATTCAGGTTCGATCATAGTTTGATCTAACTTGATCTCGAAGCAATGCTTCATATTATACTTAATTTGGGCTCCATCTTGGTTTAAACTAACCCGATCTTGAAGCAACACTCTAAAATAGACTTGATTTGGGTTTTTTTTTTATCAAACCCGATTTTAGGGCAACGCTTTAGATTTGATCTGATTCGGTTTTAATCTAGGTTTGATCGAACCCAATCTTAGTGCAATGCTCTCGATTAAACTTGATTTGGGTATTATCTTTATTTCATCGGGCCTACCTAATCTTGGAGCAACACTCAAAATTGGACTTGATTAATGTTTGATCTAACCTGATCATGCAGCATCACACTCTCCAATTGAACTTGATTCATCCTAGAGCAATACAACCCGACCTTAGAGAAAATGCTCCATATCGAACTTTATTTGGGTTTGACCTAAGTTTGATCCGACCTTATCTTGGAACAATGCATTAAATTGCATTTGATTCATCATGCATTTGATTCATATTTTGATTTGAGTCTGAACCAAATCAATCTTGGAGGAATGCTGCAGCATATTGCACTTAATTCGAGATTGATATAAGTTTGATCCAATACGATCTTTGAGGAATGCTCCCTACATTGGACTTGATTTGGGTTTTGATCTTGCTTTGATCAAGCTCACAATCTAAGATCAAGGCTTGATATTGAACTTAATTCCGATTTGATCAAAGTTTAGTCGAATCCGATCTTAGAGCAATGTTACACTTATTCCATTTGTTAATGCGGGTTTGATTTGAGTTTAATCCACCCTTATCTTAGAGCAATGCTTTAAATTGAACTTGATTGGGGTTTGATCGAAGTTTGATTGAATTCGATCTAACAATAGAATCCAGATTGGACTTGATTCGGGTTTGATATAAGTTTGATCCAACTCGATCCTCAAGCAGCGCTCTCGATTTGACTTGATTCGGCGGGTTTGAATCTATATATTAATCCAACCTTTTCTTAGAGCAATGCTGCGAATTAGACTTGATTCATGTGGATCTAATTTGATCTAACCTGGTCTTGTTGCAATGCTTTGGATTGGACTTGTTTTGGAATTTGATCTAAGTTTGGCTCGACCCGATCTGGGAGCATCACTTCCAATTGACTTGGCTCAGGTTTGATCTAAGTTTGATCCAATCCGAACTTTTAGAGCAACATTCCGAATTCAAATTGATTTAGCCTTGATTTGGCCCGATCTTGTAGCAACGCTCCAGATTGAACTTCATTTAGCTTGATGTAGGTTAGATCTAGTCCAATCATGGAGTAATGCTTCAATTGATCTTGATTTCAGTTTGATTTAAAGCAATGCTCTAGATCGAACTTGATTCGGGTTTGATTTAAGTTTCATTAACCCAATCCTGAAGCGACATTCATGATTGGTGTTGATTGAAAAGAGATCAAAGTTTGATCTAGGCTGATCATATTATAATATTTTAGATCGAAATTGATTCGGGTTTGATCTTATTTGATCTAAACTAATCATGGAGTGACACTCTAAATTGAACTCGATTCGGGTTTGATATAACTTGATCTTGGAACAATGCTCCTAATTTAACTTGATTCAGGTTCGATCATAGTTTGATCTAACTTGATCTCGAAGCAATGCTTCATATTATACTTAATTTGGGCTCCATCTTGGTTTAAACTAACTCGATCTCGAAGCAACACTCTAAAATAGATTGATTTAGAATTGTTGTTTTATCAAACCCGATTTAGGGCAACGCTTTAGATTTGATCTGATTCGGTTTTAATCTAGGTTTGATCGAACCCAATCTTAGTGCAATGCTCTCGATTAAACTTGATTTGGGTATTATATTTATTTCATCGGGCCTACCTAATCTTTGGAGCAACACTCAAAATTGGACTTGATTAATGTTTGATCTAACCTGATCATGCAGCATCACACTCTCCATATTGAACTTGATTCATCCTAAAACAATCCAACCCGACCTCAGAGAAAATGCTCCATATCGAACTTTATTTGGGTTTGACCTAAGTTTGATCCGACCTTATCTTGGAACAAATTGCATTTGATTTATATTTTGATTTGAGTCTGAACCAAATCAATCTTGGAGGAATGCAGCAGCATATTTCACTTAATTCGAGATTGATATAAGTTTGATTCAATACGATCTTTGAGGAATGCTCTACATTGGACTTGATTTGGGTTTTGATCTTGCTTTGATCAAGCTCACAATCTAAGATCAAGGCTCGATATTGAACTTAATTCCGATTTGATCAAAGTTTAGTCGAATCCGATCTTAGAGCATTGTTAAACTTATTCGATTTGTTCCGGGTTCGATTTGAGTTTAATCCACCCTTATCTTAGAGCAATGCTTTAAATTGAACTTGATTGGGGTTTGATCGAAGTTTGATTGAATTCGATCTAACAATAGAATCCAGATTGGACTTGATTCGGGTTTGATATAAGTTTGATCCAACTCGATCCTCGAGCAGCGCTTCGATTTGACTTGATTCGGCGGGTTTGATCTATATATTAATCCAACCTTTTCTTAGAGCAATGCTGCGAATTAGACTTGATTCATGTGGATCTAATTTGATCTAACTGGTCTTGTTGCAATACTTTGGATTGGACTTGTTTTGGAATTTGATCTAAGTTTGGCTCGACCCGATCTTGGAGCATCACTTCCAATTGGACTTGGCTCAGGTTTGATCTAAGTTTGATCCAATCCAAACTTTTAGATCAACATTCCGAATTCAAATTTATTTAGCCTTGATTTGGCCCGATCTTGTAGCAACGCTCCATATTGAACTTCATTTAGCTTGATGTAGGTTAGATCTAGTCCAATCATGGAGTAATGCTTCGATTGATCTTGATTTTAGTTTGATTTAAAGAAATGCTCTAGATCGAACCTGATTCGGGTTCGATTTAAGTTTCATTAACCCATCCTGAAGCGACATTTATGATTGGGGTTGATTGAAAAGAGATCAAAGTTTGATCTAGTTTATCATATTATATTGTTTTAGGTCGAAATTGATTTGGGTTTGATCTTATTTGATCTAAACTAATAATGGAGTGACACTCTAAAATGAACTCGATTCGGGTTTGATCTAACTTGATCTTGGAACAATGCTCCTAATTTAACTTGATTCAGGTTCGATCATAGTTTGATCTAACTTGATCTTGAAGCAATGCTTCATATTATACTTAATTTGGGCTCCTTTTTTTTTTTTTTTTTTGAAAGTTAAATGGGGTGAATTGTATTGATTAGCTGTAATAGGTACAAGAGATCGGGACAAAGCCCGAAGAGAGGTAGAGACCTCAAAAGAAAGTCAGACCTCAAAAGAAAATCATAGGAATACATCCAGCGAGAGGTAGAGACCTCAAAGAAAATCAGACCGGATTACATCCAGAACCTAACAAAAAAACTCATAAGATGAGCTACGAAGGAGATCAGCACAGGAGAGATGGGGAAAACTGCCACCTATCAATCAATTGGAGATTTGCAGTATTTCTGGGGAACTTTGCACCATCAAGCTTTAGCCTGACCGAATCCATAATCTTTATAACAATACCTTTTTCGGTGAGAGGTGCTCGCCCATGCATGCGATAGTTCCTTTCATTCCAAATGAAGTACACAGTAGCTCCAAAAGCAAGTCTACTGACACAGGAGAGGAGAGAAGACCCTTTGAGTTTCCTACTAATCCACGGCCTCAATCTCTCCCAAGTAGAAGGATATTGCGCTAAACCACAGATAGTCGCAATGGACTGCCAAACCCGAGCGGAAAAGGGGCAGCTAAAGAACAGATGACCATGGTCCTCAGAACGACCTTGACATAAAGAACAAGTCATGTGACCGAGAATGCCAAAAGATAGCAGACGATCCTGAGTAGAGTCTACCTTTAATAGCTAACCATAAAATGAAGGAGTGCCTGGGAACATGAAACTTAAACCAAACCAAATGAGCCCAGTAGACCCGCTGGGAAGGAGACCGGAGAGCATTCCAAGCTCTTTTGATAGAGAATCCAGAAGACCCATCCCATAAAGTCTTATCCTGACGACTGCAATCAGGAGAAGGAAGTGAACAGGATTCGCCTTTCAGATTGATCAAATCAATAGAATTTGCAGCAGGCCACATCCAGGTTCCAGAAGAGATAATAGCACTAACCTTTGCATCTTTGGAAAGACCCGAGTCAGTAATAACTTAATTTGGGCTCCATCTTGGTTTAAACTAACCCGATCTTGAAGCAACACTCTAAAATAGACTTGATTTAGGTTTGTTGTTTTATCAAACCCGATTTTAGGGCAACGCTTTAGATTTGATCTGATTCGGTTTTAATCTAGGTTTGATCGAACCCAATCTTAGTGCAATGCTCTCGATTAAACTTGATTTCTGTATTATCTTCATTTCATCGGGCCTACCTAATCTTGGAGCAACACTCAAAATTGGACTTGATTAATGTTTGATCTAACCTGATCATGCAGCATCACACTCTCCATATTGAACTTGATTCATCCTAGAGCAATCCAACCCAACCTTAGAGAAAATGCTCTATATCGAACTTTATTTGGGTTTGACCTAAGTTTGATCTAACCTTATCTTGGAACAATGCCTTAAATTGCATTTGATTCATATTTTGATTTGAGTCTGAACCAAATCAATCTTGGAGGAATGCAGCAGCATATTGCACTTAATTCGAGATTGATATAAGTTTGATCCAATACGATCTTTGAGGAATGCTCTACATTGGACTTGATTTGGGTTTTGATCTTGCTTTGATCAAGCTCACAATCTAAGATCAAGGCTCGATATTGAACTTAATTCTGATTTGATCAAAGTTTAGTCGAATCCGATCTTAGAGCAATGTTACACTTATTCGATTTGTTCCGGGTTTAATTTGAGTTTAATCCACCCTTTTTTTTTTGAGAGGTGAGTTTAATCCACCCTTATCTTAGAGCAATGCTTTAAATTGAACTTGATTGGGGTTTGATCGAAGTTTGATTGAATTCGATCAAACAATAGAATCCAGATTGGACTTGATTCGGGTTTGATATAAGTTTGATCCAACTCGATCCTCGAGCAGCGCTCTCGATTTGACTTGATTCGGCGGCGGGTTTGATCTATATATTAATCCAACCTTTTTTAGAGCAATGCTGCTAATTAGACTTGATTCATGTGGATCTAATTAGATCTAACCTTGTCTTGTTGCAATGCTTTGGATTGGACTTGTTTTGAAATTTGATCTAAGTTTGGCTCGACCCGATCTTGGAGCATCACTTCCAATTGGACTTGGCTCAGGTTTGATCTAAGTCTGATGCAATCCGAACTTTTAGATCAACATTCCGAATTCAAATTTATTTAGCCTTGATTTGGCCCGATCTTATAGCAATGCTCCATATTGAACTTCATTTAGCTTGATGTAGGTAAGATATAGTCCAATCATGGAGTAATGCTTCGATTGATCTTGATTTTAGTTTGATTTAAAGAAATGCTCTAGATCGAACCTGATTCGGGTTTGATTTAAGTTTCATTAACCCAATCCTGAAGCGACATTCATGATTGGGGTTGATTGAAAAGAGTTCAAAGTTTGATCTAGGTTTATCATATTATAATGTTTTAGGTCGAAATTGATTGGGTTTGATCTTATTTGATCTAAACTAATAATGGAGTAACACTCTAAATTGAACTCGATTCGGGTTTGATCTAACTTGATCTTGGAACAATGCTCCTAATTTAACTTGATTCAGGTTCGATCATAGTTTGATCTAACTTGATCTTGAAGCAATGCTTCATATTATACTTAATTTGGGCTCCATCTTGGTTTAAACTAACCCGATCTTGAAGCAACACTCTAAAATAGACTTGATTTAGGTTTGTTGTTTTATCAAACCCGATTTTAGGGCAACGCTTTAGATTTGATCTGATTCGGTTTTAATCTAGGTTTGATCGAACCCAATCTTAGTGCAATGCTCTCGATTAAACTTGATTTGGGTATTATCTTTATTTCATCGGGCCTACCTAATCTTGTAGCAACACTTAAAATTGGACTTGATTAATGTTTGATCTAACCTGATCATGCAGCATCACACTCTCCATATTGAACTTGATTCATCCTAGAGCAATCCAACCCGACCTTAGAGAAAATGCTCTATATCGAACTTTATTTGGGTTTGACCTAAGTTTGATCCGACCTTATCTTAGAACAATGCGTTAAATTGCATTTGATTCATATTTTGATTTGAGTCTGAACCAAATCAATCTTGGAGGAATGCAACAACATATTTCACTTAATTCGAGATTGATATAAAGTTTGATCAAATACGATCTTTGAGGAATGCTCTACATTGGACTTGATTTGTGTTTTGATCTTGCTTTGATCAAGGCTCGATATTGAACTTAATTCCGATTTGATCAAAGTTTAGTCGAATCCGATCTTAGAGCAATGTTACATTTATTCGATTTGTTCCGGGTTTGATTTTAGTTTAATCCACCCTTATCTTAGAGCAATGCTTTAAATTGAACTTGATTGGGGTTTGATCGAAGTTTGATTGAATTCGATCAAACAATAGAATCCAGAATGGACTTGATTCGGGTTTGATATAAGTTTGATCCAACTCGATCCTCGAGCAGCGCTCTCGATTTGACTTGATTCGGCAGGTTTGATCTATATATTAATCCAACCTTTTCTTAGAGCAAAGCTGCGAATTAGACTTGATTCATGTGGATCTAATTTGATCTAACCTGGTCTTGTTGCAATGCTTTGGATTGGACTTGTTTTGGAATTTGATCTAAGTTTGGCTTGACCCAATCTTGGAGAATCACTTCCAATTAGACTTGGCTCAGGTTTGATCTAAGTTTGATCCAATCCAAACTTTTAGAGCAACATTCCGAATTTAAATTGATTTAGCCTTGATTTGGCCTGATCTTGTAGCAATGCTCCAGATTGAACTTCATTTAGCTTGATGTAGGTTAGATCTAGTCCAATCATGGAGTAATGCTTCGATTGATCTTGATTTCATTTTGATTTAAAGCAATGCTCTAGATCAAACTTGATTCGGGTTTGATTTAAGTTTCATTAACCCAATCCTGAAGCGACATTCATGATTGGGGTTGATTGAAAAGAGATCAAAGTTTAATCTAGGCTGATTATATTATAATGTTTTAGATCGAAATTGATTCAGGTTTGATCTTATTTGATCTAAACTAATCATGGAGTGACACTCTAAATTGAACTCGATTCGGGTTTGATCTAACTTGATATTGGAACAATGCTCCTAATTTAACTTGATTCAGGTTCGATCATAGTTTGATCTAACTTGATCTCGAAGCAATGCTTCATATTATACTTAATTTGGGCTCTATCTTCCGGGTTGTTGCCCCGGGGTTTTGTACTTATTTCATCCTTTCTTTATTAATATAATTCACCTTCACTTTTCAAAAAAAAATTTGGGCTCTATCTTGGTTTAAACTAACCCGATCTTGAAGCAACACTCTAAAATAGACTTGATTTGGGTTTTTTTTTATCAAACCCGATTTTAGGGCAACGCTTTAGATTTGATCTGATTCGGTTTTAGTCTAGGTTTGATCGAACCCAATCTTAGTGCAATGCTCTCGATTAAACTTGATTTGGGTATTATCTTTATTTCATCGTGCCTACCTAATCTTGGAGCAACACTCAAAATTGGACTTGATTAATGTTTGATCTAACCTGATCATGCAGCATCACACTCTCCAATTGAACTTGATTCATCCTAGAGCAATACAACCCGACCTTAGAGAAAATGCTCCATATCGAACTTTATTTGGGTTTGACCTAAGTTTGATCCGACCTTATCTTGGAACAATGCGTTAAATTGCATTTGATTCATATTTTGATTTGAGTCTGAACCAAATCAATCTTGGAGGAATGCAACAACATATTTCACTTAATTCGAGATTGATATAAAGTTTGATCAAATACGATCTTTGAGGAATGCTCTACATTGGACTTGATTTGTGTTTTGATCTTGCTTTGATCAAGGCTCGATATTGAACTTAATTCCGATTTGATCAAAGTTTAGTCGAATCCGATCTTAGAGCAATGTTACATTTATTCGATTTGTTCCGGGTTTGATTTTAGTTTAATCCACCCTTATCTTAGAGCAATGCTTTAAATTGAACTTGATTGGGGTTTGATCGAAGTTTGATTGAATTCGATCAAACAATAGAATCCAGAATGGACTTGATTCGGGTTTGATATAAGTTTGATCCAACTCGATCCTCGAGCAGCGCTCTCGATTTGACTTGATTCGGCAGGTTTGATCTATATATTAATCCAACCTTTTCTTAGAGCAAAGCTGCGAATTAGACTTGATTCATGTGGATCTAATTTGATCTAACCTGGTCTTGTTGCAATGCTTTGGATTGGACTTGTTTTGGAATTTGATCTAAGTTTGGCTTGACCCAATCTTGGAGAATCACTTCCAATTAGACTTGGCTCAGGTTTGATCTAAGTTTGATCCAATCCAAACTTTTAGAGCAACATTCCGAATTTAAATTGATTTAGCCTTGATTTGGCCTGATCTTGTAGCAATGCTCCAGATTGAACTTCATTTAGCTTGATGTAGGTTAGATCTAGTCCAATCATGGAGTAATGCTTCGATTGATCTTGATTTCATTTTGATTTAAAGCAATGCTCTAGATCAAACTTGATTCGGGTTTGATTTAAGTTTCATTAACCCAATCCTGAAGCGACATTCATGATTGGGGTTGATTGAAAAGAGATCAAAGTTTAATCTAGGCTGATTATATTATAATGTTTTAGATCGAAATTGATTCAGGTTTGATCTTATTTGATCTAAACTAATCATGGAGTGACACTCTAAATTGAACTCGATTCGGGTTTGATCTAACTTGATATTGGAACAATGCTCCTAATTTAACTTGATTCAGGTTCGATCATAGTTTGATCTAACTTGATCTCGAAGCAATGCTTCATATTATACTTAATTTGGGCTCTATCTTCCCGGGTTGTTGCCCCGGGGTTTTGTACTTATTTCATCCTTTCTTTATTAATATAATTCACCTTCACTTTTCAAAAAAAATTTGGGCTCTATCTTGGTTTAAACTAACCCGATCTTGAAGCAACACTCTAAAATAGACTTGATTTGGGTTTTTTTTTATCAAACCCGATTTTAGGGCAACGCTTTAGATTTGATCTGATTCGGTTTTAGTCTAGGTTTGATCGAACCCAATCTTAGTGCAATGCTCTCGATTAAACTTGATTTGGGTATTATCTTTATTTCATCGTGCCTACCTAATCTTGGAGCAACACTCAAAATTGGACTTGATTAATGTTTGATCTAACCTGATCATGCAGCATCACACTCTCCAATTGAACTTGATTCATCCTAGAGCAATACAACCCGACCTTAGAGAAAATGCTCCATATCGAACTTTATTTGGGTTTGACCTAAGTTTGATCCGACCTTATCTTGGAACAATGCATTAAATTGCATTTGATTCATATTTTGATTTGAGTCTGAACCAAATCAATCTTGGAGGAATGCTACAGCATATTGCACTTAATTCGAGATTGATATAAGTTTGATCCAATACGATCTTTGAGGAATGCTCCCTACATTGGACCTGATTTGGGTTTTGATCTTGCTTTGATCAAGCTCACAATCTAAGATCAAGGCTTGATATTGAACTTAATTCCGATTTGATCAAAGTTTAGTCGAATCTGATCTTAGAGCAATGTTACACTTATTCCATTTGTGTAATGCTTTAAATTGGGTTTGATTTGAGTTTAATCCACCCTTATCTTAGAGCAATGCTTTAAATTGAACTTGATTGGGGTTTGATCGAAGTTTGATTGAATTCAATCTAACAATAGAATCCAGATTGGACTTGATTCGGGTTTGATATAAGTTTGATCCAACCTGATCCTAAAGCAGCGCTCTCGATTTGACTTCATTAGGCGGGTTTGATCTATATATTAATCCAACCTTTTCTTAGAGCAATGCTGCGAATTAGACTTGATTCATGTGGATCTAATTTGATCTAACCTGGTCTTGTTGCAATGCTTTGGATTGGGCTTGTTTTGGAATTTGATCTAAGTTTGGCTCGACCCGAGCTTGGAGCATCACTTCCAATTAGACTTGGCTCAGGTTTGATCTAAGTTTGATCCAATCCGAACTTTTAGAGCAACATTCCGAATTCAAATTGATTTAGCCTTGATTTGGCTCGATCTTGTAGCAACGCTCCAGATTGAACTTCATTTAGCTTGATGTAGGTTAGATCTAGTCCAATCATGGTAATGCTTCAATTGATCTTGATTTCAGTTTGATTTAAAGCGATGCTCTAGATTGAACCTGATTCGGGTTTGATTTAAGTTTCATTAACCCAATCCTGAAGCGACATTCATGATTGGGGTTGATTCAAAAGAGATCAAAGTTTGATCTAGGCTGATAATATTATAATATTTTAGGCCGAAATTGATTCGGGTTTGATCTTATTTGATCTAAACTAATCATGGAGTGACACTCTAAATTGAACTCGATTCGGGTTTGATCTAACTTGATCTTGGAACAATTTTTTTTTTTTTTTTTGAAAGATGAAGTATGAAATTTATAAGTAAAGGAGATTTAAGTACATAAGACGGGGCAGACCCCGGATAAGACAAGTAAGAACAGTAGAAACCTAAACATCAGGTGAAGACATCTCACACGAGATGAAAGCTAAGTAAGATAACATCAAAAACTCCCCAGCATCTGGAAGTCAACATAGAAGAGTTCCGGGAAGTTGCCATTTTTGAATCAGCTCCCGATTTGCAGGATTAAGGGTGAATTTAGAGCCATCCAGCTTCTGCCTGATAGATACCATGATCGAAGTGACGATACCACGCTCACTATGAAATATTCGTCCATGTTTGCGAGAGTTCCTTTCCATCCATAAGTAATAGATTGTAGCTCCGAAGGCAAGCTTCCTAACAGTGGCCAAAAGCGAAGATCCTCTTATATCACAGCACATCCTCGGCCACAGGGTCTCCCAAGAGTAGGGATAAGGCAAAAGATCGCACTTACAAGCAATAGCAGTCCAGACCCGACAAGAGAATGGACAATCAAAGAAGAGATGGTTGTGATCTTCCACATCTACTAGACAGAAAACACACTGCATCTGACCAATCAACCCGAAAGATAAAAGCCGGTCCTGAGAAGGTAGCCTCCCTCGGATTGCAAGCCAGAGAATAAAAGAGTGCCTAGGGACATGATGCTTGAACCAAACCAAATGAGCCCAAGGCACTCGGTTAGAAGGAGATCTGAGGACATTCCAAGCTTTTTTGATTGAGAAGTCCAAGGAGCCATCCCACTCCACATTATCGGTCTGAGAACAGTTGGGCAGATGAAGGGATCTAGTTTCCTCTCTGAGCCTAATCAGCTCATGAGAATCAGCAGGAGGCCACAACCAATAGCCAGAAGAGATAATAGCACTAACCTTTGCATCTGCGGTGAGGCCCGAGTCATAGATAACTCTAGCATGAGGAGAGGTACAGATAGGGCCTTGAGGTCTCCAGGCATCAAACCACAGTGAGGTACTCTCGCCGTTCCCAACTCTCACAGAGATGAAAGGCTTCACACTGTCTCTAATTTTGAGAAGTCTCCTCCAAGTCCACGAGCAATTCCAAGGGACTTTAGCAACCCAGAAATGCTCCTTGTGCAGTAGATTCAACTTGACCCAACTAGCCCATAAGGAAGAAGAGCAAGGATTGCATAACAGCCACACATATCGAGTCATGGAGGCAACATTCCAGTCTTTAATTTTCTTTATCCCAAGGCCCCCTTCAGCTTTAGGAGTGGAGATATCAGCCCAAGCTACTTTAGCCCCATAACGTTTCATAGAGACTCCGCTCCAGAGAAAAGCCGAAAGGATGCTCTCAATGGCGTTGGAGACCTTGGCAGGAAGAATGAAATGGGCGCTCCAAAAGGACTGGATGCTAAAAAGAACAGATTGAATAAGTTGAAGTCTACCTGCATATGAAAGGAAGCGATTGGTCCAGATTTTAATTCTCCCCAAAATGCGATCAACCAGAGCTTGACAATCACGAGCATTGAGCTTGATGAAATGAGCGGGACTCCCAAGTATCTAATGGGAAATGAGCCAAGAGGAAATCCCAGATGATTCGAAATAGCTTGATGCATATGGCCCTGGACACCCGAAAGGAAAGTAGAGCATTTGTCCACATTTGGACTAAGACCGGAAAGGGAAGAGAATGTGGCAAGAGCATCTTTCACTACTTGAATAGAATTCATATCACCATGGCAAAAGATCATCAAGTCATCAGCAAAACAAAGGTGAGATAACTTAGATTTCCTGCATCTCCAGTGGTATCTAAAATTTGGAGACTCCTCAATTTTCCGGGATAAAATTCTAGAGAAGATATCCATACAAATAACAAATAAATATGGAGAAATGGGATCACCTTGGCGAATGCCTTTCCTCCCTCAAAAAAACCATTGAGCTCACCATTGATAGCCACCGAATATTTAGCAGAAGAGACACAGCTCCTGATCCAGCCAATGAAATTCGAAGGAAACCCAAGAAGCTGCAAAGAATCCCAGAGGAAATCCCATCTAACAGAGTCAAAAGCCTTCCTTAGATCAATCTTGAGGGCACATTTAGGGGAAGATGAATGGAGATGATAGCCACGAACCAGCTCTTGAGCCATCAAGATATTATCGCCAATCTGCCTGCCTTGGACAAAAGCAGCTTGGGCTTCATTAACAAAAGAAGGAAGAACTTCCTTTAACCGATTAGCAAGCAGCTTAGTAATGCTCTTGTAAATGGTGTTGCAGCAGGAAATCGGCCTATAATCCTTTAGCTTTGAAGCATTAGGAACTTTGGGGATGAGAACAAGGATAGTGCAATTGACTTCCTTAAGCAGCAAACCATTAGCAAAGAAATCCTTGATAGCAGAATCACCTCATCACCCACAATGGACCAAGTCCTCTGATAAAAAAAGCATTAAAACCATCCGGCCCAGGAGCTTTGTTTGGGTGGAGGCTGAATATAGAGTTCTTGATTTCATCATCAGTGAAAAGAAGACCCAATTTCCTAATTTGATCAGAGTTGAGGACCTGATTCACGAAAGGCTTGAGAGACTCAATTCCTGCATAGGCGGTGGAACAGTCAGAACCCAGCAGTTGCTTGAAGAAAACGACCACCTCATGACTGATTTGAAGCTTGTCCCGGATCAAAGCTCCCGAATCATCTTGGATAGATAAGATCTTATTGACATTGTTCCTACTTTTGATGGAATTGAAAAAGAAAGCAGAATTTCGGTCACCTTCCTGCAGCCACTGGATCCTGCTCTTCTGCCTAGCATACGATTCCCTTCCCTTGCAGATTGAGCTAATCCTCATAGCACAGTCTCTCTCTTTATCAATGAGATCCACCGCAGGATTACCAGCAGCAATAGAAGTTTGCAACACAGTGAGCTGAGCCTTGAGATCAGCCAAATCCCCATAAACCGAAGCATTCTTTCTTCTACACAACTCCTTCAAGGCTGATTTGAGAAGCTTAAGCTTCCTGCAGACCCTGAACATAGCATGACCCTCCACTTGGGTATTCCAGATATGCTCAACTAAGGGGAAGAACTCCTCAAACTCTGACCAGTGGTTAAAGAATTTGAACGGAGATTTATAAGTAGGGAAATTAGCCCCAAGCCTCACCACAGCCGCTGAATGATCAGAGAGTCCATACGGGAGGAACTCAGCATAAGAGTTAGGATAGGAATTGAGCCATAAAGGATTTGCAAGAACTCTATCCAGCTTCCTGAGGATATGCCCAACAGCTCTAGAATTGTGCCAGGTGAAAAGAAAACCCCCGAATCTGAGATCCTCCAGACCGGCTTCAAAGAGAGTATCATTTAAATCATCCATATGGGCAGGCCAGTCAGAGCTACCTCCCTTCCTCTCATGTCGAAAGCGGATGGCATTAAAATCCCCCAAAATGATCCAAGGTAAATGTGCAAAGGAGGGTAGCATGATCCTTCAAACTACCCCAGAGAAGCCTACGGGCTGAAACTTCATTAGAGCCATACACAAAAGAAGCAGCAAATTTATCACCCGAGCTGCAGACAGAGAAAGAGATATGGATGACTTGATCATGCAATGAAAAGCTATCAGCTTGAAGCTTCATGGGATCCCACCAAACCCAAATCCTACCCGATCCACTGCCATCATAGAAGTTAAGGCAATTCCAAGACTTGAATAAGCTCTGTTCAAGCTTTTGTTTATTGCAGGGATTAATCTTAGTTTCAAGAAGGGCTAAGCAAGAAATATTATGTGTACGGACCAGATTACGAACCTCAAAATGTTTTGAAGGGTCATTAAGTCCCCGGATATTCCATGAGGCTAAATTAATCATCCAATTTCAAAGAATTTTTCCCCTTGGAATTCCCAGCACTCCTATTTTTCTTCTTGTGCTTCAGCTGCTTGCCCTGCTTTTTCTCAAGCTCGTCCACCAACAATAACCGCCTGGCAATAAGGGGGGTACTTGAGAAAGAAGAAGACGAGGAGGGGGGAGAGGCCTTACTGCCAATGATGGAGGGGGACGGAGCAGAGATGGAGAGTTCCCAGCGAGAAGAACAGAGGAACTGGCCTTCGGGACAATCGGATCGTCAAATGCCGGATCTGCAGCTAACGGATCGTCAGAAGCTAACGGATCAGCAGCAGCTTCCCCAAACGGATCGTCACTTACAGTAGAAAACCCGTTATCAGGCCCTAACGGGTCGCCAGCTGGAGCCGGATCGACAAGTCCAATAGCTTTCGGATCGTCCACAGCAGTTGGATCCTCAGCAACCAATTCATCATTCGAACAGAGCTCAGCAAAGCTGTTGACCGCGCTGCTCAAATCACGCGCAGGAGGAAGAATCCTGGAAGATGCCATAGATCTAAGGCCAGCCTTAGCCATAGAAGGAAGAGCAATCTGATCCATGGAGTTAGGGAATGCAGAATCGGACCACTCCTACGATTCGGAACAGCAGCAGGACTGGTCACAGGAGGACCCTGAGATTCTTTTGGAACCATGCAAGATGAGAAGCCTTCTTGCAGAATTTCGGAAGGTGTCCGAATTCCTTACATAAGGAGCATTTCTTAGGAATCCAGTTGTACTCGATTCGGACCCACAAAGCTTCCATCCTCCATAACAAGATCCAGAGCGTTGGGGAGAGGGTCATCAATACCGATCTCAATACAAATCCTAGCATAAGCTACCCTCTTCAAGGAAGAAGTCATTTTGTCAGCATGAAGGGGGATTCCAACAGTGCTGGCAATGCGACTGAGTCCTTCCGCCGTCCAGAATTCAAGAGGAACGTTGTGAAAATGTGCCCAGATAGGAACCCGTTTGCAACCGTCTTTTGATAAATTCATTCCAGCTCTCCAAGCTTTTAAGAAGATGGGACGACCGCCGAAATACCAGGGGCCCCCATTAAGAATATCCAAGCACATCGTCTTGTCATGGAATTTGAAGAAGAAGAAGCCAATGCCATTGCATAGAACCTCCGAGTCCTTTATTATCCCATAATCGATGAGCCTGAGAATTAACAAGAGAGTACGGGAGCTTATCCAGGAAAAAACCAACAATAGTATTTTCCCAGGCAACGGCTCCAATGTTCGCCACAGCCGGCGGGATAATGCATCGAACTCTCCCATCGATCGATTGGACAGAGGTTTATAGTAAGAGAGCTCCATAACATCTGGGATATCCGAGACGAGAGAGGCCCAGCTACTCTTATTGGCAATAGGAGCCACAGTATCCGCTGGCGTCGCCACAGGGGGAGAAACAGGGGAAGCAGCGTCGTTCCTCGGAGGAGAAGGCAACAGAGAGCTTGAAAGACCTCCAGACTTTGGGAGAGGCGGGAAGGAAAGACTACTAAATTCAAACTCAGGATGATAAGAATTGGATGGCGTCTTTAAGCAGCCATGATCCAGCGACCGGACGAACGGATCTCAAAATGAGATGGGTTCTTGTACGGACGCAATTTTGAAAATAATCCACCAGCCGCCTCCTTCGCACGTGCTGGCAACGCCCCAAGCTCGTCACCGGCGACCGGGGAGGGAACAGCTCCACCGGCCGACGCCCCAAACTCGACACCAGCCGCCGGGGAGGGAACAGCTCCACGGTCGGGAGCATATTTAACTCCAAAGCAGCATCAAATAATGAAACCTGGAATCCGCGGGGGTCCTCCACTGGGAAACACAAAGCAAGAGCCACAGGATCCTCTGGCAACAAGGAAGACGAAACCAGCGAGACCTCATGAGAGGAGGAACGATGGAAACCCAGGAGGCCTCACGGGAGAAGAGGAAGGAGCACTAGGTGCTAAAGCTGGAATAGATCTGGATGAGGGATCCAAGGAGGCCTCATCCTGAACTATACCACCCGAGACCTTCCCAGGAGCAGAGGGGAGATCCAGAACCAGACCAGCCACGGACGAATCAGCACCCGTAGTCAAGGACGGATTAGCAGGAGAAACCGAAGAGGACGCCATGAACGATTCAAAAGAAGGAACCAAAGGACCCCATGAAGCCATGGAAATCGAGAAAGGAAAACAGAGAGAAACTGAAGAGCGGGATCTTAGAGAGAGAAGCTCTCATCTTAGAGAGAGAAGCTCTAAGCAGACTCAAATGCTGCTACATTCCTCCAAGATTGATTTGGTTCAGACTCACTTGATCTTGGAACAATGCTCCTAATTTAACTTGATTCAGGTTCGATCA
>UESW01002463.1:30667-122776 GCA_900491605.1 Calamus simplicifolius
TAGCATAATTTTTATATGGCTAGAATCTGGGGAATTCTAGTTTCTTGGGGGTTATTTTTACTTCCCCAATCAGGTGTGTGTGGTGAGAGAATTCGAGTCCGAGTTGGGCCCGTGGATTGGTCAGGGTAGAGTCTTAGGAATCATTTCATTATCCAGATTTTAATCAATTAATTGTGTAGGTACCCCGACATCTGATTAGATGAGATATCTGTTGATTGCGTGCGAAGGTAAGTAAACCAGTTATCAGTTTATTAAATAAGTTATTTCAGGATATGCGTAGTTAAATTATGAATTGTTATTGGCTAATTGTGTAAGAGATGTACTATGATTTCATGTGTGTGCTATGCATGTGAGATGCTGTTTGCTATGCATGTGAGATGCTATTGCTATGCATGTGAGATGATGTTGCTATGCATGAGAGATGCTGTTGCTATGCATGAGAGATGCTGTTGCTATGCATGAGAGATGCAGTTATTATGAAATTAATGTGATATATTATCCAGTAAGTATAATCCTGTTTTGCTACATGATTGATGTATGATGTATTGATGTGGTGTGAGGTACTGTTATGTGTCGCCGCGGCTCTCCTTTATCATGTCATATCCTAGTATTTCGACCCTACATCAGTAGGGGGGATACTAGTTGATACATTATGGTATTTCGACCCTACTTCAGTAGGGGGGATACCGGTTGATATATTATGGTATTTCGACCCTACTTCAGTAGGGGGGATACCGGTTGATACATTATGGTATTTCGACCCTACTTCAGTAGGGGGGGATACCGGTTGATATATTATGGTATTTCGACCCTACTTCAGTAGGGGGGATACTGGTTGATACATTATGGTATTTCGACCCTACTTCAGTAGGGGATACTGGTTAGTATACTATGGTATTTCGACCCTACTTCAGTAGGGGGATACTTGTTAGTATACTATGGCATTTCGACCCTACTTCAGTAGGGGGGATGCAGGTTGGTACATTATGGAGATATTGCAGGGCCGTGGGTCACATTACAGTTACCATTGAGAGTATAAACAGTGGGTTTACTTATATAATATAATTGAACGGCTATGGATGCAAATGATTGGTATTATATTCATAAGTGCCGCCGCGGTTCTCCTTTGTTATGGGGCATTGCAGGGCCGTGGGACACATATATATATATGACAATGAATTGTTTATATGCACTGATAATTTTCTATGATATAATACAACAATAATGAGTGCAATGATTTGAATTATATTTATATGTGCCACCACGGCTCTCCTTGTTATGGGGCATTGCAGGGCCGTGGGACACATATGATATAATATAACAATGATGGGTTTACTTACATTGCATGTTTGAGTATTGGTGAAATGTTTATGCATGATGATCATTTATATGCTTATTGATTGCTATGCTATGATTGGACTATATAACATGGTTTACTTACTGAGTGTAAGCTCACAAAATCCTTACAATGTTTTTATCAGAGCCACGAGGTTGAAGATGAATTTTGGGGTGATGGATCTTCTAGTAAATAAGCCAGATCATTATTTTGTTGTAGCCCCAATTATATATGTGTAGGGCTTGATGCCCAGACTTTATCATTGTAGTGTGTAAGGAACCATGGGTTAGTTGGAGCTTCTATAAAGTGGATTCATATGTTGATGTAACCCCTGTAATGCTTATGTGTAGGGCTTGTAGCCCAAATCTTTAGTTATGGATTGTATTAAAGACATGGACTTGAATGATATATAGGTTATTACTTTTATTGAACTCAGTGTCATGTTTCGAGACGCCTTGCGTGCCCGGCACGCGGCGGGTTGTCACCCTAGCTCAAAATTTTTGGGTCTGGGGCGTGACAATTAACTTCCTCTAATGACAAAAAACAGTTGGTGTAATAAAGGAGCTTTACAAAGAAGTGGAACAGAAATTTTTACTTCCTGCTGCGGATGACATTTTCTTCAGAAGTTTTTGTACAAAGACTTCAGTAGTTATGTATTCCAGCCTCGAAGCTGAAATATTTTCTTCCGACTGGACTCTTAGAGCGAGGGCTCAGGATCTTGCTCAAGAAAAATTGGACTGATTCCTTTCATCCGAAAGCCCAGAGCGAGGGGAAAGAAAGAGTTTTTGTTGCACAGATGTAATCCACGAAAAAATGGCAGTAGAAGTAGGCTGGAGGGAAAGGGCATTTTCGTCTGCACAATAATTTTAAAATAAAGGCGAAGTGCTTTTAATGGCCATCATGATCAGAACGTAACATCGTAGCAGAGCCATACCGTTCCGCTATGTCAGCCACGTAGGATGCATGTGGACCAATCAGGAGAGTGATGCAGCCCACGTAGGACTTGCTGCATCGGGGGCGGTGTACAAAGACTTTTCCCTAGAAGATATCAAAAAAAATGAACGTTATGACTATTGCCCACTCATCATAACTATGAAAGACTCATGATTACAGTCATAACTTGAATATTTTTTTTCCTCTCACGGCATTTTGCTCAATAATTTTTTTCTTTATCATCACCAGACATTCACTTTTGTTTGAATTGTATCTCATCTTGATGCATGGATGGTTGAGTATACTAGTTCAGGCCTTAGATTAAAACGATGACTTAATTAGTGTTCAAAATAATTCATATATAAAGATCAAAATTTTAAAGTTCTATATGATTTTCTTTCTTTTTTTCTTTTATAGTGAGGCTTGGGTCCTTTTCTTTTTTAATTCAAAAAAACCAATTAGGGGAATCAAAACAATTGATTCCTAAGATTTGTGCTAGAATGTCTACTTCTTATTTTAAAGAAAAATTTTACTAAAACATGTTTGATGCGGGGCAAAATCGTCACTGCATTGATAAGCATCACAGCAAAGAGGGTCGAATTCACTCTGATGTGGCCGATCAAGTCACGTCCAAATCGATGGACAAGATTGACTAACGAAGCTATAGTTCAACGGACAACAAGAGTCACCTATCGGGGGCTGACGCGTCCTATCTAGCGTCGGAACCGATGCCAAAAGCCGATCTCAGCACCGACTCCAGTATCGGCCTTGGCCTCCAGAGTAAGTTCCGATGCCAGAGTCGGTCTTGGCACTAACGCCAGAGTTGGTCATAGCGCCGACACCAAAGTCGGTCTTAGTGCCGACGCCATAACTGATCTCGGCACCGACGCTAGAACCGGTCTCGGCACCGACGCTAGAACCGGCCTCAGTCTCTAGAGTCAACCTCCCCCGACGAGATCCTCAGTAGGCGCAGCCCATGCGGCCACCATGTCTGATAAGACCTGGCCTCACCGCTCATTCAGGACTAAGCGACGCCACCTACTATCTTCGTACCTCGGTAGGGGCAAGCTATCCCGTATCTCGACAGGGCCGAGCCATCTCCATACCTCAAAAAGATTAACCCTCATCCCCTCAACGTAAGCCCCATTGCTGCTTCAAACCACGCTGAATATCTTGAAGGATGAACCACCCCGATCGCAAGGACTTCATAGTGAGCTTCCCAAAATAGAAATGAGAGTCAAATACAGCACGCCATCCATGATCAATGGGATTTTAAATTTTCGATAAAACGCCCGTCAGGTTCATTAACTGTTGATCCCCATAACCAGCGGGATTCCGGCCTTACCAGATGCCAACTCCTTAAAATGTATTCAAAAAAATCAGGTAATAACTTACCACCTTGATGGCACATAAACACATCCCAGGACCCCCCAGGTAGGCTTTTACATTCTAACAACTCCAACAAAGGCCAGAACTCTTAAGAATTCCTCAGAAAGGAAGATCCTTTTGCTGAAGCCTTCTCATCTCATTTGATTGCCGAAGATTTTCACTGACTTGAGCATCGAAGGGTCTTTCACAGGGATCACCCCCCGTTCTTCCTGTATAAAGACTGTCTTGCAAATCCATCCAGATGGAAGAGCATTATCCGAATCCTAATGTGCACCGTTCCCAAGCCAGAGAATAGATTTCAGCAGCATCAGGCACTAGAGGAAGGGCCTCAAGTCCCGTTAAACTTGTAATCAAAGGCATAAAGTTTCTAACAAGAAGGATGTCTTCCTCAATGGCCAACCATAAGAGAGCAACCACCGATGCTCCTGATCAGGCCACCTCTTAAAGGTCTGATCCTATTAACAACACAGCACCCTTGCAGTCGTCATCGATCGAGGTTCCTCCACTACCAGCAGCTCCAGTCACCTAGGACCAGTTTGTCATGCTGGTCCAATAAGTGGTGTTTCTCTTCCAGCTGGTGTATGGGCTCACGGGGTTTCTCTTCCAGCTGCACCCACTCAGAAGCTTCCTAATGGAACAGTCATCCCGGTCCTACCGATGGTCCCTCCGTCCAATCCATTAGAAGCCATCAGCCTCCCGCGACAATTCGGACATGAAGAAAAAGTCAAGTTAGCACAGCAGAAGGGCAGAGATAGGAGCCTGCCTAAATCCCGTTAGGCTTGCTCCCTATCCCTAGTATTTTCTCGTCGCAACGTCACGATTCCCCTGCCCACCTCTCCTACTGCTCGAGATCTTCTGGTACAACAACAACTCTAGAAGATGCACCAGGAGATGGATGTTGTCAGACAGGCGTCGCATCCTCAGCCCAAGATGGAGCAGGGTATGCCGTTCACTAACAGAATCATGCAAGAGGTAGTCCCAGCCCACATCAAGCTCCCTACTATCAAGCCGTACCATAGGACCACTGATTATGATGACCACCTAAGCAGTTTCTGATCCATCATGATGTTCTATAGAGCATAAGATGCAATCTTGTATCGGGCCTTCCTTTCTACTCTTCGAGGGCCCGCAAGAATATGGTTTGATGCCATGAAGCCGAAATCCATTAATTATTTTGATGAACTGGCACCAGCCGGTTTGTTATCAGTCGTCACCACCGATGAAGATCCAACTCCCTCTCCAAAGTCAAGCAAAGAGAGGGGAGTCCTTAAGAAGTTTTCTTAGCCATTTCAATGCGGCCATATTGAAAGTTGACCACCTCAATAAGGTGACTATGTCTGCCTTAGCGGACGAAGTATCAAAGGATGAAGACTTTTACCTAGCTATAGAGGTCAACTACCCTAAGAACCTCTCTGACATGATGGCCCTAATAGATAAATACACCAGGGTCAAAGAATCCAAAAAGTCGGGCCGAGCCAAGCAATCCAAGAAAAACAAGAAGAAGAGCTCAGAAAAGAGCAAACCGGCTAGCCCTGCGAGCCTGCCTTATCACTATGAGCCCCACCACCAAGAAAGCACACCAGAAGCCCGGCTTGGAGATTTAATCAATACACTTTCGAAGCAGCCCACAGAGCAGAACGTCCATCAGAGCTTCGACAGTTGCCCCCACCGAACCCACCAGTGGCTGGTGCTGTTAATATGATTATCATGGTCAGCTCCTCCTAGGGACGACCAAACGAAGAGGAGAACCAGCCTAAAAGGGCTCCGTATGAGGGGCTTGCCTTTTCAAATAAGGACCTCAAAGGGATACAGTACCCCTAAAATATGAAAAAAACTTGGATCACCTCCGAGCAATGAAAACCATCAAAGGATACATACCCCCAGAACATGGAACTCGCATCACCTTCGAGCAATGAAGACCTTCAAGGGATCCAGTACCCCCAAGACATGAAACTCGGATAAACCCCACATATTACCAGTGAAATATGCCTGAACCAAGCTATTTTGCTCATTGTAAAAACTTCACTCTTCGATTCAAATATTTCTTATTGAATAATGATCTTCCTTGAGTTATGGACGAAAGGCAGGTCTTACCCAATCATTGACCCATGGGTCCATCCTTCAGGCCTCGACACAGCCAACCGGAGCTTTCTCTGAACCTCAGCACGCCGAGCATTCTTTGAACCTTGGCGGGCTAAGTAAAAGATCCTTCGGGTCTCAGCACAGCCGACCGGAGCTCTCTTCGAACCTCGGCACGGCTAAGGATTCTCCATACCTTGGTAGGGCCAAGTAAAAGATCCTTAAGGCTTCAGCACAGCCAATCGGAGCTTTCTTTGAACCTCGGCATGGCCGAGCATTCTTTGTACCTTGGCAGGGCCAAGTAAAAGATTCTTCAGGCCTCGGCATAGCCGACCGAAGCTTTCTCCGAACCTCGGCACGACCGAGCATTCTTCGTACCTTGGCAGGGCCAAGTAAATGATCCTCTGGGCCAAGTAAAAATCGCCCTCCAAGTTTCAGCACGGCCGAGCATTTTTTATACCTTGGCAGGGCCAAGTAAAAGATCCTCTAGGCCAAGTAAAAATGCCCTCCAAGTTTCAGCATGGCCAATCAGAAATTTCATACCTCGGCAAGTCCAAGTATTCCCTATGCCTCGTTTGGCCTAAGAAATCTAACCTCGGCATGCTCAAACCTAGCTTGTGCCTTGGTAAGGCCAAATGAATCTATATTAGCTAAAACGACAAACATTCGGCTAAAAAAATGTACAATTAAAAAAGAAAACTTTATTCATTTAGAATATCATGTTACAAAATATTACAAGTGCGTGACAACACCAAAAAATGTAAGAAAATTTTACATAGTGAGAATTTCCTAAAAGTCTACTTGTAGCTACAACAACAACAGCGTTTCGTTTTCAGAAGATCATGAAGATCACCCTTGAATTCCATCGGATGGCAAAGCCTTCAGGCCTGCCGTTTGAGGCAACGTTACATTTACCTTAAGCTTCCCATCCTTTACCAAGAAAATGCTTGATGCCTCTCTAGGCATTTCCTTTGGTGGGTCAACACCAATAGCCATCAGGCTATTGAAAGCCTGAGGAGGTCAATAAGAACACTTTTTTGCGTTTTCGTATGACCTCTATAGTTCCTCCCCTTCCTCTTCTTCACGCTTGTGTGCTGAAAAAGGGATTTCGAAGCCGTCTTCATTGGCACCTCAATTTTGGCTTTGTGAGATCTGATAGAGTCACTCCTCGGTGCCCCTTGGACAGTCTGCTTTTCAGCAACTTCTTCATTCAAACCCTCAAGCCCAAGCTGAATCTTAAAAATGAAGGCCAACTCTTCTGCTTCTGATGATGACATGAGTAAACTCTCTCAGACTCTCTTAATCGAAGAGAACTCTTTGTCGGGTTACAAGTAGTGCTCCTTCCCCCTTTCTTTATAGCCGTCAAGTAGGGAACAAAAGCCATTAACCGGGAGAAAATTCGTGAATCAAAGCTTGTTGACCGCTGTACTTCGACCCCGATTGGGCCACATGTCACCCATCTGAGTTCCTTTGGGTGAAAAACTGAAGAGTCTCTCCTTGCCTGAAGAGATGGATGCTTTGCGATCTTTAGATCGGCCATGTGTCTCCCACTCAGCCACCCTCGTGGGTATACGAGGAGTCTCTCCTTGCGCTGCGAAGCTGAATAAATGCGTCCTCCCTCAATCTCAGCCTTCGCAGTTTAAATGTAAGCAGCCATTTTCAGTTTCCAAAGTATGAATCAAAGTGGAATGCTAACCATAGAGGGCACGTGACACGAGGGATGTAACTCTTTGATAGGCCAATTGACATAATCAGGCAGCAAACCCACATCAGAAACAGAGCTCATTGATTGATCAGATGAAGCCTTGGCAGGACCGAGCTATCGAGATACCTCAGCAAGTCCAAGCTACCCTAGCTCGACGTAGCCAAGCAACCTTAATTGCTGTTGTTAGCAGAGAACAAAGCTATCTTGGGACTCTACTCCCTATGCCCGAACCTACGCTTCGGACTAAAGAATGGGGGGCATGTGATGCGAGGCAAATCGTCACTACATTGACAAGCGTGTGCAACAAAGAGGGCCGAGTTCACTCTAATATGGCCAATCAAGTCACGTCCAAATGATGGACAAGATCGACTAACGGAGCTATGTCCAATGGACAACAAGAGTCACTTGTCAGGGGTTGACACGTCTTACCAGCGTCGACACCGATGCCATAACTGGTCTCGACACCGACTCCAGTATTGGCCTTGGCCTTCAAAGTAAGTACCAATGCCATAGTCGATCTTAGTGCCGACGCCATAGTCGGCCGACGCTAGAATCGGCCTTCGGTACCGATGCCAGAACTGATCTCGACACTGATGCTAGAGTCAGCCTCGATCTCTAGAGTCAGCCTCCCCTGACGAGATCCTCAGTAGGCGCAACCCATACGGCCACCACGTCTAACAAGACATGGCCTCACTGCTCATTCAGGGCTAAGTGATGCCACTTGCTATCTCTGTACCTCGGCAGGATCGAGCTATCCTGTACCTTGATAGGGTCAAGCTATCTCGTACCTCGGCAGGGCCGAGCTATCTTCGAACCTCGATAGGGCCGAACTATCTCCGAATCTCGGTAGGACCAAGCTATCTTCAAACCTTGGCAAGGCCGAGCCATCTCCATACCTTAGCAGGATCAACCATTATCCCTCAACGTAAGTGCCTGCTTCAAACCACGCCAGATATCTCGGAGGATGAACCACCCCGATCACAAGGATTTCAAAGTGAGCTTCCCAAAATAGAAATGGAAGCCAAATACAGCACGCCATCCATGATCAATAGAATTTCAAATTTTTGATAAAGCGCCCATTAGCTTCATTAACTGCTGATCCGGTAACCGGTGAGATTCTGGCCTCACCGAATACCAACTTCATAAACGCACTCAAAAATCAGATAACGACTTATCATCTTAATGAAGAATAAACACCACGTCCCAGGACCCTCTAGGTAGGCTCTCGCATTCTAACAACTCCAGCAAAGGCCATAACTCTTGATTTCCTCAGGAAGGAAGATCCTTCTGCTGGAGCCTTCTCCTTTATTGATTGCTAGAGATTTCCACTGACTTGGGCATCGAAGGGACTTTTACAGGGATCACCCTCTATGCTTTCTATGTAAAGACTGCCTTGCAGGTCTATCCGAACGGAAGAGCGCTATCCAGATCCCAACGTACACCGTTCCTAAGCCGAAGAACAAATTTTGGCATCATCTGCTTATTCTAAATCAGCAGGAGAAATGAACTGGAGCACTGATGTCCACCATACATCTGAGTATATTCGCATGGTAATGTTTATTTTATTACCAAAAACAAGTGATTTATGGATATCAGAAGGATGTCCATGCAGATATAGTAATAGTGCCTTTTCACTCGACAAAGATCAAGATCAAATGAATGTTTATTCTTTTTCTTTTGAAGAAAGATGTATTGTTCTTCTTGACAGAGCTGAGATTTAATTTCAAGTGAACCATAAAGCAATCATTAACTTGGGCCTATCGGCTCCGCACAATAGATTCAGATATATAATGAAGCCTGAGGCCTTGGCAAGGGGCAACAAGGAGTTGCTTCAAAAGAATTTATTCGATACTTAATTCTTCACTCACTAGTTGGACCTTTCGTTATCCATTGGTCCACAAAACACTTTACTATGATCTTTTTTTTTGTTACAAGCGGACGATCACACCACTCTGGTGCGAGTCGATCCGAGCTATCAGAATACAAGATTTGAGTAAAGATAATAGGACAAGGAACACCAGCCTGCCATACCCACTGACCGGGATAACGGGCAACCATAGAAGCTACCCAATCAGCTGCAGCATTCGCTTCCCTATAGATATGATGAATCACAGAAGAACAAGAAGCCTGAAGAGAGACCCGAATATCTCTGAGCAGGGGATTAAGAATAGAATAAGAATCCTCATCACGCCTAATCCACCTGATAATCATCATAGAGTCTCCTCAATGATTAATCGGCGATAGCCCAAATGACGAACAGCATAAGAGATACCAGCCCAAGCAGCCTGGAGCTCCGCCATTGGACCGATATATCAATAGAGCCATGACCACCCGCCACCAATAACTGACCCTCAGAGCCACGAATGACAAATCCAGATCCAGCTATACGATCAGAGACAGATCCATCAAAATTCACTTTGACGTAACCCGGGGGTGGGGCTCCCAAGAGATAAGGACCGTAGAACGGTGTGCTACCGAAGTAGCAGGGGAGTCCCAGTGACCAGGCCCATCATTGTGAATGCCAATATAATAGTGAGAATACTCCTTGGCATGAAGAGAGCACGGCGAAGAACCACGTGCGGAGAGGCCATCTCCTCAGCAAAGACCATCTGGTTTCGAGTCAGCCATATCTGATAAGCCAAATAGGCAGATAAAACACCATGAGAGCGGGGACCTCTCTGAATAGCCAAGCGGATAGCATGCAAAAAAGAAAGCCGGGTAGGACCATCCTCCAGCAACCAAGGGGTAAAGTGGGTCAACTGCCAAATCTGTGACGCCCGAGGACACATAAAAATAACATGATCAATCGACTCATTCTGCATCCCACATATTGGGCAAAGTGGCATTATAGAGAGAACGCGGTCAGCTAAAAGAGAACAGGTAGAAAGACGATCCCACCTTATCTTCCACAGAAAAAGCTAAACCCTAGGATGTACTGGGAGACGCCAAATCCAAGCAACATCAACAAGGCCCTGAGTCGAAGATCAGACACGGGCAATCAAGTCCCTCGTGGGGGCGCTCGGAAGACAGAAATGATGCCATAGTCTAATATCCGGGCCTGCAGAATGAGGGAGAGGCATTGCGAGGATCCGATATGCTAGTGCAGTCCCAAACAGACTTTCCACCCTCGAGGCATTCCAGCCTCCAGTCTCCTGGGAGATCAATGCAGAAACATGCAAAGAGGGTTCAACTTCTGAACTGATAAACGTCGGCCATCGAGATAGAGGGAGGTCAGCTAACCAAGCATCCTGAGTAACCTCAACTGAAGTCCCATCCCTAATCATACAATGAATATCATATATAACTGTAGGAGCTTCCTCGCAAATCGCACGCCAAAGAAAAGAACATCCCCGGGGCATCTGAAAGGCAATTTCGAAGAGCTACCACCATATCAATTGTGCATGACAGTACTCCAGAGACAATGAGGGTCCAACAGAAGTCTGGAAGCATGTCTCGCAATAAGAGCATCACGACGGAGCACCAAAGACTAGATCCCTAGACCACCCTCAGAAATAGGCAAACAAACAGTGTCCCATGCTAATAGATGAATACCATGGCCCCCCTGCATAGATGCTTAGAGAAAGTCGCTAAAGCGTCTCTCAATCCGACGAAGGCAGGTTGTCGGAATCAAAGTATTGGATAACAGATAAAGAGGCAATGAAGTAAGAATGGATCGGATCAGAGTAATCCGACCCATCATAGAAAGACCCGATACCTGCCAACGATCCAAGCGGGCATAAATCCGCCGATCAAGATCAACAAAATCATGCTGATGGGGCCGCCGGCCCGAAAAAGGGATTCCAAGGTAGGTCAGTCTATCAGAGAACGTGGAAATCCCTATCAACTGAGATATGGCAGTCCTACAGCGAGGGGGGTCGATGGACTGAAGCAGAGGATAGATTTTTGCAAATTAACCCGCTGCCCTGAATTTTGACAATAAGACTGAATAATAGTAGAACAAGTGGCAGCATTCCGAACAGAAGCCGGGCTAAGCAGAATGCAATCATCAGCAAAGAGAAGATGGGTGAGAGCAGGTCCTTGGGGGCCTGGCATGTAAGGCTTCAATACAGTCAACCCAACCGCCTGATGAAGAGCACAAGACAGATCATCAGCACAAAGAACAAAAAGGAACGGAGAGAGAGGGCATCCCTGTCGAAGACCAGCAGCAGAGGGAAAAAAACTCCGTTGGACTACCATTAATAATAGAAAAGGTAGGCCCTTGAACACACGCCATCACCCATTCAATAAATAGGTCAGCAAACCCAAACACCTGAAGCGTATGTCAGAGAAATATCCAGCTCATCCTGTCATAAGCGCTCTCCATATCTAACTGGACGGCCATAAGAGGCTGACGACAAGGGGCACACTGGAGATCATGCATAAACTCCTGGCAATGAGAGCATTATCAGTTATGCTGCGCCCTCAAATAAAAGCTCCCTGCTCCGGAGAGATAAGACGGGGAATCACCCCCTGCAATCGAGTAACCAGGATATGAGTACACACTTTATACAAAGCGGTACACAAACTAATCGGCCTGAAATGCTGGGGGAGAAGAGCATTAACTTTCTTAGGAATAAGGGCAAGAAAAGTCCTCTGCCAATCAGCAGGAATAGTTCTGGAAGAGAAAACATGCTGAATAGCCAAAATAACATCTTGCCCAATGACATCCCAGTAGTAGCGGAAGAAGAAAGGAGGAAAACCGTCTAGACCAGGAGCTTTATCAGGACCCAACGCCCAAATAGCATCACGAATCTCCTCCGCCAAGACCTCCTGAATCAACAGCTCATTATCATTTGCCGAAACCCTGGATTCCCGAGGAGCAATAGTGATAGGGGAATCATCGGCCGACACCTCCGACCAGCAAGACTGAAAGAACAGGAGAAGCTTCTCACGAATAGCCCCCTCATCCTCAATGATATTACCATCAGTATCACTAAGCCGCCGAATCCGATTAGCAGCGCGCCGAGCCACAGTGGCCTGGTGAAAAAACCTGGTGTTCCTATCACCAAGCTGAATGCACTGAACCCGGGACCGCTGCCTCCAATAAGTCTCCTGCTGCCAGAGCAAGGAATGATGCAAAGCCAAGCTCCTTCTAAGGGTCTGGAGATCATTGTCTGATAGATAACCCTATGCAGCCTCCCTCGCCTGAATGGTAGAAATATCAACCTCCATAGTCTGAACTTGGTGCAAAAGATCCCCCACCTCTCTCCTATGCCACCCAAGGAGCCGACATTTAGTGAGCTCTAAGCGGCGAGAGAGATGGTAAGCAGGATTCCCTCTAACTGGTATACTCCACACCTGTCTAATTAAGGACCGAGTTGATGCATAAGCTGACCAAAACTGCTCAAACCGAAAAGGTCCCCGTCTACCCGATAATACCTCAGTAGAGACAAGCAAGGGACAATGGTCCGATGCAATACGAGGGAGGTCAGTAGTAGTAGCACTGGAGAAGGTCTGCAACCAAGATGAGGAAGCCAAAGCCCGATCCAACCACTCCCACACTCAAGCCGAACCACTACGATTATTGCACCAAGTATTCTGTGGTCCCGAGAAGCCTAGGTCAAAAAGACCAGATGAGGATATGAGGGAGCGAAACTCATTGAAGTTCTGGGACTCCACAAACCGATGCCCCCCATGCTTCTCAAAAGCATCCACAATACAATTAAAATCATCAGCAACAAGAGTGGGGAGGCCCCGGTCTAGCAAGGTGAGAATTTCTAACCAGAGTTCGCGCCGCTGACAGAAATCAGTACTAGCATAGACTCCCAGGAGCAACCAGGGAGGAGAGGTTCCCTCAGAAATAACCAGAGCCACCTGCTGATGACTCTGATGAAAAGCATCAACTCGGATAGCTGGATTCCTCCAAAGAGCCATAATACCCTCAAAGAGACCATTAGCTTCTACTGCATAGGAAGACCAGGTACAGGAAACACGCCGCCGAAAGTGCTGAAGACTGTGACCCGACAACCGAGTTTCCAACAAAATACATATATCAAAATGATGAATCTGCAAAAGTCTACCAAAGAAGGACTAAAAAGATGGTTTCAGTGCTCCTCGAACATTCCAAATGAGGATCTTCATAAAAAATAATACAGGAAACCTCAGGGATCACCCTGAGCCCCAGTCATTATCATATCTGACCTGTCTCCCAAATCATGGCACTGTACCTGGAGACACTCATCAGGCAACTGACCCTCTATCAGAGGCTGGGCTGATTCCATGAGAGCATCACCACTCTGCACCATAGAATGCGATCTGTCACCCCAGGAAACAGAAGGGGAAACAGCTACGACAGCTTTCAGAGATGTAACAACAAACTTATGAGCATCTACACCATGGAGGGAGCCAGAGGCCTGAGAATGATCAGCAGTCACTACATGGCCTTTCCCTAATGAAGACACCCAGCCCTTGCCTTTCGAAGTCTTAGGGGACAGTCTCGACCCCGTAAACTCCACTGCCCGGGCCCTTTTCAGAGATGTTGGCTTAGCATCCTCCCGATCCTTAGGGCATCCACTCCATCGATCCATTCCAATGAGAGTAAACGGGTTAACTGCCACTTTCCCCTTAATAGACTGCTGAACTCCAATCTGAGCAACAGGATCATCAACCTGGGTCTCAGTGGGGACCTTAGTCTGAACTACAGAATCCAGAGCTTTGAACTGAAAGACTGAATCTGATGCAGCATTCTTAGTAACCTGATCAACTAGGGGGATAATCCTCCTACTTCCCTTGGAGCCCCTCTGAGAGCCAGGGAGAACAGCTACCTTCAAAACAACCCCAGAATCAGCCAAAGGGATAGAAGACTGTTCAGAATCAGAATGAACAGTAATTGGCACAAGATGGGCGTCCCGGCACGGATCCTTCTCCTCCACATTCGCTGAATGGATAATAGCCACAGATGGAGCTGAGGTCGAGGGCACCGTTCGACCCCTGGAAACTTTGTTTGGCTTCCTCCATCCGTCTTGATCTCCAATAGAATCCCCAGATCCCTTCCTCCTCAGCTCCTCAGCCACCATCTTCCCAGCTGAGTCCCTAGCATTCAGTGAGACAGGGAAGACTTCATTTGATGCAACGCTGCCATCCAAGGGCCAAACATAGGAGCCGCTGCAGAGGATCCCGGCTCCGAGGAAGAAGAACACGGCCCTGTCAAGTGAACAGAACCACAGCTCGCACAAATGCAATCCACATACTCATACATGAACTGCTGCCAGAAAGGAGCTCCATGAGCTCTGAATCGTGCCCCCGGCCTGAGCGGCTTGCTCAAATCCACCCTTGCACAGACTCGAGCGAAGATTCCTCGGCGCTTCTCCTTCGTGAATGCATCAATTTCCACAAATTCCCCCGCCACAGCTAACATGCTTCGGAGGGTCTCCTCATTCCAGTACTCTATCGGAAGATTTGGGAGGCGAATCCAAAGCAAAGCTGATCGCACAACATCAGCAGCAGGGACAAAGTCAGGCCGCCATGGCTCCATAGCCAATTGTTGGCCATTGATGATCCACGGCTGCATCAGAGCAGTGCTGCGAGCATTTTGGAGCTCAAATTTCACCATGAGCAAGCGGTGGGCTAAGGAGATGATATCAATCTGGCCAGCCAAGCCAGCCCGACAGAACTCCCTAAGAACAGCCTCCGGAGGAACCCATCTCGACAACGGCCGAACAAGAACACCACAAATAGCCTAATCCTCAGCCTCTCGGTCAATAGCCGCGGTGGGAAGTTGGACCACCTCCGGAAACAATCATTCCAACCCTGCAATTTCAGCAGGGGACGGAGAGGGAGCCGACCAGGAGAAGAAACTTCCGACTCTCCTGCTGTCGTGCTTGCCATGAGCTGGAGGACCATCCACACCGGGGGGGGGGGGGACAGAACCACCGTCGGCCATCTCCACTGAAGCAGCGGTCACCGGAGACAGCAGATCCACCAGAGATCGGGATGATGACGGGTTAAAGCACCAATCTTAAAGCAGTCCTCTTTTTGAGAACCAGAGCTCAGTCATGCACGAACCTCAAAGCATCAATCTTTACATCCGTCTTTACTATGATCTTTATTAAGCACACATTGATTGCTGATTAAAAATACAAACTTTAATGTAATGCATTAATGGCAACATATTTTTCTTCTTATTTTCTTTCTTCTATGGCAAAAAAAAAGGGACTCTGAAATCAATCGAAATTACAGTTTCACATTACGCAATCCTCCTCCAAATTTCCGAGAATAAAAAATCAGAAAAATTGTGGAATATTGCTTAAAGTTCATAGATTATGGCCAAAAACGAAGAGGAATGAATCAACCAAATTCATAAAAATTACATTTTTATATAAAAAACATCAAAATATTTGATAAAAATCCTATCATACCTTTATCCCGAGGCGGACTCGACGACGGATCAAAAGAAAAATGAAGGCGAGAACTCAGAATAAAAACCTAACCCTAAACCCTAACCTAAACCCAAATCCACCATCCCAAGGGACGAAGCAATCAAGAAAGGTGAATCAAATGAAGAGAAGGGTTTCGACCGACCGCGGCGACGAGAAGGGGGCAAGGGAACAACAAAAAACAGGGGAAATTCTATTTGGCCCACCCATTTTGCTGAGGAGCCTCCTACCCCCATTTAAAAAATGGCATGTTTGCCCCTTAATTTTTTGGACAAAAATATCCATCCTTACCCAATAGCCCCCCCTCCCCCCCCCAAACAGCCCAGCACGCCCAGCCCCCCACGCCCAGCACACCCAGTGCCAGACCCTTCCGCTCCCCTGCCCCTCCTGCCGCCTCCCTCACTCCAGGACCCCCCCCCCCCCTAAACAGCTCCCCACGCCCCGTGCCAGACCCTCCCCGCTCGCCTACCCCTCCTCCCGCCTCCCTCACTCCAGATCATCCTTGGATCATCGTTTGAAGGTTGATTGAAGCGATTTCAACCTTAAATCGAGCAATGGATAAGCAACTAGTAATTTTTGAAGGTTCTACGGTCGCAAAGGTTAGTTTATATCTCTGTCATCATTTTTTTTCCCGATTCGTGCGTTATTTGGCCCTATGTGGCCGAACAGATAAGCTATGCTCGGTCACACAGGGCTGAACAACATAAACATGTTCGGCCACTCAGGGCCAAACAGAAGAAATCTGTTCGGCCCTGTGTGGCCGAACAGAATGTTTATTCTTATTTTTTTTGAATTAATTATGATTAGGGTTTAAAATTATTATTTGATCGTGTAGGACGATGCTTCGACCGAATGCAGCGTGATTGGCTCTGATTGTGTGATGGATTACACAAATGAATTTACAACTTACGAGGTAAAATTTAATTGCATTTATTTTCATATTATTTGACTGAGCAATGTTTAAAATTGTCTACTAACATAAAACTATTTATTTTATAGATATTCAAAAGTAGAGAAGAAATGTGTAATTGGTGTCGGAAGTCGGAAAGAGGAATGGATTTGTCGTTATTATTAAAAAATCCGATATGGGCAGCAATGTTAAGAAACCAAGAATTATTTTTTCTTGCGAGAGGAGCGGTACTTGCAAAAGTAAACACATCAAGGAAAAGGGATCAAAGACCAGGGCCAGTGGCACTAAGAAGTGTGGATGTCCTTTTGCCTTAAGAGGAAAGAAATTGGACACTGCAGATGATTGGATGTTAACGGTCATGTGCGGTGTGCACAATCATCCAGCTGCAAAGCATCTCGAGGGGCACTCATATGCGGGATGATTATCTAAGCAGGAGACTACAATGCTAGTGGAGATGTCGAAGAGTTTGGTTCGGCCTAAGGACATATTATCTACTTTGAAGCAAAGGGATGCCCTCAATGTTACGACAATGAAGATAATCTACAATGCACGACAAAGGTGCAAGGCTGTAGAGATTGCTGGAGATCTCAGATGCAACATCTTCTTGGTAAATTATCTGAGTGTAAATACATTGAGTGGCATAGGAATTGTATTAAGTCTGATGCAGTGCGTGACTTGTTTTGGGCACACCCTGGCAGTATAGACTTGTTACGTGCATTTCCTCGTGTGTTGATAATGGATTGCACTTACAAGACGAATAGATATCGTCTTCCTCTCTTAGAGATTGTCGGGGTGACATCAACTGACCTGACATTTTCTATTGCTTTTGTGTATATGGACTCTGAGCGAGAAGATAACTATACATGGGCATTAGAGAGATTACGCAGTGTCATGGACGATGATGCTCTGCCTGAGGTGATAGTCACAGATAGAGACTTGGCTCTATTGAATGCAATTCAGAGGTATTTCCTACGCAACACATTTGCTATGTAGATGGCATATTAGTAGGAATGTTTTGGCCCAGTGCAAAAGGTTATTTGAAACAAAGGAGAAATGGATAAGTTTATAATGAGTTGGAATATACTTGTGTTGTCCACCATGGAATATACCATTATGCCGGACGCGTGCCGGTATAACGGTATACAAGCTGGCAGCTTCCGGACTGCCAGTATATGCATGCTTAAATGACTAATAATTCATTATGTTTACTAATTTATATATTTTGCAGGTATTTCTATTACCGGATCATCCCATTCCCCCAATAGCAAGCAATTGGCAAAAACATCATTTACCCTGTGCTTCCAGATGGGCTACTTCATATGCATATAGGATTCACCAGTTCAGAGAAACGATCTCGTCGGATGTTATTATTAGCGAGACTATTGAGTTGTAGATGTCCTTTTGCCTGCAACAATCAATTTTGTATAATGTTTGACATATTTATATTAATTCAAAAAATTTCATTCAAATTGAGCCGAAAGGAAGTAAAATTTCATTCAATTTTCAATGTCTTTTACAAAAAGATGCACTATGTGCTAAAAGATACAAAATACATGAGGTACATCAGGGATCCCCACCACGCCATCGTCGACGCCTGTACTGCTGTGGCGATGCATGACTAGGGCCAGGAATATCAGGCTAAACAGGCTCAACCGTAGAGATATGCTGACCCTGCAACACATGTGCAATCTGCGATATGACATCGTACATGTGCGTCCCCTGTGACGCAGCAGCCTCCTCCCGATCCATATCAAGTATGCTAGTGCAAAGGCCAAGCGCATCTGCAATACGCCGGCCTTGCACGTCAGCATCAGCATCATCGGGACGTGATCGGGAGTAGATACTGGATCGGCTCTCCGGAGGGTGAACAGCCAGATGCGTGATCCGAGAATACCACTCCAAAAATCCCGGTACGCAATCTGAGGGTCGGGTCACCGGATGGCTCCTGCTCGCTGGGCTCAGCAGGTGATCCTCCACCTCTCCCATAACTGCTCATAGAAGACGTACCGAATGCGGTACGATGCTGCTGTCGATCCTCTGCTGGCTCGCTCAGGGGCTAGTGGCGCACGGGGGATCATCTGTATCCTACCGAACTATCGTAAAACCCTTTCAGGATGATAGGGTTCTACGACATCCATGCACTTCAGGCATCCACTAAAGAATGCAATATCAAGGAATGGACGATCATCCCGGATAAGACGATGGGGATCCCAAACTACCTGCATTATATAAATCGTAATCAAGTTTGATAATGTATGACAAATTATATAAATATACAAGTGCATGGTCCTATGGTACATACCTCATCTGCCCTCAATACGTCCAATGACTTGCGTAGAATCACCAAATGGTCCATCGTAGTACGGGGTGGAGTGCCGGGAGTCCATCGTGTACGCGGGGCCTAGCATCAGTATAGTCTAGGGCTGGGTGAGGAGTGAGAAAGGAAAATGCTCATAAATCATGCCTGGAGAAGCGTCATATATCCACTGATCTGTCTAATGGATGCCCTAGACGCAATCCCCAACTGCCGATATAAATGTGCCAAGGCACCCGCACCCCAGGCATATGTCCTCACTCTATCCAAATGCCGAAGCAGAGCAAGATAAGCTATAGGCACCCTCGTCCCGCTCTTATCGACAAAAAGTGTACACCTCAACAAAAAAAGCAAATACGCTCGTGCCGCACACTCTATCCTACGATGGCTATCTCTATCTGATACATCTTGAAAATGACTCTTCAGCCACTCTAACCTCACAGACTGACCGCAAACTGATAGAACCTCTGACGCACGTCATCCCGTGATACATCCAATAGCTGCACTAGGAGGTCCTCAGCATCCCGATCACTCATCCTATCAATCGACAAGGACACTGAGGCACCCATGACACTAATCCCTAATATGGCGGCAACATCATCCAACGTGATTGTCATCTCGCTAAAGGGAAGATGGAAGGTGTTCGTCTTGGGCTGCCATCTCTCTACAAAGCCGAGACAAGAATCTTATCGGCAAACCGATAAGAGCAATGCACTAGCTCAAGAAGACCCGAATGGTGAACTATATCCCTGAATCTCCTATTCGATTGCCCTGATGCCCACCACTGCTACTCACCTACTTTGGCAGCATGGTTCATGCACTTCAGTGGAGTCCGTTCCTATGAAATATAAATGGATAACATGAATAACACATAACAACATCAAAATAATACATTAAATAAAATACAGCATAACAACGATTTACCTGTTGCCTCCAGATGGAGGCTGTAATATGTGTCCTGAAACTCCTAAGGATAGAGTCATCCTTAGGACCGCCTGGACAAGGCCCATCCGCTTCATCATCATCAACATTGTAGCTGGATATCCTCGTCTGCTGTCTCATCTAGGGGCGATGGTGCAACAAGATCCTCAGGAACCTCAGGAACCTCAATAACCTCAGGTGCCTAGGTTTTACATCTCCTGGCAAACGCTATGGGTCTAACTCTAGCTCGTGAGGGGCCAGCATCCATATCTGGAACATTGTATTATTCATCATTAAAATTATGTCAAAATAATATATTTTATTGAAAATAGATTAATAATAAAAATATATGATTATATTAATTATACTTTATAATATACTTGATTATAATTATATTAATTATAATTATAATTATAATATACTATTAATTATATTATAATATATTATAATTATATTATAATTATAATTATTTTAATTATATTATATTTCTAATTTATTTAGTTCTGTTCGGCCCAGAGGCTGTTCGGCCAACCAGGGTCGAACAGAGCTGGGACGAATGGGGCTCTGGGGGACGAAGGGGGAGATGTGGCGGAGAGGGGGCAGAGCCGTCGGACACATACGGACGCCGGGGAGGGAGGGATCTTGGCTAAAAAAAAATATCTTGAAGGGGGCAGATCGAGTGAGGGAGGAAAGGAGGAGGGAGGGAGAGGAAAGAGGGAGGGAGACCTTACCTTACCTACCAGAGAGGACGATCCGCTGCCGGGGAAGCCGCTACCAGGGAGCACCATGAGCGAGAGAGGTGAGCACGAATAAGGGAAGGGGTCGGACGGGGGGGGGGGGGGGGGGGGGGAAAGGGAGGGCCAAATAGCAATTTGGGAGGGGGGGGGGGGGGGGGGGGGGGAGGAGGGGTAGTTTAGGAATTTTATAAAATAGGGGGGGCTACTGAGTAAAATAGGGAGGCTACTGAGTAAAAAAAAGGAAAATGGGGGGGGGGCTCCTCAACAAAATCTACGGGCCAAATAGAATTTTCCAAAGAACAGAAGGCATGGCCCACCACTTTCATCGTAACGTGGAAGGTAAACATGGGTGTCTGACCATCAGACGGTGAACGGGATACCACAGCTGAGCCGTGCCTCCTAACTCTCGTTTGGCTGCAAGTTTACTATTTAAAATGACCGAGCTCAGTTACGTTATATGAATTTAGGTTCTGCATGGGGAAAAGACTTTGTACATCGCATTCAGTGTAGCAAGTTTACATGAACTGCATCACTCCTTCTTATTGATCCACATACGTATGATATTCATTAAAAATATTAAAATAATTTATGATATTTCAAGAAAAAATTATGATATTCCAGTTTTAAACTTATGACACCGTAGTTATAAAATTAAGATATCGGTTCATAAAGCAAAAAAAATTACGATACCCCAGTTGTAAACTTATGACACCATAGCTATAAAATACGACACTAATTCAGAAAACATGTCTACACAAATTCAAAAAAAAAAACTGAATGGGTATTAATACACATCACGTCAAAATTTAAGATGATACCAAAATTTTAAACTTACGTAATTGTAAAATTAAGACACCCATTAAGAAAGTCAAAAAAATTAGGACATCCCATTTGTAAATTTACGACAACATCCCAGTTGTAAATTTACGACACCGTAGTTATAAAATTACGACACCCATTCAGAAAATGTGTCTATACACAAATTCCAAAAAAATCTGAATGGGTATTAATGCATGTCAGATAGCTTTTTTTTAGAATTTGTGTATAGACACGTTTTCTAAGTGGGTGTTATAATTTTATAACTATGGTGCCATAAATTTAAGCTGAAAAGTTGTAATTTTTTTTGCTTTCTGAACGTGTGTCTTAATTTTATAACTACAGTGTTGTAAGTTTAAAACTAGGGTATCGTGATTTTTTTTACTTTCTGAATGGGTATCTTAATTTTATAACTACGATATCGTAAGTTTAAAACTGAAATATCGTAATTTTTTCTCTTGAAATGTCGTAAAGTTGTCTTAATATTTTTTAATGGTTATTGTATGCATGTATACTAATAAAAAAGAATAATATAGCTTATGTAGAACTTGCTGCATCGGATGCGGTGTACAAAGTCTTCTCCTCTGCATGGAGTTAGAAATCCGCCGTTTGGAGCGCGAGAACTGAGGGTTCATGATGATTCTTTATTCATGTGAATTAAAGATGAAGGTATCCTTTTATTAATTTTTTATTCTTAAAATAAAGATCTAATAAAATTCTCAAAAATAAGCTTCCATATTTTAAACGAAAGATATTTGAGATATCGATCACCCCTATACGAAAAACTGTATGAAAATCTTGAGTTCAAATAGTCCCCCTGTATATTGGCTTTCATAAGAACTATTTAAATGAAAAAAAAAGGATTATAATTCGGCAGAGATTACAAAATAAATTTCTTTGCCGCATAGCAGAATCCCTGGGAAAGTTTTAGTGAAAGAAGATATGGATTTCTGTTGTCACGATCATGATGCCAGGATGGTTTATCAGTTCCCTGAGCTACTGCTTCATCTAGCCGTTTGATTCACCACATAAGATTGCTAAACTTATAGTATCTCATACCTATGAGATTGAATGAAGATGTTCGGAATGAAGGATTGGATTGAATTAGTAATCCCATGATATTTGGAATGCAGGCTAAGAAATTTGTATTGGATTAAATTGGCTTTAATTTTTTTAAAATTCCACTTTCTCAATTTTTTTTTTCAAATTGGATTGTATTGTTTATATCCTTGTTAAATTTATTTATCAAATATTTATTACATAATTTTTATTTAAAATGTTAATATTTTATTATTAATATACATAAATAAAGTTACTTCATAAAATAACATGTATTAAAACATTATTAATAATATATTTATTAAATATATTATTGATACTATGTGCTACTAATATAAATATTAATAAATCACAATTATTTACATAATTAAATTACTATTTAATTTATAATTTATATTATTTTATTTTATTTTTGGAGGAAGTAAGAGTGATTTGGTATATTATTCCAATCCTATATGTTGGCTCGAAAACATGGGTCCTTCTTCGGTTTTGTAATCCCATCTTCATCGGCATGCAAAACCAACATTTTACATGAGGCCCGCATGCATGTTTGAATCTATTTCCCTATTATCCAAACATTGGATTGGATTAGAGCATATCGGACCATTAGGCTGCATTTAGGATGTTGGATTGAATTGGATTACAATCTGATGATGCCCGATCACTGATCTTGAACGTTGGGATGAGAAAGCGGATTAATCGGAGGATCTTTGCTTCACCGAGTTTCCGAAAAAAAGCTGCAGGACCGGAGGGATTCTCCGATGGGACCCTCGACGCTCAAGTCAGTAATCGAGGTCACAGCAGAAGAGGAGCTCGAATGAGCTCTTTTTAGATAAAAAAGATGTTTTCGGAGAGGAGGGATTCCTCTCTGGGTGTTAGGATAGCGATTTCTTGGGGTTATCGCTCATACCTGATTACTGAGTGGATTCACCTCTTTATAGGGGTTGACATCTGCATGATCATGTGGGATTTCGTAAAAAGAGAATGTCCACGGAGTTCTTGGGAGTTGTGTGAATCTAGGCTGGTTGGTGAGTCCTGTCCCATCGGAGAGGGAGAAAACGGCGGTTGATGGGCTAAGTCCCATCAGCTAGTGGGGCTATTGGATAGTTGGGTCCAGTCCCATCAGTAGCGTGGCCAGTGGGTAGTTGGATCTGGCGTTGTCAGGCGGCGCGGGTCGAAAGGTAGCGTCCTGAGCTACCAAGGCCGTGTTGGGGCAGATTTGGAGGAAACCGGGAAGTCTTGGCTCTCCCGAGGGAGCCGAGGCTTAGTTTGGTCGGCCAGGGTGGCCGGGGCCAGCCTCGCCGACTAGGAAGTGCCGGGGCGGGGCCGATCAGGAATGGTTAGGGCTGGCTCGGCGGGCTTGGGACGCGGGGGCCGGAAGGGCCGACCAGGAATGGTCGGGGCCGACTCGGCGGGCTTGGAGACGCTAGGGGCGGAGAAGAGCCGACCAGAAATGGTCGGGGCCGACTCAGCGGGCTTGGAGATGCCGGGGCCTAGAAGGGCCGACCAGGAATGGTTGGGGCCGACTTGGCGGGCTCGAGACGCCGGGGGCCGAGAAGGGCCGACCAGGAATGGTCGGGGCCGACTCGGCGGGCTCGAAGATGCCAGGGCCGAGAAGGGCCGACCAGGAATGGTCGGGGCCGACTCGGCGGGCTCGGAGACGCCAGGGCCGAGAAGGGCCGACCAGGAATGGTTGGGACCGACTCGGCGGGCTTGAAGACGCCGGGGCCGAGAAGGGCCGACCAGGAATGGTTGGGGCCGACTCGGCGGGCTTGGAGATCGGGCGCCGAGAAGGGCCGACCAGGAATGGTCGGGGCCGACTCGGTGGGCTTGGAGATGCCGGGGACGAGAAAGGCCGATCAGGAATGGTCGGGGCCGACTCGGTGGGCTTGGAGACGCCGGGGCCGAGAAGGGCCGACCAGGAATGATCGGAGCTGACTCGGCGGGCTTGGAGACGCTGGGGCCGAGAATGGCCGACCAGGAATGGTCGGGGCCAACTCGGCGGGCTTGGAGACGCCGGGCACACTAATGTTTGGTTTTGCCGAAATTGCCTTTGTGGCTGCACCAGTCACATCAGATGCCCCCCGCCCCTCAGCACTAAGGTCCGCGTGTCTGCAATCCTTTGGGCGAAAGGGGCACGAAAATTCAAAAAGAATGATTGCCTCCTTAGTGCACTTTAAATGGTTTGATGAGCTGGCGCTTTGTCTCGAGGCAGCGTTGCTTCGAAGATCTCCTGCAATCATGTGTTAGGTGAGGCTGACGTTGGCGCCGGATCGCTCCGAAGAGAGAGCTTATCGGGGGATGGAAAAAGGCAAGGACCATCATTGCCACTCTATTTTTTATGTCCCACGATTGGCCAGGATCACACCTTTTGGAGTGAATCAAGGCGGCACACCTCGGCGCAGGCGAGATTTCCGGCTGGCAGCCTGTAACGCAATGGACGCGCGCCGCATGGCAGGATCTCGGGCGGCGTTAGCCGATAGTGGAGGCTATAAAAGCATTACAAGAGCCTGCGGAAACCTTTACACTGCCATTGCTTTCTTCCACTTTCTTCTTCCTTGAGTTTTTCTGCGACCTGAGTCATTCTAATTCCCAGGTTAGTTTCATCCCTTACTTCACTTATGGACCGCCGTGCCATTAGGGAGGGCAAGAGACCCGTAGAAGAGTCTTCCCAATCTAGTAGTGAAGACCAAGCCCCTGCAGCTAGTAGTCGAATGCCTCAGTCGGTGGGTGGCGTCATCATCCGTGACCAATCGGGGGCAATAGGACCTCCGACCACCTCCGGTCCTCCTATTAGGGCAGTCCCCTTGTCCTCTCGCCGTCTGGCGCTTCCTCCGGCGGTGAGTTCTGATCCAGCGGGTCCAGCGGGGGTGGCCTCAATGACCTTTAAGGACGTAGAGGCTGTTAGGGCTAAATACCAGGTCCCTGACTTCATTGGCCTGTCCACGCCGGGGCCTGAAGACAGGGTGACCTCTGACCATCCAGGTCGAGTCGCTCTGTACGAGGAGTTCTTCCGGTGCGGGCTGTGCCTTCCTTTCCATCCTTTTTTCCTTAATCTCTTAGATAGGTATAGGTTAGTGCCGACATAGTTGACTCCGAATTCGATTCGGATCATCTGCGCCTTTGTCATCCTTTGTCATTTCGAGGGGCCCGCCCAGGGCTATCTCTATTCCGAGCTTTCTATAAGCTTCGCCGTCAAGGTGAGGGTGCCTGGTGGGCATTTACCACCAGGCCGGGTAGAGCTTTCCCCCTAGGCCTCCCGTCCAAAATTAGGGGGTGGAAACCTAGATTTCTTTTTGCCCACGTCGAGGGGTAAGGGCCGCTTGGAGGGAGCCCGATACTAGCTCCAACGAAGATTCCACCGTAAGGGATAGGGATAAGGAATTATTCATCCAACTGTCCAACTGTCAAATCCCCGGCTACAAGGAACTCCTGTCCGAGGAGAACCTGGTAGAAGTCGAGTTAGCCCCGGCGACCGGTGAGCTTGGCGCCTGAATCCTTCTGTCCCGTCCTTCGATTTACTGTATGCCGCCACTAATGCCCATTATTCTTTTCTGTGCAGCAATGAAGGTTTCCGCCAACGATTTCAAGGCCGTTTTGAGGCAGAAGAGGCAGGCGGCCGGAGAGCCGTCCAGGCCGACGAAGAGAATTCGGAGAAGGAAGCCAGTCGGGCCGGTCGTAGCCCTCACGGCCCCAGTGCCTGCGGAGGAGCCGGTTGAGAAGAAGCCGGTCAGCGGAGTGGCTCCAAAGCCAGCTAGGGCTGAAATTAAAGAAGGGGAGATCCCGACCATCACCGAAACGACGGTGGTGGTCTTGGATGAGGAGGAAACTCCCGCCGCCATCGATATGCTCGGGACGGGGCGGGTTACCATCGCCGTCGGCCCCCTGGCTATTGCAGAGTCAAGGAGGGAGAGTGCTCCCCCAACTGCCGGTGAGGGGGAGCGAGTCGCTAGGAAGGCCCAGGACGGGGCGAAGGTGACCGAGAAGTGGAGGGGTGAGCCGAGGAGCACATCCCCTCAATCGGCCTGGCACCCGGTCCGCCCCCAAGTCGAAGGTCCGCAGGAGGGACAGACACGGCTGGTCCCTACAATCGGCACAATGGAAACGCCGCACAAGCCTCCCGCCTCCTGTCGGGAGTTCGGACCGCCGAGTTCGAAGAGGAGATGCGGGGATTGAACCACTCCGCACTCCTGGATATGGTCATGGTCGCCGTTGTCCAGGTACTTTTTGAATCTTCCTCATTTTCTCCAATGTTTTTTCCTTCCCGCACTTAACATGTTTCCTCTGCTACAGATGGCCAACGGCGCAATTAGTCTTCGTGAGGCACTCGCCCACTCCTCAAATACGATGATCAAGGCCCTGGCGAGGGCCGACAAATATAAGAAGGAGAGCATGGCGCAGGCCGAGAGCCTTGCTCGCCTTCATCAAGAGGCCTCGGCCCGGGAGGAGAGCGCGGCAGACCACCTAAGGGAGATGGAGAGCTGGGTCTCCACGGCTGAGGCCAAAATGGAGTTGGCCTCATAAAGGTCGAAGGCCACCGCGGCGCAGAATGAAGAGCTGACTCGACGGCTCTAAAGCGCCGAGGAGGAGGTCCGGGCCGCAGGGGAGAGGGCCGATGCCATGGAGAAAGCGGCAGCAGAAGCGGTCTCGGAGAAGGCCGGGGTGGTGGCCAGTGCCGATGAGGCTAGTGCCCGTGCCGAAGAAGCCGAGAACAGGGTCTGGGAGGCCAAGGCGTGAGCCAAGGAGGCCGAGGCTAAAGCGTAGTGGGCTAAAGCCGAGGTGGGGCAGGCCATCTCCAATTACAAGGCCTCGCCGGAGTTTAAGCAAGAAGTCATCAAGGCCAGCCTCGATGCTTATCTTCAAGGCTTCGAGATGTGTAAGGTCAAGGTATCTGCAGCCCTCGAGATCGACGTTGGTGAACTTGAAGACATCCGGCCTGGGAAGCCTGATGAGGAGCCAGCAGAGAAAGAGGACGAGAAGTAGCCCGGCCCCGGCGAGCCTTGAAGACCCACTGTTCATTTTTCTTCTTTGTCTTGTGTAACTGGCTTTAGGCCCAATTTTGTACTTGCCCTTGACTGTTAATGAAGAAACTTTTCTGTCAAGGCTTCTCAATTTAGCACCTTTTCTTGATTACTAATAAAGAAGAGATTTTTATCAAACTTCGCTCTATCCATTCCTTCTTCTTTTGGGGAAAAATGCCTAACTGTGTTTTTGCTTCACACGGCCGAATCACATATGCTGAGAACGTCACGGCCAAACGTTGCATCTTCTGAAACATTTTCTTAGCTTCAAATGTTGCATGTGTTGACCACGCCGCAGCCGAACTGCGACTTTGGATCGGATGATGTTGGAATGCATCCCCGGAATGTAAGTCGGCCATGTGGAAGGTTACTCAAGAGGCCTCACGATACTATAGTCAGAGATGATCAAGGCCGATTCGGCCGTCGCGAGGGCACCATGACGAGCGGGGCTGACCGGGGTGGCTTACGCTGACTTGGTCAGTGTTGGAGGTGCCTGGGTCAGTCAGGGTCGACCAGGAAAGGCTGTGGCTGAGCCGGCCGACTCAAGTCTGTGAGGGTTACGCGGAGCCTTCCGGGGCCATCTCCAAGATCTGGGTTCCATATGAAGGGCGACCTGAACGCATATGGAGGTATTAGGAGGAGCACCACCGTGCCGGGATCAAGGGGTGTCCTGCTAGTTGCGGTGCTGGAGATTCTTTTAAACCACCTCAGGGGTTTATGTGCCGCCCAAGGGGTGACTCGACCGGGTATGGAGCTGTTAGGGTCTTAACCGACTCGGGGGCACTACCGTGCCGGGGCCGAGTGGTGTCCCGTTAGCCGCGATGCCGGCGAGCTCTTTTTGAACTGCCTCAGGGGTTTGTATGCCGCCTGAGAGGCGACTCAACCGGGTACAGAGCTGTTAGGGTCTTAACCGACTCGGGGGCATCGCCGTGCCGGGGCCGAGTGGTGTCCCGTTAGCCGCGATGCCGACGAGCTCCTTTTGAACCGCCTCAGGGGTTTGTGTGCCGCCTGAGGGGCGACTCGACCGGGTATAGAGCTGTTAGGGTCTTAACTGACTCGGAGGCACCGCCGTGCCGGGGCCGAGTGGTGTCCCATTAGCCGCGATGCCAACGAGCTCTTTTTGAACCGCCTCAGGGTTTGTGTACTGCCTGAGGGGCAACTCGATCGGGTACGGAGCTATTAGGGTCTTAACCAACTCTGGGGCACCGCCGTGCCGGGGCCAAGTGGTGTCTCGTTAGCCGCGATGCCGGTCAGCTCCTTTTGAACTGCCTCAGGGGTTTGTGTGCCGCCTGAGGGGCAACTCGACCGGGTACGGAGCTGTTAGGGTCTTAACCGACTCGGGGGCACCACCGTGCCGGGGCCGAGTGGTGTCCCATTAGCCGCGATGCCGACGAGTTCCTTTTGAACCGCCTCAGGGGTTTGTGTACCGCCTGAGGGGCGACTCGATCGGGTACGGAGCTGTTAGGGTCTTAACCGACTCGGGAGCACCGTCGTGCCGAGGCCGAGTGGTGTCCCGTTAGCTGCGATGCTGGCGAGCTCCTTTTGAACTGCCTTAGGGATTTGTGTGCCGCCTGAGGGGCGACTCGACTGGGTACGGAGCTGTTAGGGTCTTAACCGACTCGGGGGCACCGTCGTACCGGGGCCAAGTGGTGTCCCATTAGCCGCGATGCCGATGAGCTCCTTTTGAACCACCTCAGGGTTTGTGTGCTGCCTGAGGGGTGACTCGATCGGGTACGGAGCTGTTAGGGTCTTAACCGACTCGGGGGCACCGCCGTGCTGGGGCCGAGTGGTGTCCCGTTAGCCGCGATGCCGGCAAGCTCCTTTTGAGAGACATGGTCTTTGGGTGCGAGGGAGAGTAGGCTGTGACGTCAGAAGGGACCTCCTTTATTGCTCAAACCCCAGGGGAATACTTTATTGATAATATTGGCGGAGGTTATCCGCATTCCAGGTACACGGAATGGGTTGTCCGTTGAGTTCTTCTAGCTTGTATGCCCCCCGGTGGAGTGTCTCGGCAACACTATAAGGGCCTTCCCAGTTGGGGGATAGCTTGCCTCCCTCTGTAGGCTTAGAAACCTCAGCTTTTCTCAACACCAAGTCTCCGCGGTGAAAAACCTTGAGACAAACTCGAGAATTGTAGTACTTGGCCGCTCGCTGACGATAGGTCGCCATGCGCAGCCTCGCCTGATCATGCGCCTCGTCGATGAAGTCTAAATTAGCTCGAATTAACGCGGAGTTGTTTTCCTCGTTGAAGGACTCCATACATGGACTGGGCAGTCCGATCTCGATGGGAATGATGGCTTCGGATCCGAAGGCAAGACTGAAGGGAGTCTCGCCCGTCGGGGCTCTAGGGGTCATGTGGTAAGCCCATATCACACTGGGGAGCTCTTCCACCCACCGACCTTTGGATCCATCAGCCGAGTTCTGAGTCCTCTGAGGATGGTGCAGTTCATGACCTCGGCCTCTCCATTGGTTTGGGGGTGGCCGACAGAAGTGAATCTGTGATGAATGCCTAGTTCGTCACAGAAGGCTTTAAATGCTTTGTTGTTGAATTGGCAGCCGTTGTCCGTGATGAGGGTGTGAGGTAGGCCAAATCGGCATATGATAGACTTCTAGAAGAAAGCTTTGACTTTGCTTTCAGTGATCTTGGCCAGTGCTTCGACCTCGACCCATTTGGTTAAGTAGTCGATGGCGACTAGCAAGAATCTTCGTTGCCCTGAAGCCAGGGGGAATGGCCCGAGGATGTCCATTCCCCACTGAGCGAAAGGCCATGGGGATGAGAGTGGGTTCAGTGGGGTAGATGGTTGATGTTGAATGTGTGCGTGGCGCTGACAACCATCGCATTTTTAAACTAATTTAGCCGAATTTCCCTCATAGTGAGCCAGAAGTATCCCTGACGAAGAGCCTTTTGGGCTAGGGATCTGCCCCCCAGATGATTTCCACAGATGCCATCATGGATTTCTCTAAGGATGTAGTCGGCGTCGACGGGTCCTACACACTTGAGCAGGGGGTAGGAAAACGATCTTCTGTACAGACGTCCGTCGAGGAGGATAAATTTGGAGGCCCTCCACCTGAGCAGCCTGGCTTCATTGAGATCTTCAGGGAGTGTACCATCAGTGAGATAGCGAACGTAGGCATCCATCCATGTGGGCTCTTGGGTGAGCGGGAGGATTTTCTCGCTATCCTCTATGTTAGGTCTTTCCAAATATTCAATATAAGCATCCCTTGCCATGCCATCGGCAGAGGTAGCCAGACGAGAGAGGATGTCGGCCTTGGCATTCTCGCTCCGGGGAATGTAACTGATACTGAAATAAGGTAGCGGAGAGATCAAAAGCTGAACCTTGCTCAAGTATTGGGTCATAACAGGGCACGTGCCTCGTACTCTCCGTTGATTTGTCCGGAGATGAGTTGCGAGTATGTGAAAGCTCTGAGACGCCTTATTCCAAACTCCTGTACTAGCCTTAATCTGGCCAACAGGGCTTCGTATTCAGCTTGATTGTTGGTGGCCTCGAATAGAAACCGCAGGGCATATTCTATTCTCTCTCCCCCGGCCGACAAGAATGAGGCCGGCGCTGCTTCCCTGAGAGTTTGATGAGCCATCCACATGAAGGATCCAAGTTTCTCCATCGCCGTTTGGTTCGGCTTGGGCTGTTCCTTGGCAACCTCTTCAGTCGCCTCCTCCGCCCAAGTGCATTCAACTAGGAAGTCAGCTAAAACTTGGGACTTCAGAGCCGGTCGTGCCTGGAAGGAGAGATCGAACTCTCCTAGCTTGAAGTGCCACTTGGAGAGTTGGCCTGAGGTATCCGAACGAGCCAGGATGGCTCGAAGGGGCTATCCATGAGCACCACGATAGGATGAGCTTGAAAGTATGGGCGGAGTCGGGCGAAAACTATCAGGGCAAAATAACTTTCTCTATCTTGGAGTATCTAACTTCTACGTCATGGAGGACCTTGCTCACATAATAGACGGGTCTCTGGGTCCCTTCGGTGTCGAGACGCACCAGGACTGAGCTAACAGCTTCCAGAGACGCGGCTAAGTAGAGGAAGAGACTTTCTCCGTCTCTTGGCTTGGATAGGAGCGGCGGAGAGGACAGGAACGCCTTCAACCCGTCGAAGGCTTTCTGGCAATCGTCCGCCCACTCGAAGCTGTTCATCTTTCGCAGGGCCTTGAAGAAAGGCAAGCATCTCTCGGCCGATTTAGAGAGGAAACGGCTTAGAGCCGCTATCCTCCCTGTTAGTCGCTGCACTTCCTTCTTGCTGGATGGTGGCCTCATGTCGAGTGTAGCGCTGATCTTCTCCGGGTTCACCTCGATCCCCCGCTGGGTCACCATGAAACCTAGGAACTTGCCCGCCGTGACTTCGAAATCACATTTCTTGAGATTCAGCCTGACTTGGAACGACGGAGGTTATTAAAGGTTTCTTCCAAGTCGGAGACGTGATCGGAGGCGCGGGTGCTCTTTGTCAGCATGTCATCTACATAGACCTCCATATTCCGGCCTAACTGGTCCTGGAGCACTCTATTCATCAACCTTTGGTAGGTTGCCCCTGCATTCTTGAGGCCGAAAGGCATCACTTTGTAGCAATAAATGCCTTTCTCTGTTATAAAGGATGTGTGCTCCTCGTCGCTGAGGTCCATCCTTATCTGATTATATCAGGAGAAGGCATCCATGAAGCTGAGGAGTTCGTGCCCGGAGGAAGAATCTACCAGCTGATCTATCCTTGGCAGGGGAAAGCTATCTTTCGGACATGCTTTGTTGAGGTCGGTGAAGTCTATGCAAATTCTCTAGCTCCCGAAAGAAATCGATGCTGTGAGGGGGCAGGTGCGAGTGCCACGCGCGAACGGCCTTCCGTAGAGTGGCAGCGAAGGCTTTACAGAGAAGGGCATCCGAAGAGCCTTGGACTTGCATCATCGCTTTATAGCTTTCGAGATGGTCGAGAGGATCTATCGTACCGTCATATGGATCCACCTGAGGGAAGTGGAATCGGGAGGGAACAGGCTCCTCCAATATCCGACGGGTGTAAGGAGGACGGGTGTCAAACTCTTCCTCCGGTTGGTGATTGATTTTTCTGGCGAGTTCATCCAGTCGCCTATTGTACTCATCCAGGCATTCCTCCGCCTGGCGGCTGATTGCCGGAGCCCTCCGGGATGGTTTGGAGGAAGAAGAAGAGGAAGAAAGAGAAGGAGAAAGATGCGGGAGTTGGGACTTCCACTTTGTCTCCTCCTGATAATGTGGCTCGGGAGGAAGTTTGCTGGGGCCACGTTCGGGGGACCGTGGCCGCTTGGGGGGCTCACGGCAAGGCTTCCTAGGGGAAGCTGGGCGACGATCGGCCTCCCACCGACCGGCCTCCCGCTGAGGAGAGCCTCCCCTTGCCGACTGCTGACTGGCGGGGGGAGCGATCTGGTGCTGGGTGGCCACGGACTGTTGCTGCTGGAGCCCATGGACCATAGCAGTGAGAGCCTGAACTTGTTGGGAGAGGGTCGCTAGTCGCTCCGCAGTCTGAACAGCTACATCCAACAGTGGGCAGGTGACGGGAGGATCGGTAGCAGAGGGATTGGCCTCCTGCTGCCTGACTAGCGGGGGAAGCCCCGCTGGATAGCTAACGGAAGCGTCCTGAGCTCGTGTTACCACCATGGCTTCAAGAAGAAAAGAGGGGGGAGTAGAGTTCGGTGAGATGCAGCATAGGGAGGCCCTGAGATACCTGCTGCGTCCTGCACTGCGCCCCCCTACCTGGCGCGCCAATTGATGACACCCGATCACTGATCCTGAATGGTGGGATGAGAAAGCGAATTAATCGAAGGATCTTTGCTTCACCGAGTTTTCTGCAAAAAGCCCCAGGATCGGAGGGATTCTCCGGTGGGACCCTCCGACGCTCAAGTCAGTAATCGAGGTCACAGCAGAAGAGGAGCTCGAATGAGCTCTTTTTAGATAAAAAAGGTGTTCCCGGGGAGGAGGGATTCCTCTCTGGGTGTTAGGATAGCGATTTCTTGGGGTTATCGCTCATACCTGATTACTGAGTGGATTCACCTCTTTATAGGAGTTGACATCTGCATGATCATGTGGGATTTCCGTGAAAAGAGAATGTCCACGGAGTTCTTGGGAGTTGTGTGAATCTGGGCTGGTTGGTAAGTCCTGTCCCATCAGAGAGGAAGAAAACGGCGGTTGGTGGGCTAAGTCCCATCAGCTAGTGGGGCTATTGGGTAGTTGGGTCCAGTCCCATCAGTAGCGTGGCTAGTGGGTAGTTGGATCTGGTGTTGTCAGGTGGCGCGGGTCAGAGAGGTAGTGTCCTGAGCTACCAGGGCCGTGTTGGGGCAGATTTGGAGGAAACCGGAAGTCTTGACTCTCCCGAGGGAGCCGAGGCTTAGTTGGGTCAGCCAGGGGTGGCCGGGGCTAGCCTCGCCGACTAGGAAGTGCTGGGGCAGGGCTGACCAGGAATGGTCAGGGCTGGCTCGGCGGGCTTGGAGACGCGGGGGGCCGGGAAGGGCCGACCAGGAATGGTCGGGGCCGACTTGGCGGGCTTGGAGACGCCGGGGGTCGAGAAGGGCCGACCAGGAATGGTCGGGGCTGACTCGGCGGGCTTGGAGATGCTCGAGGGGCCGAGGCCAACTTGGAGATGCTGGGGCCGAGAAGGGCCGACCAGGAATGGTCGGGGTCGACTCGACGGGCTCGGAGACGCCGGGGCCGAGAAGGGCCGACCAGGAATGGTCGGGGCTGACTCGACGGGCTCGGAGATGCCGGGGCCGAGAAGGGCCGACCAGGAATGGTCGGGGCCAACTCGGCGGGCTTGGAGACGCCGGGCACACTAATGTTTTGGTTTTGCCGAAATTGCTTTTGTGGCTGCACCAGTCACATCACAATCTAATCCAGTGGGAGAGAAGGAAAGGAAGTTATATACCATGGGTTTTATCAAAATATTGGTTTGACTAGATTGTCAAACTCAAAAAAGAGCTTGAAATTGAATGGTCGGTCGGATTGAATTGCTAATCCAACTGTACCTTAATTTAGAATGGATATCAAAGACATCCTTAATGGAGTAAAAGTTCATACTTAACAAAAAGTTTTGTTGCCTCATAGGCACTGTGTTTGCATTAAAACACGTTAAGTTACCATGCACCCAAACGAGGCATTTATGGTTTGGGGAGGCGAAATGTTTTCATGAATAAAAATATAAAAGAAGCAGTCATGCTCTATTAGGAGGTATTATTATCCAATGCAAGATTAGAGGATATGCTGAGGGTATAGGAACATGAAACTCCAAATACATACTAGATTAGATCTTTACGAATCCAAACAGACATGCAATCCATGATGCGATCATCATTCAGGTGGGCCTTGCTTTATTTACTTTTTATTTCCTCCTTATTTTTTATTTTTCAACTCAATAAGCAAGGAGTAACCATAAAATCAAGTGGTGAAATGCTAAGTTTTATGTGGTTAAGGTACAATTGGAGCTTGAGGAGAATTGATTATCAGTTTTCCCATGAAAAGGAGTATATAAAGAAAAAATTTAGCTTTTCTTCATGTAATAATTTAATAATTTCTAAACTTATCTACTTCACCAAAAAAATTAGAATCATATTATTACTAATTATCTAATGGCATAAAATGTGTGTTTTTGCATATATATATATATATATATATATATATATAAGTTGAAAGAATAGCATAAAGGGTTAAACTTCAAAGAAGGGAAATGAAGCTCAAATTGTATAGTGTGAAGTGATAGTTTGATTTATAAATGTCAGACAAATGTAAGAAATTCACACTTTATAATGGTTTAAATAGAATTTATCATAACAATTAGAAGATTTTAATGATCATTATGTCATTTAATGATTCTTGAGAGATACCTAAGATAAAATGGTGAAATTTGGATTTTATTTAGAGGGCATTTGGTATAGAATGATTCATTTAAAATTACTAGCAATATGAATGGAGGTGATAAGATCACAATATTTGATTATACTTTATGATGGTGATTCTACACCATCCCCACCTTCAGAATTACAATCAAAATTATTGGTGTAGAAGACCTGCATGATGATTCACTTTTGAGTTGATCAAGGTAATAAAGCTTGGTTGAACTAAACTTTAGCTAAAAGTGTATGATTTGGTAATATAGTTGTTTATCATGCTTTCTTGTCTGAAAAATATGCTTGTATTATCATATTTGGTGTAGCAGGATTGTTTTAAACAACATGGATTGTTTTATGATAACCTTTTGTTAGGGTTCTCTCTGAATAATAATTGTAGATGATTTTGGCATATGATTAAGAAAGAGTTATATGATTTTATAAAGGATAAAGCTATGATATACAAAACAATATGAATCGCTCCATTTTGTAAGTTATGTGAGTTGTAGTGGAAGGTTTTGGCTATAGCAGACAAATTTGTCTACTTCTTTATCATGATGGTCTTAACATTTTCTATGATAATTTTTTCTGAGTTCAATAGCATAGTCCATACCATCTTCTAAATAAATGAGTAATGTACCATAACCCAAACATAATTCACTTTGAATATCTTTTCTCTTTTCTAATTTATTAAATGAAATATCAATTAAACTAACTCATCTTTTTTCATCTCAATAACTACATCCTTGCTCATCTATTTTAGTTAAATTATATTTAAATATTCATATTCCATTATTTATTTTAATGAAATTTTATTTGTAATACCTTCTAATATATCAATATATTTTTAAAAGTCATGATTTGTAAATTTAAGAACGATCAATTTACTTGAATGAAATTAAATATTTTTAATAAAAGTTTAGTTTAAATTAACTCTTTTAAATTTTACTTATTTTTTAGTAATTTTACATTTAATTATTATTATATCTAAGAAAAAAGTGATTAATAGGAAAGAATAAAGAAAAACATTATATATGGGTTTAGAATGGTTTTGTTTGTTGACCTACATTTACATTGGCAATGGTGATAAAATTTTATTATAAAGAAATATCCAAAGATTAAAAGAATTGTTTCTCATCGAAAACTTTCTTACAAAACCCTATACCTGTTTACATTCAACAGAACCCTTTCTTGAACTCTCTTAATAATGCTCTAAGTTATCCTGAAAGATTGGGCTATAAGCGAGCGCTTATATAGAGGAGAGATAAATATATAGTGTAACATACTCTAAGTCCAAGCAATGCTTAAACTTACCTCTTGGAATAAGCTTAGTATCACACAGTATCTTCAATGATGATCTTCCTACGTGCTAATCCTACATTTGTAGAACCTTTCAAGTACTTCAAAGTCAAGTTTTTCAAGATCTATTTCACGGCCTACCAGTGCATTTTCTCATAGTTACTCATATACATGCTAGTCACACTAACAATATATGAAATATCTAATTGACTATAAATGATATCACACATAAAACTACCAACCGTATTAGCAAAAGACACTCGCATCATGTAATAACAATGAAGTTGATAACTTGAAATGTGCAACTATGAGTTCTCATCGGCTAGAATATAACTATATTAAAGTGCTCAAATACCTTTTTCATATACTTTCTTTGAGACAATACAACCTACTTGCTTGCTGGTCACGATGGATCTTCATATCCAAACTCTTCTTTGCTATATCCAACTCTTTTATTTCATACTCATCGCTTAAATGAGGCTTCTTAAGAGATTCTATCTCTTTGTACATACAATTACACTCTTAGTAGACTCTTTGCTATGCACTACTTTAATATACATGGAAGGTTCTTTCTCTACACCCTCAACAATAATAAGCTCATAAGCAACCATGTCTGTATGATGTGCAAGTAGCCTAATCCACCTCCTGTCATGATTAATAACAATGCTATAAAATTGTTGTTGAGATTTTTCCACATCATGCATTGTTTCCTTTATTCGCACCTATATTTTCAGTTGAACAGGCAAGACTCATGACTTTCTCCCCTAATTTTCTACATCAAGTTCTACTTTCTTATCAATATTATAGTTCTCTGTCTGACTTTCAATAGATCTTTCCTTCTGGTTTATCATAGCAGTTTCATCGATAGTGACATCTCTACTAAGAATAAGTCTAAATGACCTTAGATCTTCTATACACCATAATTGATAATCTTTCACCTTAATGTGATAACCGAGGAATATATACTTTCTTACTTTTGGTTCATATTTGCCATCATAAACATGAATATATGTAGAGAACCAAGTATTCTCAAACCAAAATAGTCAACTAAATGATAGAACTATACCTCTTGAGAAATTTTCAAGTTTATCATAGTCCATGGTGATCAATTTACTAAAAACCTTATTATATTTACCACTTTAATGTAAAACAATTTTTTATCCAGCATTAGAGACACATGTCAGGCTCTCTTTGAGAGTGTTCCATTTATCAATTTGCAAATCCATCATAATGTAGCATCATCCATATAATGTGGTATCTCATTATGCCTTTATTGTTGTAAAACTCATCAAATTTATCTTTACAAAATTTTAAGCCATTGTTTGTTCACAATGTTTTATTTTATCATATGGTTTATTTCTCCATTATGGCTTTCCACTGTTACAATTCGTAAACACTTGATCTTTGAGTTTTAAGAAGTACACTAGACATTTTTAGAGGAGTCATCAATGAAGGTCAGAAGGTATCAATATCTCTCGTTGACCTATATGAGGAATAGATCCCTAGAGATTTGAATGATTATTATTTAACATCCCCTTAAAATAGTGAGTATCAATGTTAAACTTTATATTGCCCTACTTTCTATCTTTGTAGTGCTCATAGAAAACTAGCTTACCAATCTTTATACCATCAACTATATCTCTTTTGGGCAACTCTATCATTTTCTTTTGCTCATATGTGCCAATGGCATATGTCATAACCAAAGAACATTTGAGTATAACAAATCCTCAAATGAAGAAACTGTAGTAGTATCGATAATATTGTTTCCAATCAAGTGATATAACCCATTCACTAATTCTCTTGATCACCATAAAAGCATCCAAAAAACTTTTAGCATACTATTTTCAGTCGAGCATTTATAACCTTAAGTGTGGTGTACCTAAGGAAATCAGTTTCTTCATTAACTCTAGAACATACTAAGTCTTTGATGACCTCACAATGCCATCAAATATCATGATATGAGCTGTCCCAATCTATTGAAGGGATCATACTAAGTCTTTAAGGACAACATTTACAACTTTGTCATCACTATAGAACCTTTCTTACCTTCGATTGATAGATAGAAACCCAACTTCTATTAGGGGCATCACATAAAAAAAAACCAAAATCAAGGATCCACTCCTTACAAATTTATTAAAGTTCAACGAGAGCACCAGGCTTCATACATAACCAGAGTTTTTAAAGCATTCTCTTCAACTATACTCTAGCTTCAGAAGCACTTTTCTTCTTATTACCCTTTCTTTTTTCTTGTGGATAATTTCTCTTAGTGTTTAGTAATAGCAACAAAGTTTTTGGTGCCTTAACTTGGATCTCGCTTTACCTCCATTACGTAGACCTTTCTCTTTGCTTCTACCTCTTGCAACCAAGCCTTCGTCTTGATTTTCTTTATAGGTTTCAGATACTCTTTTCTTTAGCTCCTTAGATTGCATAGCATCTTTTACATCATTAATCGAGAGACTATCTCTCCCACATAATAATGTATCAACAAAGTTCTCATATAAGGGTGATCATGAGCATAAGAGAATCAAAACTTGATCTTTATCTTCTGTCTTGATTTCAATAGTTCTCAAATCAAGAATAGCCTTGTTGAACTCATGTATATGATCTTTTATTAGTGTACTTTCATTCATCCTTAGATGGTAAGATCTATGCTTCAAATATAGTCAGTTTGTAAGAGATTTTATCATATTTGCTCTCTAACTTCAACCAGAGTCTAGTTATTGTCTTATCCTCAACGATTTCTTTAAGAACCTTATTAACCAAACTTAATAGAATTATATTGTATGCTTTTACTAATAACACATCCTTCTCTCTATCATACATACTAGCCAACAATTTCTTCTTTCTTTCTAACACCTTCCATAGCCTTTGTTATACTAAAAGGGCTTGCATATTGATTTGTCCGATGTCAAAAGTTATTAACTTCGTTAAACTTATCAATATCAAGCTTCATGATTGGCATTACAAATCTCTCTTTAAAATCAACACTATAGCATGCCCAAATCAGATTAAGGATAGTTGTGCAACTATGTTTACTAGAGAGTGGCATTAGCTATCCAGCCTATTGACTCAGCATAGAATGGATGTAAGTTCATGCAAAATAAAAAAAAATTCTTCTAATCATAGTAGAACACTGCTCCAAAAAACAAAAAAACCTCTAATTTCAACTGGAGGAATGCTCCATCTTCATCACTTTATTAGAATTATCTAAGCTGGATCACCATGGTAGAACACCTTAGAGCAATACTCTAAAGAAGACACCAAAAGGAAGAGGAATCCTTTGATTTTAACTAGAAGCAACGCTTCGCCTTAACAAATAAAGGAATCCTTTAAACTCTTAGAGTAATACTTTGTCTTTATGCTTCACCCATAGTCCACCTGAAGCAAGACTAGAATAATTATTCAATGTGTTTTAGAGATATTTTAGCCTTATTTTAAACTTAATCTAGGCTTTTTTTTCTTCTTTGCTTTCTCACTTTTGGTAGCCTTTAAGGAACTATTTAGTAAGTCCCTTCTCCCATTACTGCCTTTGTCAACCCTTGCTATCAACTCTCCAACTACTGCCAACATCTTCCAATTGCCACCTTACTATAATGGAGATGTCTCTAATTTTAGCCATAAATGAGTCAATAGCTTGCATCTTTCTCTGCCCTCTTCGTAGACGAGTCTTAGGAAAGAAGAAAATCATAATGGAGATGAGACACATGAATCCGACATAGAGTTTTCAATTTCCCCTTTCATTATTGTTTCATTCTGGCCACTATTATTCATCATGCCTAGGGATAGCAATTTCCTCAGAATATGTAGGTATCCACTCACCCCCACTTCATTTAGATCAAGTATGTAGATAAAAAAATGAGTACATATATGAGTATGCAGACACATGACAATACTTATTATAGGTGAAAAATTTCTCTGTCTCACCCTTCATCTTGCTACACTCACTAATAAAATTACTTACTAGAAGAGGTTAAGCTTATATATTTTTAAGTTACACAACTTATAACTTTAATATTTTTTTAGGTGTTGAATAAACAAAAGATTAGAAGATAGTATATGAGTTTGAAAAAATAAAGTAATGGATGAATTTCTTATATTAAAAGGAACAACAATTTCTTCTTATATTTTATGCTAATATTTTATTCTTAATATGTTACTAGACGTCCTAATTTATTTTTTATGGTTTGGTTGTGGAACTATTCATGAAATATTCACTTTATATTTGATATTTTTTATTGATATATGAAAACTTAAATACTTAAGTACTATTTAATTTTTGGTTATAATTATGTTGATGCTATTAATAATGATTGAAATTTAATTATGTTTCATTAATATTAAAGTTATATAATTCTATGTCTTCAAACTTTAAATTTTATTGGAACTAATAGCTATGAATTAACTAGAGTTTTTACTTAAAAAATATTTTAAAATAAAATGTAGCAAGTATGGTGTTGGTGTGGGATAGGTAGGAGTAATGGGTAGTATATAAGGTGGGCATGAATATTATATAATTCTTATATTTACGAGTAAAAATTTTACCCATAGTAGGTATAAAGTTGGTATAGATATAAATTTTTTTTGCATATATGATTGAGGTGCCTTCTCGATTTTTGCTTCACCTTGTTGCTATTCTTAGTCACACCCCTTCTTCTCTATGGACGACCATGGTTTTATGCCACTTGTGGCCGTAGAACAAAGGTTACAATTTGAATTAAATTATAAAAATAGAAGCCGATCGGGTGAAAATAGAGCGATTATTTTTTCTTGATACTGACAACCACTAATGATAATGTCAGAAAATACTTCAATGAAGCAATACTCCACCTCTGATGGCCTTATAATCCCTTCATTTATGATTATTATGAAGCAAAACTCGTAGATCGATTATCATCTTCTAGTGGCTTCTTCCTCACCAGCATCCCCTTTGCCACCAACTCTAGAGTCCTTATGGCTTCAAATTGCCTCAATCGAAAATGCTCCTCCTTCTTGGGCACAATGACAACCAAATGGAGCCCGAGCTTGGCTTCATTGAATGGCCTCAAGGTAGTTCTCTAGCTAGCTTGGGATGGCTTAGACTCGAGTTAGGCACTACTTTAAGATTTATGCATCCATTTCAAAATTTGTGCTAGTCTATTGCAGGATCTATGTTGAAGTTGCCTCTTGGAAGGTTTCTCTACACATTCTTAAGAATTACGCTCTGGATACCACTTATTATATGTAAAGAAGAGATATTATTAAAAAAAAAAGAAAGTTAAAACAACCCGCATTAAGGGTTTAAGATGATTGACAACGAAAATTATACTATAAAGAAATATCTGAAGACTATAAGAACTATTTTCTTATTAGAAACTTTCTCTTTAAAAACTCTAGATCTGTTTATATCTAATAGAATTTCTTTTGAACTCGCCTATAATGCTTTAAGTTACCTAAAAGGTCAATTTATATACACTTGTATAGATGAGAAATTTACTGGTTAGAACTCACGTGCTTTACATGTAATCTCAAGATAAACTTTGATAATTATTAATTATTATATTTAATGATATAGAATGGATAGAAACTTAATTCATATTGCAAATCGGAATCTATCCCGTCTTGACTGGAATCCAAAAGTTTTGTTGGATCTAAAATTCCTTCTGTAGACCTGACCTAACTCTAACCTTGGTAAAATCGCCCAAACGTAAAATCGGATCGGGACAATGCATACGCTGGTCCGAGACCTGCTTGCAGCGCGCATCTCGCCAAAACCCCATTCAAGCAAGCCTCGGGTACTTAAACGCGATTGTCCGCAATCGGAATCCGGAACGGGGATCGGCTTGCTCCGAAAACTCCAACGTCGAGCACCTCCAAAGCCTTCGAATATTAAAGCAAAAAAAAAAAAAAAAATTTCCACCAGGTATGCAGCCGCAAATATTTCCTTTTTCTTTTTTCTTTCTTTGAAAGAAAGTTTTTGAAATTTTGCTTATTTAATGCATGTAATTCCTGTTCATAATTCGCTTTTTTCTTCATCCTAATCTTTCAACGGTGATTATCGATATCTGTTATCGTTCCTATAATTCGAGAATTCAACACTTTCGGACACATCAACATCATGCGGTGTGCGAGTTATTTCATTCTGGATTCAAGATTTGAATCAAATCAGAGCATGTATTTTGTAGGTATTAGCCTGGAATTGAAAGCTAGTTATTTCGTGGCAGAGATTCTCAAGAAACCCTAGTTAAGGGCTTAGTCTCTTTCGCTGAGTGGTTCTCACTGTTATCATATAATATTGTGATTCAGAAGTTTAATGGTAGTGCTTTTGCATGCGCAGGAATTCGAAAACTGGAATTTCATTGTGAATCAAGAAATCATTTGTTTTTTTCTGAATTGCAGCCTTATTTCTGTTAAATTTAGGATCATGTAAATCTCCAGTTCTTGGAGACGGATATTAGATGCCTGCTTACTTTACCACCTAAGAAGATCTTTATGCGAGGGAGAAAACCGGGAAGAGCGTTAAATTTTTCATTGCGGAGTGGTATATTTTATCTTAGTTTCGTTTTGCCTTGTTGGTTGACAGTGTTTCTAGTCAGAACGGGCATGTAGATACATCTTCAGGCATTGTGATGTGATGAATTTACGAAGATTTTTTTTTTGGTTAATAGCAGGGAAATTTGTATGGTTCTCCTTGCACGCGGTGTTCATCTGATAGTGTGGGCTTTGCAGCATCAGCATTTTGGATGCTCTTGTAGCCAACTCTGTTGAAAATTCTTAAATGAGGTTCAACTTTAGCAAGTATAAATCAATTTTATTCATATGAATGGGTTCATGGATGTATGAGAAATGTGATCTGCATTTTGAGCTATAAGATGGTCCCCACTAGTAACTGTGTTATGTGAAGAAATGAAGATCTCCAGTTGTATAGTCAGATTTGCAATTCTAAGAATAATATTGTATGGAATTGATGTTTGAATTCAGAGTTCTTGCACGTGCAGTCTGAAGTCAGATCCCAAGTTGGCTAAAATTTTATTCTGTTGTAATTTGGATTTTCATTGATGGTGCTCTCTCTAGATGGATAGATTCTTAGGCTAGCTGTAGTTATCTTTTCTATTTATCATGTGTATACCTTACAATAGTCAGACAAGTAAATAAGTTAGCACTTCTACTTGCTAGGGATGATGTTTACTTTTGATGCTTATTGTGCAGTTCGAAGAATTTTTGTCCGATACGCTGGATAACCTGTGTAGCTTATAATCTTTTGCCCTTTTTTTGTATTTTTATATTTAGCATGAGTGCTAATAGTTTCTCTTTGAGGATCCATCTCAGTGGAAATCTCAAAGACCATGGAAGTATAACTGGTTCTAAGGACATGCACCTGCTCAAATGCCCAACTTTCTTGAGGTTTCTAACTTTTTGTTTGTTCTTTAATGTGTAGTTATGAGTTCTTGTAGAGTAAAATGGCTGCATGTTATCTACTTGTGCAAGATTGCTTATGTATGTCTGGGTTACTGATATAGTATCATCATTTATCTGTTACTATATCTAATCTTGTTACTTTCTCTTTGACATTTTCATTGGAGGATCCAGTCTCATTTCATGGAAAATTGATATTTAAACATTATGGTATTGCAGATCCATATAAGTGCAGGAGCTAGCTTGATTTCTGTTGGTTTGCTTCAATTGGTGGCATAATGGCCTACGAGATTAGTGAGCTGAAAAGTGAAGTCCTTTACTTAACATAGGACATCTTGTTTATGTAACCTCTGAAACTAAAGAATGCTTCATGCTAGTTATTTTTCTATTTTTCCTGCAAATAGCCAATTATTTTGTTTTCTAACAATGGTTGCTACTTTATATGATAGATCCCAAATAGTGTTGTGTCCAGTTTTCCTTATGAGTTTGTGTTGATTAGAAAAAATAGAAACTTGGTTGGCATGGCATTCTAGTGGCAAGATATCTATATCCTTTATTCCTCATGCATTTAGTGTTCCTCATGTGCAAGTAAATTCAAGTATGTCACAACAACATCCATCCTCACATAGTCGATATGCATGATTTGCATTCATATTACTTGTATGACATCCTAAGCACTTTGCATTTCACTGTAACACTCTTTCCTCAGTCCATTGCAAAGTTCACATACTTCTTAGAAAACAAAATACCTTCATAATTCGAAACAAGTTGAAAATGTTCTGCAAGTAGGATGGAGGAAGTGAGGTGATGAAAGTTATAGTGTACACCTTTTCAGGGTTTGAGATTGTTGGAAATAATAATCATTAGTATCCATAGTGCATATGTTAATGTTAGATACTTCTTCCACTTTTTTGTCAGGTTTATCACTCATTGAACCACACATATTCTATGATTTCTTTGTTGAGTGCTATTCACAACCTTTACAAATATCTTTTTCCCACAAGGGCTAGTGTTAAGAATTTACGAGCATGTTTTGATAAGCCTTTGGATGAGGCATTTTAGATGATGTTTCAGTTAGTTTTGAGTATTTGTTCAAAAGGAAAGTTTTGCACATAATGGATTGGAACTAGATAATAAAAAAGTGAAGATTACAATATAGTATTAAAAATGAAAATCATTGAAGCAATGGGATAAAAAAGAAAACTGTTTGGTGTGTTGAAAGATTAAGTGAAGTCTTTTATTTGAGTGTGCAAGTTAACATTTTTCCTTTTTTACTATAAACCTTTTGTTCTTGTTTATCAAGATTAGGGATTATGCAAGTATAGGTTTTATTTTTGACACATGCATTTGCCCTTTGCATGTAAAAAATGGCATGGTATTTGTCTAATAGCTATTAAATCTTGCTTCTATCTCTAAACTTGCTCGCTACAACTTCAAGCCCTTCATGAAATCAAATAGCTATTACTACTACCTCTATTTTATCAAATCAATTTTAGTGAAATACTAAATATATCATATGTTTTGTTAGCATTTTTCTAAATTCCTATATCATACATCTTTTATTTTCACATGTAGTGACCAAATAGGTTGATTTATATTATGTCATAATATTTAAGATCAAGGTTTTAAATTCCATAGGATAAAGCTGTCATGGTTTTCTCATGAAACAAGATGTACCACCTTCCCGCTTCGTTTGGACACTTGGGCATGGGGTGTCCCAAGACACTTTGATTCGGATGTTGAGACAATGGAGGGAAGGTCTCATCTTGACACTTGGGATGGCAACCAACTGTTTCAGCATTCCATGGGATGACTCGCTGGGATCTGAAACTATGTTTATGATTGCGCATGCTTCTTAGGCTCTTTTATATGAAAAGTTTGGAAAGGTCCTCTATTCATTGTTCTAACTAGGGTCAGAACTGAGTCGGGCTAGCTTAGGTTCTTTGTTGTTCAAGTCTTGCCCAAAAATTGAAATTAGGATTCAAGCCAGGCTTGTTTTGGAGATTTTTCAAGGTCATGTCCTTAACCCAAGCAAACTTGACCTTGCTTGGCATTGCACTCATCTAGACACTGCAATGATCAAGCCGTGTCCTTAATCTTGTTTATGTTAGTTGATATTTCTATGCTTACTTGTGTAGATTATCATTTTCCATGTTGCTACTCTAAGAATGACAGGCGAGCACGTGTGCATATTTTTATCATTCTGTAGTATCCTAGATTATCATTCTGTACTTGCTTTTATATTAGTTTTGGCATAGAAAGTTATCACTCTGTGCTTGTAGTTATATTAGTTGATGTTTCTTTTCTAGAACATGCAGAATAAGATTCTCCAGGTTGCTATTCTAAGACATTTGCTGGATGGTCATTGTAGTAATGTAATCCTTTAGTCACTATATTTTATAAGGATGACAACGACTATAAGAAATTGTTAAGAGTGCTTTGATAGGATTATGGAACTTCATAATGATAAATTTTGAATGCCTTGTTCAGTGCATAAATTATCTGATATTACTTTTCTATATCAGGAAAAAATGCCCAGCTTCATAATGACAATAGATATTACTTATATCAGGATGCAGCACCATCAACCTTGCAACTATGTACCATTCATGCTAGCATGTGTGCTATTCTAGGATTATCTTTCTATACTTGTTTTTATACTAGTTCGAACATAGGAAGTTATCATTTTGTACTTGTTTTTATGCTAGTTGATGTTTCTATTCTAGCATGTGTAGATTATCATTTTCCATGTTGGTATTCTAAGATAGACATTTGCTGGATGGTCATTGTTGTGATGTAATCCATTTAATCCCTATCTTTTATAAGGATGACAAGGATGATGAGGAATTTCAATGAACATTTAGATAGAGTCATGGAGAACTTCAGAATGATAAACATTGTAGTGCTCTCTTTGTAGTATATGAATTATCTCACACCCTATCTTGACAAAATGCCTAGTTGACAAAGCATCTTAATAGTCACATCATCAACCTTGTAATTATGTACATTATCATCTTTTGCCATGAACATGCCTTAGTCGCATGTAAAATTCTGTTCTTTGGGACGGCTTTGGTTCTCTTTCAATGATATACTAAATATAGGGGCAGTGCTCAAAACACTACATGTTGAAGTGTGCATAGTTTTTGTATATGATACTGGCAATCTCTGTCTTCCATGTACTTTGTGCACATGCATGTGGGTGGGCAGGTTTAGCCATCCACCTGTCCATCCAGATCCAGAGTTATTTGTGTCCATCCACTTGTCTATCTAGACGTATACAGATGCATAGTTGTATTAATTTATGTTTATTTGAATCGATGATGATTTTGGGATGATTAGTGTGTGCGATCTGTTTTATGTATGTTGTTATCATGTCTAGAAGAAGTTATCCAAGTTCTTTCTTTAAAGTATTTGGGTTTGTAATGGTATCGAGCATAATTTTTATCCATCTTTGTTGGTGCATGCTAAAGTTTGACATAATACAATGCCAAGCTTATTTAAATGAAAGAGACATGCTTGGTAGGTGGTAGTTAATACATGTGATTCTTGTACTTATTCTATCATTAGCCACATTGTTTGTTTAAGATGATGCATCTTGGTATCTCTTATGAAGGAAACTTTTTTGGGGGCCAATGTACATGCATAAATATTAAAAAGTATTGAGGATGGACCTGATGCCATTAATGAGGAATTGGTTTTTGCAAATCCAAAATATGGAATGATGGGTATGCCATTCAGTAATATCCTACTTCAAAAGCATATTGATTGAGGCATAATTCATTGCTAATGATGCATTGAACTAGATCATGAGAAAATCAAGCTAACATCAAAAATTCATCATGGATTTGCTTTTAGTTCTTACCTTGTTGTGCTAATTATGAATGGACTTACTAGACATATTTAGGATGATATTTTATATTGCATGTTATTTATAGATGATATTAGTACTAGTGGATGAAATCAAGGCTAGGGTTAATTTTAAGTTCGAATTATGAAGAAATATTTTAGAATCTAAAATTTTTAGGATAAATAAGGTAAAGATAAAATAAATAGAATGCATTTTAGTATAATTAGAAATGGAGACAAATGTAGAGTAAAAATTGAGGATTATGAAGTTTTTAAAAGTGATCATTTTCGATATTTAGAATCAATTATTGATAAGGAAAGAGAGTTTGGGGATAATGTTGTTATAGGATTAAAAAAAGGTAGGATAAAATAGAACACTTGTTATGTTCGAAGAAAATTTTTATAAGATACCCTGAGATCGACTATGCTTTATAGTGCAGAATGTTTGTTAGAAAATTATATGTATACAAGATGAATGTAGCTGAAATAAAAATGCTAAGATGGATGTATAGTAATACAATAATAGATAAATAAAAAATAAAATCATTCATAAAAAGATGGATGTAGCACCAATGAGGATAAATTAAGAGAATGATAACTTAAATTGTTTGGACATTTATAACGTATATCTAGGGATGTGCTAATGCACAGTAATGTTGTGATACATACAAAAGAAATAAAGAGTTAGAGATAGATTGAAAATTACTTGGGAGAAAGTAACAACTAAAGATTTAATATCTTTGCATCTTACAAAAAAAAAAAAGAAAGATGATCCCAAATCAAGCAGAATGGAAAAAAAGGATTCGCATGGCTGACCCATGCTAGTTTGGAATTAACATTTTGTTGTTGCTGCTGCTGTTGCTGTGCTAATGCCTTTTGAGTATTTATATTAGTTTGTTGCTTTTCATTTCTTTCTTACATTCAAAGCATATAACATAAGAACTCTGTTTTTTGTGAAATCATGTAGAGGTTGGCATTGGTCTAATAGGCTTTGGCATCCTGTTCTCATTTATGGGTGTTATTCTCTTCTTTGACAGGGGCTTGCTGGCTCTGGGTAATGTGAGATGCAGACCTTGTTTTAATTGTGCTTTTTCCAGAATAAAGATGTAAACAGAAGCTCATTATACATTTTCTTCTTCTTCTTCTTCTGCCAGATATTTTGCTTATGTGGTGTTGGTGCTCTACTTGGTTGGCAATCTACATGGCTACTTTTCACGAAGAAAATGTATTACAAGGTACTATTAAAATTATGTGAAGTGCTGAAAGGTTTGTGATTTTCAAGATCATGATCTTTTTACTTGTTTTTATCTTGCTAGATGCTTTCCATAACATGCAACAAAGGTCTGCTGAAATTATGTCAGATAGGTCATCCTTTAAAGCTTTCCACCCTTTGTTACACATGTTTTAGAAAGCATGTAAGCTATGTCTTCAAGTTTTATGATGTTTGCTTGGCACTTTCATCATGATTATTCAAAGAAAAAGACATATGGACAACCATTTGGACTCATAAAAAATAGACTTTATTCAGCAAAAATAATAAGATGAAAGCAAGCACATATTATTCAAAAGTTTAAAGTTTAAACCTTCGACTCACATGCATGCAACCATGTAGCTATCTTCTAGAGTCCAACCATGATGCATCTTTTTGGGCAGATAGGTGCTGTTGGCACTTCATATAGGTACAGGTTTGATTGTTTTATTTATATACTTGTGTTTTTTTGCATGCTTGCTTATGTGCATCCATTGTGATATCCTGCTATAGTGGCATGAAAAGTAGCACTTGTCTCAAGGATTACAATCAGATAGTTTAGACTAAAGAATTGCAATTATCAGAAGTCCTGAGAACAAAAGGGCTCTCTCTCTCACGCACACATGCCCATGCACACAGAGGTTTTGCCAGTCATGAGGCCCTTAACTCTTAAGTTTGTTCCAGTGTTTGCTTGATTCTTTAATATGATAAAAAAGAAACATATGTGGTTTCTACTCCTGGATGGCTGTACAACCAATTAGGCTCCTCAAAAAGTTCAACTTGATTAAAAAAAAAGAATAGCAAAGAAGAATATTATAGTAAGGTTCAATCCTTGAGGGCATATTTATGGGTTTTGTGACACATCATGATGTCAACATTGCAGATAGACATATGGTATCTCTGTGTGTTTGCATAAATTCATGCTGCATAGATGTGGGATGCACTTGATATATGGGTGCCTCATTGGAGTACATGCAAACACTCTTTAAGTAGACAATTGCATTTTTGTGTAATGAATACTTTGAAATGTGCATCATGCAATGCATTATTGCATGGGCATACATCTTCGGTGCTACAGCTATGAGTATTTGTTTTGTAATCAAAGTTATTCAAGCTCAATGTGCATTGAGATGCTAGGATCTATTGGAACCTAGGTACAAGGCACAAAGCAAAGTGTGCACCTTTGCAAAGTATGGTACATAAATGAAAATAAACTTGTGCATATATATGTACATAAAATTTGAGTATATATGTTTGTGTATATGTATATGCTTGTATGTATATTATGTGTGTATGCATGTATGCAAGAGAAGCTGGTCTGTGGCCCATTGGGCCAGCTTGATTTCGGGTTGGGCCATGAGGTAGGCCTAAGCTAATTTGGGTGGGGTTTGGACCCAAAATTAGAGCCCAAAAAAATTCAGATTGAGCTCAGGTTGTTACTTAGCTCAGGCCTGGCTTGAGCTCGAAGAAGACTTGAAGTGTTGGCCGTTAATCAGACCCTAAACCAGATTGGATCTAGGACTAAACCTTAAAAAGTAGTGGGCCTTTTAAATCTTATACTTTATTTCCTATCTATTGAATGAGAACAGCTACATGTCATTGTAAATGTTGTTATGCTTGGGAATCAACTAATTTGAGTTCTTTCCCTGCTTTTTAGTGATTAGGTGCTATTATTTTAAATATTGCTTCCTTTTGTGCAAGCACTTAAAACTGAAATTAAATTTGCTACCCCAAGTTTTTGGCCCAAACATGTTGCTTGTTGGTCAGCCTAAGTGGGCTTCGAGCTGAGCTTAGGTTGGGCTTGTGTTTGAATTCTAAAAAAATTTCAAACTTGAGCCTGACCCAAAGTCCCCCAAAAAAGATCAGGCCAGGCTCGGGTCGAGGTGTGACCTGACCTGGCCCAACTCACTTCTAGCCCTAGTGATAGAACCCCCCTCCTTAGAAGGCTGAGGTTTCAAGTTCAAAACTGGGGTGTTGTATATTCGAGGCTTGGGCTTGAGTGATCAATCTTAGGATGGTTTTTCCCTCCTTAACCCTCAAAAAAAAAAAAAAAATTGCATGGATGCAAGGATGGATGCGAGATTCATCTCTAGGGGTTCCATGTTGCTGGAGGAAGCTGTGGCCTTGCTTTATCAACCAATAAAATTTCTCAAGGGAAAGTTTTAATATTTCATTTTATTATTATTTGAATATTCTGTAATTACAAATTAGAGAGTTGGAAATTCTTGAAGAAAATTATGCAATAAAAAAAAAAGTGTTATGTATGTATTGATGATACTGATCAATTTTGAGCTCTTAGATTTTTTTTAATAATAAAATATAACTCTATACAGGTAGACACATGCTACTTTTGATAAGCCCAGATTACATTTACATATTTTTTGTCAAAAAAAAAAAAAACATAACTGAAGAGGAACTTACCTTCCAAATCCAAGTTGATGATTTTCATTAAAAGTTTTGGATAGGCACAAAGCAAAACACCCAAAAGAATGATCAGCATGAGAGGTGAAATGGTCTTTTTGGAGGTATCAGCCAAAAGAGGAGAAATGTGAGGTTATTGTGCACTTAGTTACCAAGAGTTGAGCTGATAAGAGGGAGACATCGCTAAAGGGCTCACTGAGAAAAGTTCCCAATTCTATCTACAGTTTCCTTAGGATTTAAAATGGAGAAAAAATTCTTTCAAAGACTTACACACACACACACACACACACATTGGAGTTTATTGAAGAAATGGTGGAAAATGATCTCAACATCGTAGGATGTCATAATTCTGAAAATTATGGTGAAAATACATGAGCATAAAGAAGCCTTAAAGTTGGTTGCCATTGGACTGGACAGTTATCCTTGGATTGCAAAGATGGAATGGACCTCTTGACTCTAGCATGGCTCTTCTCTTGTATTTATGCTTGCATGCATGTATATATTTGTATATATAGTGTGCACATGTATCGAGATAAACACATATACAAATCTATGCTGTTTTATGTGTGTATCTGCATGCGTATAAGGGATTGATCATGTTAAACATATTTGAGACTAAAAATACAAAGTACAAAGAAACAGAGTACAGAGCACAAAAGAATATGTATAAATGTCTGGCTATAGAAAGTTGCATAAATATCCACAGACATCACAAATTGCAGCACACACAAAACATATTAATGCAGTCATCAAAATGTTGTGCACAATCACCTACAGGCATATAGACATAACACACTATCACAAAGGCATGCCTTTTTTGTGCCTTGATGAAGTTGCCTCATATTGAAGAAGGTGTAATGGCCAGACTCAGCACGCATGTCCAGCAAAACTTGAAAACGTGTGCCTGTGCAAGCGCACAGACACTCACCCCACACACACACTAACAGAGAGAGCTTCAATTCCATAGTCTACTTGGGTTTATCAGCTACTTGTCTAAACCTAATGGGTTGCTAGGGCTGTCTAGGATGCAAGCCCATCATTTTGTATAGTAGGTCTTGCCATGCATGAATGGCCTGAGCTAGGACTTTACATGTTGCTCAGCAAGGTCTTATTAATTGCAAAAGTTAATAATGATCCTGTTGTTTTCATTTTATAAGCAAGATAAATAGTTAGATTAGATTGTAAACTTACAAATATGTTCCTTTCTCCTGTCTCTTTTTCAATCACATTTGCTGCTCTCTCTCTCTCTCTCTCTCTCTCTCTCTGCTTATTTTTTTTCCATTGGTGACTATTCCTTTGCAATGTTCCTTTGTTTTAACACTTCCTTGGCTAATTTATTTCATTCTTTGTAGAAATCTTCTCTGCTGCCATCTGCATTTTGCACATCACTCCCTCAACTTCATCAGTGACCTCTTCTTCTGCTGGAATCGTTCTTCAGTTTTGTCTGCTTATGCTTTCTTTTGGAACCATGAGCCACCAAGCTCCTCTAAAGTGGTAGACTGAGAGGTTACTCTTAGATTCAAGTTAGGCATGACCTATGGCAACTTCATTGTGCTAGACCTATTGCTGCCAATGATGGCCCACCACATGATTGGGTTTGCACTATGTTATTTATAGCAAGATTAAGCTTGCCAAGTTTTTGCTTAGCTCAGGCCTGATATGTTGCTGCTTGTGGTTTATGCTCTTGCATCACTCGATTTGCAACTTATACTTTTTGCCAGCTTACTGGTCAGATTTTGATTGTTGGTGCTTTAGTAAGAAACTGAAAAGGGGATTTGTGATTTTCATTAATCATTCTTCTAATTTATTGCAGGGCTCTATACCTTTTCTTGTTGGCCTCTTTCTCATATTTGTCCGTTGGCCTATAACTGGCATCATCTTGGAAATATATGGTTCAATTGTTCTGTTTAGGTTATTTTCTGACCTGGAAACTTGAGGTCTTATATTTTTGTTTCAATGATATTAACCTTCTCAGTCTCCATTTCTCTCAAGCAGTGGCTTTGCGCCTTCTGTCAAGGTTTTTCTATCGCAGATTCCAGTGATGGGATGGCTTCTGCAATACCCCTTTCTGGTAAGATGGTGGTCATATGATTAGATATATGTAACCTAGTTTTTCTTATTGCTTTTGCAATTAAATAGGTTTTTTCTTAATATAAAATTTGTTTCAGTTCTTCGACTACTTGAGGCGGCTGCTTGGTTGAAGATGTATTGGTAAGACACTTTATTTCTATTTAATATAATTAATAAGCCAATTTCATTTTAAGAGTTTTTGGTTTATGGTGGCAATTTTATTATTACTTATTTGGCTATAATTAGGTTAGAATGTTTTACTACCGTTGTTTCACTAGGTATTTTTGTATACATATGCATGCATGCGTGCATATCTATATGAGTGCAGATACAATTTCACAGAATAAGTGAAATTCTCCTTCCTATGACTTTTGGCCAATGAAACCATGTATTATAGACACAAAGATCATGGAATGTGAAGGGAAGGATCTATTTGAGAACCATGGGTGCGGTCAGGTTCTTACTTACAAGATCTCTAGCATATAGATCAGAACACATGCATACATGCATGCATGCATGTTTTCCGCTATATTCTAGAGATCTTGTAAGTAGGAACTTGACTGCACCCATGGTTCTCAATAAGTACACTCCTCATTCCTGTCACTTTCCCTGGTCATTGTGTCTATAATTACATGGTTTCATGATATTTAAATTTTTGGCCAAAAGTCATGGGGAGGAGAATTTCACTTACTCTCTGAAATGTCATGTGTTCATTTAGATATGCATGCGTGCTGAGGGTTTGGATTTTTATTCAAGACTGGACCATGATGGTGAGGATTGTCTCGCAGATCTGGTTTACAAGATTCACAATGTCAAGTGACCCATGTTAACACAACGTTTCCTCCATTAAATCAAGTGAATTGTTGCTCAGATTACTGTCTGGTGATGGATGTGACACCTACAAATGTCTCTTGACATTTCTTTTCTAGTTTTTGTTATTGATCTCAGTTGACCTTGATACCTTGCTGTCTTGGTAGCACAAGATATTTATTTTCCTGATGTATGTATATGATTGCTTTTTGTACTCTTAATGCAGTAATATGTTCTGAGAAACTTTTGGAAGGAATGCCTTTGTGCTTATTTCTGTCAGTAATTAACTTGTTCTCTGGCTGTGACATTCATTTGGAGCAAAATATGAATCAAGACTGCAATATTCCCAAATTGATTTGAACCTTTTGGATCAAAATATGAAATTTCTATCAATTCATTGTGTCCAACGGTTCTGGAGCCTTTTGGAAATTTGTTATCATGTTGGTTCTTTAATGAGATGGCCATATGTGGGGAGCATATTTCACCTGGTTCTTCATCTTATTTTGAGTTTAATAAAATTTCTTATACTAGTTTTTTTATCCTTTCAGCTAGGCTTCTTGCAAGTCCTGGAATTTTAGTGTGTTATTTCTTGTTTACATGAGCTTGAACTGTGACTAATAAGGTTATGTCCTCACTTGCCAACTGGTGATAAAGGTTTCAGGATAAGTTCCTCTCTTACCTAATTTTTCCCTGGAAATTTGACAGCAGTTCTACAACACTGACATATGCAGCTAGTCATAAAATCTGCCCAATCTTTCAATGGAGCTTTCCCAACATTGAGTTGTTACTTGTAGGTAACCTCAATGATATAGGAGAGAAAATTTGGTTGTTGATGATGTTAATGATTGATATAAAACCAAATTGTATTTAACTTGGAGATTTAATTATATGTTTGGCGTTTTTATTTGTATTGTACCATAGGAAAATCTTCAATTTAATTCTAAGGAGTTCATTTTAAGTATTGTGTGTAAATTAATGCATACATTGTGTTTTTAATATGTAGATTTTGTTATGAGTCTATATATTTTGCAATTTTAGGTTTTCTTGGTTGTATATAAATGGAAAACTCTCAATTGTGTATTTACCCTCTAAAAAATGTTAACCACATATATACCTTGAGAAAGCTTACTTTTTTCCAAGGTGCCCTTGCCCATCATATTTGTGTCTGATGGACTCTAAATCCATCAATTTTAGTGGCCAAGAGATAAAAATGACCTTATACAGTAAAACTACTTTAATTTAAGGACCTTGCCTGATTACTTTAATGACCTTCCCAAAATTTCACTCTATATTCCTCTCATCCCATTCCTCCAAATCTCTTGACATCACTACATGACATTGGTTCAATGGCCTGAGTGAAGGATTCCTCCCCTTTTAGCATTGCAATGTAGGCATAGATCTCATGATGGAGGATGGAAGCCTTGAGATTGATGATGTAATTGTGGCCTATGGGAGTTGCAACGTCTATTGATGTCTAACATGGCAATGAAGAGGCTGAGGGTATTATGGGAGTAGACCATGCAAACAAGGGCAACAAGATGATGTTGCAGAGGGGCATTTCATTGAACACATGGAGGACAAGGGTAGGGAAATTGGCTTAGAGTGCATGTCGATGAGGCAATTGTGCTTAAAGCAAAGTTTGAGAGGGTGCCAATCTTGAAGATGAGGTTTACATAAATTCCTCTGTCAAATGGAGCTACATCAAAATTTTTCAATTTTCTGATCAAAATCTCTACATATTTCTTCCTCACATTCTAAGAATGCCATAATAGGAGTACTTGCATAGAAGGATTGTGACAATAGGGGTATCTATGTAAAAGGATAAGCTTTCTAAAGGTATTTTGCATTTTTTGAAATGATACAGATGTAGTATGAAAACTTGAAGGCACATATGCGAAAACCTAAAGCATAATCTTTATAGGTTCAAGGCTTATTTTCATCTATAATTTCTTCCCATAAAACATAAAGTAGCTTGATCCTTTTACTTAGGGCTGCGCACGGGTTGGTTCAGGTCATTTTAGACCTAACCTAAAGCATGATCTAATATTAGACCCAATCGGTCATTTGGGTTGTTCGAGGTCAAGTATGACATGAATCCAATCTAAAATATTTGGGGTTTGAACAATAGTAGATTAGGTATTGTTTCCATTTGAATTAACCATTTAACTACTATCTTATAGTTAAAATCTAGTAATTGATTTAGATCCATTAAAAATTTAAATAAGACTAAAAAGAGCCATCTTAAACTTCAATTTTCATATGAAAACATCTAATTTTATACAAGTCAACTCATCTAAGCCTTTTCCAACTACATTGGGTCCATTAAATGAATTTGCTTCCTTCACTTTGCTTTAGGACTAAGTTGACACTCAAATTATAAATAATTATATATTCTTAATTACTTCTGTCCATATTAGTTTATATCTACCTTTACCTTTATCATTATCATAGACTGTTAAAAGATCACTCTTTCTAACGAGCATCCAAAGGTCTTCGTTGTATATGTCCAAACCACCGTAATTATCCTTAAGTTTATAAATTTTTATTGATATACTTAGAGACATTGTAAATAAATATCCATCAAAAGAAATAATAAAATATAAATATTTAGGTATAATTAAGTGAAAGATGGGAAGATATCTCATTGTTAAGATGAAAAGAAGAATTAATTTAAATGAGAATTCATTTAATGAATTGATAATGATAATTGGAGTACAAAAAATAAGTTTTATATAATTGAGGTTATGAGTCGGAATGGATTGGGTTTAGGTAAAAATATAAGAATGGGATCTAAATCGAAATTTAAATTGGATCTAATTTTTGAATTCAGCCCAACCAACATGTCTTCAAATACGGATCAAATTGGGTCTAATTAGGTTGGGACTAGGTCACTGGCCCATTTGCAGCTTTATTTTTACCATCATTTTTGTTGAGCATATTTAGTGGAGTCCTTAAGCCTTAACAACAATATTCACAACAAAGCCCTAATCTCAAACTAGTTAGGATCGGCTACATGAATTTTTTTTCTTCATTCAACTCTATTATGAGCCATTTTTTGTAAGATGCAAAAATTCTAAGTCTTTCTTTATCATTTTCTTCCATATGATTTTTAGTTTGCCTCTGTCTCTTTTTTCTCTATATGTATATTAAGTTATTCTTCACATAGGTACATTTCTAGGTCTACGTTGTACATGTCCAAGCTATTTAAGTTGTTCTTCTCTTAATTTATCCTGATTGGAGCTAACTCTACAATGAATGATTTTATTTTTTATTCTATCTTTTTTTTTTGCATTATCACACATCCATTTTAACGTTCTCATTTTCACCACATTCATCTTATGTAGGTATATTTTTCTAATTGTCCAACATTTGGCCGTCTTATAAAATTTTTTTTCCAACTTGGCAGGTACTCTACGATCATATAATATTTCAATTACACTTCTCTATTTTATCTAACCTGCCTTAACCCTATGAACAACATCCTCAATTTCTCCTTCCTTATGAATAATCGATCCTAAATATCAAAAATAATCATTTTTAGTAACTTTATGATTCCTAATTTGTACCTACATTCATCTTTACTTCTAATTGTACTAAAATTGCATTCCATATACTTTGTCTTTGTCCTAGTTAACCTAAAACCTTTAGATTCTAATGCATTTCATCATAATTCTAACTTACGATTAACTCCAGTCTTAGTTTTATCTATTAATACTATATTATCTGCAAATAACATGCATAATGAAATATCATTCTGAATATATCTAATAAGCTCATTTATAACTAAAGAAAAAAACATGAATTAAGAGTAGATGTCTGATGTAAGCCTACTGTAATAGAAAATTTGCTAGTATTACTAGCAATAGTTCTCATTATTAGTAACTACCCTATCATGCATATTTTTTATTACGTTAATATACCTAACAAGTACTTTCTTTTTAGTATCCACCATAAGATTTTTTAGGAATCATATTATATTCTTTCTCTAAATTAATAAAAATCATATGAAAATCTTGTTTCTTTGTTCTATACATCTCCATTAACCTTCTAAAAAGGAAAATAGCTTTTATGATCGACCTTTCTAGCATAAAACCAAATTGATTCTCTGATATTTTTGTAATATATCTCAACCTATGTTCAATTGTTCTCTACCAATGTTTCATAGTATGACTTACGAGTTTGATACCACAATAATTAGTGCAGTTTGGAATGTCTCCTTTAGTGGAGTCCTTGACCCTCAAGGACTAAAATTGACGGTTTAAAGTCAATCCATTAGAAAAAGGATGTTTATACATTTTAGCAAGTTGACCCATGTTTTCTATGCAATCCACTTCCATGTAGATATTACTTCATGAACTTTTGAATCTTCTGGTATTTCCAATCTCAGTGACAGAATAGTTATGGCATTTTCCACATCCCATGAATATGACAATGTTGTTGAAAAATGAGGTGCATGATCGATAACAAATTCAGGGTGTTTTTCTTTAAATTCTTATTCAGAAGTGGTGCCTAAAGCTTTTGAAACTGGAGGACACTACTTCAGCTCTAGGGATACAATGGATGTAGATGACATAGGCCTTAATAAAATCTTCAATTTTTTCTCTGGATCTTTTGCACTGTTATGCTCCTAGTGTAGTGGAAACTGCAGGCTTGTGGTGATTGTTAGCAGCCAATTACTGTCGTGTGGATAGTCCTCAGGAAGCTCAACGTTGATGGTTGCAACTCTTTAATGTGAACCTTCCACCATAGGGTGTATGAAAGCTTAATTTACCTGAATTACTGCTCAGTATGTCCTTAACTATCTATTCTTAGCATCATTTGCTGATGTTAAGTGCTGACCCTTTTGCAAGCTTCTGGAGGTGGTCATGCTGCTTCACTGTTAAACCAACCCTCAGAAAGAACAAATGGAAACAGAAAATCATTCTTGTTCTCAATGAAGTGAGTTGATATAAGGCTTTATAAGTAAAGAGCTACAAAAATGGTATGATTAAACTTGTGACCTTTTTCCTCCTTTGCTAAACTGATTATAACCTTAATATTCCACAATTTTTATCTGTTTAGGGTTTGCTTAATTGCTTTAGAAATCTTTCTTTGCCATGTCTTCATGGATGAGTTTTTTGTTGTTATATGATGCTACTTTCAATAAGATTTCCTTGACACTTCCTCAAAACGAGTCTATTTTTTTGTTGAATCTGACTGTATCAATGAATTCTCCATGTTATCATCTATTTTATGACTTGCTTGATTGCTTTAATATCTTTCTTTGTCATGCCTTCTTTGACCAGAGTTTTTTGTATCATGATGCTTCTTATAACCAGATTTCCTCATCATTTCCTCAAAACCAGTTCTTGTCCATTCTTTATCCTTATTTTTTGTTGCACTTGACCATTTCAATGAATTCTTCTTTCCATCATTTGTTTTATGACTTTGCTTGTTTGGTGCTTCCAAGGAAATGCCTCTGGCAATTTTCAACATTTCTAGGATGGTCGTGATATTTAAATAAAAATCTAATCATCTCCTTCTTTATGGGTTTGGCAACTCACCTTGACGCTTCGGATCATTTCCTTACTGATGTGCATTGATTTTCAAATCAAATATTAGCAATATTGTTACAAATTTGGGTATAAATCTAACGATTAAATTTATGGATATATTGTCTTAATAACTGAAATAAGCAAATAAACCTCCCATTATTTTTCATTATTTTTCTAAAATAAAGAGATAATCATGCAAAATTTAACAAAGAACTATGCTAACCATCACATATGTCATTATATTAAAGGAAAGGAAGATTTAAAAAGCACTGATGGCTTTACTTTGTAAATATGGATTGGGTTACCAAAATGAACAGAACCAGTGCCGTCCCGCACATTTTGACCCCCTATACTTGGTTTAGAAGCTACATTTAAATTATTTGTTTAGGTGGTCCAGCAGGTCATCCATCCCTCTAATGATTTAATATGTTATCTTTAATAATTGACCTATTAAGTTTAGATAATTAACTTTTTGGCTATTTTTCTTGATATATAGTAATATTCTTGCTGTTCTCTACCGCCTATTTCTAGTTCTCTTTCTACACGCACCAACGACAAGAAGTTGAGCTGGTCAAATTTCTTCTTTCCCTAGCCTCAGAGCCTGCACATTTTATTTTATTATTTTATTTTTTAGTATAGGCGGATGATCACAGTAATTTAGGATAAGTCAAACTTGATATATCATAGTATAATATTTGAAAAAGGACAAGGGGACAAGGATTGCTTAGCTTTTAGCTCCAAAAATTTGAATGGTAGGCTACCTGACAGCAATCCAATCAGCTATCGAGTTGGCTTTCATGTAGATGTGCTGAATCTGGGCACTAGCAATGCTCTGAAGTGTAGATCGAAAGTTGCAAAGCAAGGGATGGTGGGCAAGTGGTCGCTAGTATTCTGACGGAGCCAATGGATAATAATATAATCCCCTTCAATAATAAGACTACGTGCGCCCAGGCTACGGACGACACATGAAATACCAGTCCATGCAGCATACAGCTCAGCACAAGGCACTGAAGAATCAAGAAGGCCGAATCCTTCAGCCGCCAACATCACACCATCCGACTCATGAATCACAAAAGTTGATCCAGCACATCTATCTCGAACACTCCCATCAAAGTTGATTTTGATAAACCTTAGAGGTGGGGGCTTCCAAGAAATGAAGATCGTGCGCTGGTGCGCTGCCAAGCAGCAGGGGTTCTAGAGGCCAGGGCTAGCAGAATCAATAGCACTCTGATGGAAATGATACTCAGCAGATAAGGAGAAGGTAGTTCTGACAACCTTGCGAGCAGGAGTAATCTCATCGGTGAACACAGCCAGTTTTGAGATAATCAAATCTGATAAGCAGTGTAAGTCCTCGTAGATCCCTTATGATAGATACCTCTCTTTACATCATGCCTGATCAGGCACAAAAAAGAGTTACAGAGGGAAGCAAACCATGAACCCAAGGGCAATTGCCTAAGATCTGTTATATCTGTCTCACTCTAGAATAAGAGAAGATAGCATGGTCAACTGTCTCTTTTCAAGGCCGCATAACGGGCACGTAGGCTGGATGCACATCCCTCTCCCAGCGAGCAAGGAGCAGGTAGGGAGAGTGTCCCATGCTAGCTTACAGATAAAAAGCCGCCCCCTAGGGTGAATAGGTAGATGCCAAACCCATGCCAAATCCCTCGAATGCTGAGGCTGTGGTCTATAAATATTGAGGAGGTCCCTGATAGGAGCACGAGACATACAAGATCTCCTTCAAACCCTGATGTCCGCTGTGGGGCCGACATGAGGGGAATGGAAAGGATGCGATGATGAAGCTCGTCCCCAAAGAGACTGGATACCAGAGAAGAAGACCAGGTATTATGATCCTGAGAGATCAAATCAGTGACCCTCATTCCATTAGGAATGTCACAGCAAACAAAAGTTGGCCATTGAGACAGGGGAAGGTCGGCGATCCACCTATCTTGAACAACATCCACCAAGGCTCCATCACCAATCATCTAAGATATGCTGGTCAGAATAGCCGGGGTGTGCCGACAGACCTCTTTCCAGAAAAAGGAATGGCCACGGATAGGTTGAGGAAGAGAGGAAGAAGTCCAATCGCCATATTTGGCATGCATAAAAAGCTCACAAACAATGCGGATCAAACAAGAACCGTGTGGCATGCCTAGTAGTCAAATCCTTCTTCCTAATAGTGGAGACTGAATCCCAAGCCCACCCTCAGTAATCGGCCTACAAATAATGTCCCAGGCCAAAAGATGAATACCATGATCATCCTGTATCGAGGCCAGAAGAAGTCCCAAAAATATTTCTTTATCTTTCATAAGCAAGTCATTGGGATGACAGCATTAGATAATAGATAGAGAGGAAGAGAAGACAACACCGAGCGTAAAAGAGTAATCTTGCTATCATAGAGAGCCCTATGATTTGCCACCCATCAGACGATCCCGAACCCGCCTCTCTAGGTCGCTGAAATCAGAGTTTCATGGCCGTCTCCCCGTAATCGGTATCTTAAGATAGGATAGCCGATCAGCCAGAACAGAAATTCCAGAATTTGCGAGATAGCCACCCTAACCGTCGAAGTCATCTTCAGACTAAAACAGATCAAAGATTTACTCAGATTAACCTTCTGCTCAGAAGCCCGACAATAAGACTACAAATGGTCGCAAAAGTGGTAGCATTTTTACAATAGCCTTTCCTAGGAGAATGCAGTCGTCAGCAAATAGAAGGTGGGAGAGCAAGAGCCCATGGGGACTCGCAGTGTAGGGGACCAGAGAAGAGCCCTACTGAGCCTGAATTAGGGCTCAAACAAAGCATCAGTAGAGAAAATAAACAAGAATGAGAAAGAGGGCATCCCTGCCCTAGCCCAACCTCAGAGTAAAAATAATCAGTCTGACCTCGTTAATGAGGAGAGAGAAAGATAGCCGATGAACACAGTCCATGACCTAGTCAACAAAGAGCTCGTCAAATCCAAACTCAATTCGGCGTAGAAAAGCCCATCTCAATCTATCATAAGCTCTTTCCATATCAAGCTTAACTGCCATGAGACACTGGCGACTCGAGGCTCTTTGAAGGTCATGCATAATTTCTGAGCTAATATGGCGTTATCAGTGATACTCCGCCCTCTGAAGAAAGCCCCTACTGAGAAATAAGGCGAGGGATCACTGAACACATGTGGAGATTAAGAGGTGTGCACATACCTTATATAAAGCAGTGCAGAGGCTAATAGGCCAGAAGTGCTGAGGAGTGGAGGCATCAGGGCGTTTAGGCACCAAGTAATGAAGGTCTGGTTCCAATCAGAGGGAATAGATTTAGACTAAAAAATAAGCTGGATAACCTGTACAACATCCTAGCCCACTATCCCCCAATAGTAACAAAAGAATAGAGGTGGGAACCCATCAGGCCCAGAGGCCTTATCAATACCCAAATCCCATAAAGCCGGCCGAATGTCCTTTGCAGAAATTGATCTGATAAGATCATTCTCCAAAGCAGAGACCCTATAGGGAGACAAGATAGGAAAACCGAGAACCCCTCACCAGAATGCTCAGTCCATCTAGACTGAAAGAAATGAAAAAGCTTATTCCTGACCACCTAGACATCCTTCTGAAAATTGCCCTCCTCATCAACTAAATGCCTGATACGGTTCGCTGCTCGGCATTTCAATGGCATGGTGAAAGAATCTAGTGTTACAATCCCCTTCCTTAACCCACTGGATATAAGACCTTTGCCTTCAGAAAGTCTCTTGCTGTAACAAAAGAGGGTGGTGAAGAGCCAAGCTGGACGAAGGAATGATATATAGAATCGGAAAGGAAACCCTTCCGATCCTCTCTGGTCTGCAGGGAAGAGATAATAGACTTGTCAGCTCAACCTGCCTCAAATATCCCCTACCTCCCTTCTATTCCATCGAGAGAGCCTGCGTCGAGCAATAGCTAGACGCCTAGATAATCTGTAGACAAGTCCCTCTGACAGGTAATCTCCAGACCTAAGAGATGATGGTCCGAGCAGAAGAGTAAGATGTCCATAACTTCTCAAATCTGAACTGCCTGCATAGCTGATGAGACACATCAGTAGAAATAAGAATAGGACAATGATCGAGAAATTCTGGACAGAGAGAGCCCAATTGGAAGAGGCTAAGGCTCTATCCAGTCTTTTTCAGACTCTAGTAGAACCCTGGCGATTATTACACCAGGTGAATTGAGATCCCGAGAACCCCAAATCCAAAAGGCCAGCTGAAGATATGAAGGACCTGAACTCAACTCTTTTCGGGGAATCAACAATCTGTCTACCACCTCTTTTTCATTGGCCCCCACAATGCAATTAAAGTCACCTGCAATGAGGGAAGAAAGCTCTGGAAAAGAAGTGAAAGAATCTGTCCAAAGCACACGCATCCTAAAATTAGTGCTGGCATAGACACCCGAAAGGAGCTAAGGACTAAAATATCCGTCTGAAATGATCAGAGCAATTTGCTGACACAATAGTGGAAGGCATCTACTCTGCTATTATCATTTCTCCAAAGCACCACAATACCTCCGGAAAGCCTAACTGAGTGAACTGCATAGAAGCCCAAGATCTGGAGATCTAATGCCGAAAGCGGGCAAGACTATCCTAGACAAGCGAGTTTTCACAGGACACAGATGTCAAAACCATGAAGCTGTATCAGTCGCCCAAAAGAGAGCGAAACGATGATTTATGGGCTCCTTGCGCATTCCATATAAGAAAATCTTCATCCAGACATGAGTAGGGGGGACCCCAACCATGTCCCCTGTCAAATCCTCATCCAAATGATCATGGATTGGATGGGGGTCCACAGTAGTCCTCTGACCCCTACAATCCTCAGACTGGGATGAATCTATAGCCACTCCATCATCATCCCGCTGAATGACCTTCTTGAGCAGAAGGATCGCGGCGTCATGATTTGGCCCCACCCGCTGATTCGGGTTGGTTGGGCTGAGGCAATCTCCAGTCTCGGCCCGTCCTTACGACGGGACTTAGTCCCCAGCCCAGATAGGGCATCCGACCCTCGAGAGGGGTCTGAAGATGCCGAAAAAGTGAAGGAACCTTGTGAACTCGCTTTCCCCACGAGGGGGCTTTTCCTTTTGCTTGAGTGGACATAGATACCACTCGTTACGTTATAGGTTCAACAAGCCGGGCCCTCTTGGAGGGCCCGAATAGGCTGCCTCACGGGACTTCGGGCAACCTGCCCATGTGTCGGAACCCAAGAAAGCAAAGGGGTTAAATCACTGGCCTTTGGATACTCGGGCTAAAGTGAATCAAAGATCAATTGCTTGGTCTCTGGCTTCTGTGACCCAACTACAGTGCCAACCGGCACAGTCCCAGCAGCCGGCACACACCCCCTTCGTTCCTTGAAGGCTTGAGCACCGTATCAACTCCCTGAGTCACCAACCCCACTGAAGGAGAAGAGAGTGGAGGAGCATAGAACTCTGGCCATCTGCCGGCGATCCACCCACTTTGGAGTCTTGCCACCCTACCAGCAAAATAGGGGAGACGCCAGGAGACGCCGGGAGAAGTCTTACCCGCGACCAAAGCTTGAACCAGGGGGGCCTTCCGACGATGGATTGTGGACATCCATGGACCAAATGTGGGACTGGGTGAAGACGAGTGATCCGCACCAACCCACAAGCTCTGGCGAGGTGCAATGAGCCAAACGTCACAGATACCTTCGAGATGCTCGTAGGAAAATTGTTGCCAAAATGGTGCTTTGCTCCCTCGAATCCTAGCTTCGGCCGGAGGGGCTTGCTCAAATTAATGCGGACACAAGCACGAGCGAAGCCTCCTTGTTTCTTCTTCTTGGTTGATTTATCGAAGAATAAGAACTACCCAGCCATGGAAAGAATTGAGGTCAAGATCTCATCGGTCCAAAACTCAATTGGGAGCTGGGGCAGTCGGATCTAGAGCAGAGCTTGAAGAAGAGTATCATCCGTAGGGACGAACTCCGGTAACCACTCTGCAACTGCAATCGGTTGCCCATTGGCAATCCAGGGTCTTCCCAAAACAAGACACTTGGCTCGGGGATCAGAGAAACGGAACATGTAGTGCCGGTGAGCCAGAGCAAAAGCTTCAATTTCACCATGAGCCCTGCACGATAGAACTCCCGGATAATCACCTCCGGCGGAATCCACGAGAGAGACTCCGAGCGATGATTGCATGATTCATCCATCTACATGATTCCACCTCCAATGATTGCACTTGGACATGGACGATGTTCGGATACAGGGCGAAGCAGCATTCCTAGCTCCATCAGACACAGGTGGGCTCGGTGCAAAGAATTTGCCATCAGTGAATGAAGAGTGATTGAGTCCGACGAAACAGAACACCGAAGATCGGGGAAGAAGAGGTTTGGCACATGAATCTTAAAGCAGATAGCAGATAAAACAGGGGACTTTGCATGCACATTTTATTGAACAATAACATATTTTCAAACGAGGCCCCACGTATCCAAAACTTGTAGACCATATGTGTTATTGTTAAACAATGATGACCCATTAGAGGATAAAGAATGGGGACTTTGCTTATAACAATACTTGTTTAAAAAACTATTTAAAAATAATGTTTGCAATGCTATATGCGATGTCCAGCTAGTATCTAAGAAATTTTTTTTTCTTTTACTTTTTCGCACCTAGAGTACAAATCATCTGTGGAGTAGGCAATTTTAAAAATTATCTATTCAACAGAAGATTTATCATGCAACAGGGCCAATACTTATAAAAAAAATTTCTGGCTGAGGTTCAATTCATCTCTTCTAGAGATGATTTCAGCCACATCCATATTAAAAAAAAAAAAAATTCGAAATCGTCTTTCCAGACCAAATATTTTTCCCTAAGTATTGGACTCTATTACATAATAAATTGCCTATTGGATAAATGATTTTAAAAATGATCAGTCCAATAGAGAATTTCTACCGGTGATGTAGGAAAAAAAAGGTCCTGATATGTCAACTTTGGATCCCACAGCAAATATTATTTCTGAAAGTAATTTTCAGCCAACGCTAGTGCAGAAATACTTTTTAATCAAACGTTATTATTATTAGCAAAGACCCCAAAGCCTGCACATTTTATTAAGCAAGGTCAGCCCAAAGGGAAATGCTCCCATAGGCAAGCAAATTAGTCAAACAACATGGTGTGCTAAGTGATAAATTTGCGTTTGCACTGGCATAACTCTTGAAGCCGTATATACCGACTCAACCGGCCAGGTTCAGGTTGCCACCTTGGGACGCAAATTGTAGCATGCACAAAAGAAGGCACTAATGATACTCGCTATGATCCAAATCTTCACTGCGTACAAGCATGCATGGCACCTCGAAACCAAGTAGCAAGTGCCAGCCTATTAAATAGCTCTCAGTTTAGGTGGGCGCGCGAGCTAAGATTAAATGCATGGCTTCAGCGTTGCAGCTCTTGCATCCAGAGCTGAAGGGCAGGACTCAGGATGGTGAAGGAACAGGATACTTTTGGTGAGTTCTGACCCTTATGTAATCATGCCATGACATGCATGTGTGGTCTCTCCTAAGGATGCATTGAAGGCATCCGGGTTATATAATCATAGTTTAGTATGATTAGTCCATAACATGGCATGCATGTGAGATCTCTCTGGAGGATGCATTGAAGGCTTCTGGGTCCTCCAGTAGACAGACCCACGTTCAGCTTTTGTATTCCTTCCATCTCGGTTGATGTAATGCAAGGTCTGTTGAACCAGCAGGGCATCTACTTCATAATATACGATAAACATGAAAAATGAAACTTTTTTTTTTTACTTTTATTAATGAATAAAGGATATTTGTGAAAAATTGGGCAAAAATATTTTTTTTTATTCTTAAACTTTCACTCAAAAATTATTTTAGTTCTCAAACTTTTACAATTCAACTCATCTAAGCCTTTTTCCAAATACATGAAGTCAGTTACATGAATTTGCTTTCTCCACTATGCTCTATTCAAGACTTCTCAAACTTTTAATTAATATAATTTAATTCCATGTATTTTAAGAACATTACATTTCTGATATTATATAACATAAGGTTAGTTATGACCAAATAGCCAATGTATCATCTTTTCAAAAAGTTCATATGTTCGCATTAAAATAATATATTAGTTATTCTATCAATTTTAGTAGATCTCATGCAAGAGAACATCAACAGTAGCACCCTTAAAATACAAGGGACTAAATTATATAATTGAAGGTTTGAGGACCAAAATGATTTTTGAGTGAAAGTTTGAGGACTTGAAGTATATTTTAGCCAATTTTTACTTTTGAAAAATAGGTTACTTTTTTATATTATCTTATTAAAATACATTTTTTTAATTTTATTAGATCATTAGACCTCTACTTTCGGTCATATGAATGCACACTTTAAATTAGGCAATGAGCACATATTGGTTATAGAGGCATCATTTGTATGAGCTATTAGTCCTTAAAAGCAAAGATATATTGATTCAATATTTTTTTGGGGTACAAAATAATCCAGTAATATTTAAACTTTAAAATGGACTATTTTTCGTAAAATTAATAAAAAATAATGCATATTTATAAAAATAAAAATAAAATAGATTCTTCTTACAAAATATCCTAACAGTTAAAAATGAAGACAAAAATCATGGCCATGGATTACCAATATATCTCTACGATGCAAGTAGAGCTGCGAAGGAAGTTGTTGCCTTGTGGTCAAGGCATAATTTAGGGGCATGGTTAGATTCACATGTGATGTAACTGAACATAGTTTAAATGACACTTTTATATGACAATTATGGCTTTGAATACTCAATAATGCCAACTACCAAACCATATAGTCATGCAATTGTTTGTTCAAGCTGTTTAATACTGGCAACTGAATGCTTATTCGAATGATATCATCCTTGTGACTTAAACAAGGGAGTAGTGATTTGATTCTGATTGGTAGTAACCCTCGAGTGGTAGGATGAATATAGGATAAAAAGGGTAATCCCTCCTAATTTTTGAAAATTTTTCTATATTAAATGCTGTAAACTCATTCAACAAAACCAGCTCGGCTAGGTTATCATCATAAAATTGAGGTAAATATAGCTATGATTAGGCTTTTGGCTTAGCCATGTTTAATTCATATTGTATTTTGGTTGAAAATTCAATTGAATTTGAATGGCATGTTTTCATCTAATGAGACTTTTTTTTTGGGTTCCTATAGAACTCAAACAAACATGCCGTAGTTATGAGAAACACGAATCACAGATACTAATTAGTTTGGATTTATGACCCTTATGCATATAAGCAATCATCACATGCAAACATATGTTGACTCATACATGCATCCCATGCTTGTTAATAACACACGATTATTGATTCAAAAAATGATACCATTTTACCCTTGATTATATATATAGTTAAACTTGGCTCGATTCTAATGCAGCAAAGTCTAGGAGTTAGCCACATCTCTTATCCTTGAATCCACATGAATCTCAGAGTCATTCCATCATTTCTACTCTTTTATCTTTAGGATATGTGAACTACATAGATTTAAAGATAAGAGCGATGACTCAATCGAGACTTGAATATTCGAATATAGTTAAGTCTAGTACTCTCTCTATCTATGTATGTATATAGATAAATAGATAGATACTGAGAAAGATTTGTTATATTTGTGTGTAGTTAAGTCTAAATCCGATTGTTGCTCTTAATATTAGATACATATAGATCTTAAAACCAAAAAGTCATTCATTAGTCATCGTTAGTTATTTCAAAAAAATCGATGATTAAATAAAAATAGGTAAAGGAATAAGCAAAAATAGATAAAATATAAACATAAACATGATGGAAATAAATACTAACTATTTTGAAAATGATAATAAAAGCTTATGTTATAAAATAAAATTAACATCTTTAGAATAAAAAACTAGTATAAATCAATAAATACCTAATTGTGCTACCGGAATAAATAGAAATATTGGATTAAGGATGTGGTGTGCTATATATCTTGAGGAATAAGACATAAAAAGGTTGGATACATGGTGTATTGGCTACCTTTCTCGTTTGTCCTATCTCTATAAATATGTTTCATTTTTTATGGATGCATTATGTATCCAATAGTTTATATTTATTCCTTAATGTTTTTATTTCCTATCCAAAGCAGGTTTTTTATCTGTTCATGTTAACTGTTTCTAAATATGTTAGTTTTTATTCTGTAGGATATTTATTTATTATTGCTCCAAGATAGTATTTATTTTATCAAATTTTGTGATTATTTTTATACATTTCCTTAATTTTTTTATTTGTTTTTATTTATTTTATTAATTTTTTTTTAAAAGTAACAAATCGATAGATGATTTTTTTTAGGTTTAGCCATATCGATCTCATATACACATAGAGATATGTGCGTAACATACATACATACTTTATATATATATATATATATATATATATATAGCAGTTCATAGATTTGGTTGGGTTTGGATCAAGTTGACTGAAATGAACTAATACTTCGAAAGGGTTTAGTTATTGTATGGAGAAAATTATTGAGATTTTATTAGGTTCGCTAGTTTTCATACGAAGGGGAAGTGAGATAGGCAAGGCCTAGTAACAACCCATACCTAACCCTAGCCTCCATCATCTAACTAGAACGTACGTACGTTTCCGGCTAGGCCGGGCTTGGTGCTTAATTATGAAACCAGAATGTTTAAATGGAAGCCGATCTAAATCCGGTGAGGGCTCATGTATATGTACGTGGCATAAAGCACCAATCTCCTCATGCCACCTGGCAAGCTAGCTAGCTAAACTCATGAGAATGTTGCTGTGATCTGTTTGGGACCCTCAATGCATCTCCTTTTCGGAGCTGTTTTAATTCTGTATCTAAGTAGATTTGATCCGCTTGCAGTCCCAGTCGGAATTTGGAAACAACAGCGGCAGGTGTGTGAGTTGGAAATTTGAGATAGGAAGTAACAAAAACTATAACATCAAACATTAAATGGGTTCATGCCCCCAACAACCAAAGAGAGAGGCGCCTCAATTTATTGTTGTGGTTGGCACTGGTGAGAAGAGAGGGGTAGACCCAACGCACCATATTTATTCCCTCCCTGATGCTTTGGGCCAATTTACTGCATGGAGGGTAGTGGTGAGAGGCTGCTGTTGTTGTTATTGATATTAACACCACCACTTCTCTCTCTCTCTCTCTCTCTCTCTCATATCAGCCTTCTTTGCTTCTTTATGAGAGCATAGGGTTCGGACATGGCCATGAATGCTCAACCACAGAAGCAGTTCATGATTTCATGGTAGTTAATGGTGTGGGTATATATAAGGGTGATGATGGTCACATGGTGCATGAGATATTCAAAGAGACGTTGGATGAACGACGTATAACCATATGCACTTTCTCTTTCATCGAAATCGCTTGCAAGTTGCAAGTAATAGTGCAGTTCACACGTATATCATCTTCCAAAACCTTCCATGGACCCCACATCTAATTTCAACGTTATTGCTAATTAGAAGATTAACTGCGTATCGATCCCAACTTAATTATCTACTTATTGGTTGACTCACAGCTTGTATAATCCTTGGAGCACGTACATGCATGCTTTTGAACGTAGCCATTGATGCAGTTAAAACTACTTTTTATCTTTCATCGTATTACAGTTACAGGTGAGATCATGTTGACTTCAAGATATTTTCTTCTGTCCTATATGTCACTTTGGAGAGAGAAAATGAAGCGTAAAGTAGTACATTTTCTTTTCTTCAATACTGAAACCAGATGCTAATTATATCTACAGTGAACCAACGAAAATTATAGATTCTTAGATGTAGAAAGATATCGAATCAATATTATTTCTAACAAGGTAACTCCTAATAGAATGGTAGCAGATATTTTCAAGATTCGAAATTGTCCAAAAAAATAACTCAATCAAATATATAGCTCGATAACAAGACGTCCTATTTAATTCTCCTACTTGAATGCAGCTTATCAAGCTGGTGAAGAGAGAGAGAGAGAGAGAGAGAGAGAGAGAGAGAGAGAGAGAGACATCAAAGGTGGGTAGGGGTGAGTGTCCTGTGTGGTATTAGAAGAGAATTAGGTTTTGGTGGTTCAAGGGTGCATTATGACGTGAATAGTCCGACGATGTAGGGAGTTTTTAAATGGTGCGGAGGAGAGATTTGAGGCATTTAAGGTCACTCTACTTGTCACTTTTAATGCTAGACTGCCCTCCTTTTAATGGGGTTGGATGAAGCCCATTTAAGAACCCTCTTTAGTATCCACGCCCCCTCCCGCATGACCCCATCAATCAAAAGGGCGATAAGTACTCCCTCCGTTTCACTCCACAAGCTAAGATATCTCTCTCTCCGGTTCCCTTCTCTTCTTCCTCGCATGCCTCTTCTTCCCATGCATAGATGTATTATACTGAAGAATGATCAAGGAATTGCTACACCACAAGAAGTTCTCTATAGGCGAAAGCAACGAGAAGGTGAGTAGTGAGCAATTTTGGAAGGTGATGGATCAAACAGAGCTATCTCTGGGCCCTTCTCTATCTACCTTTGTCAAGAGTGCGAGTAGCTCGTCTTGGGAATCAGATGCTCACCCTCGGAGGAAGCGAAAGCACGCGTGGAACGAGCCCATGAAACAAGCTAGCATCGAACTTCAGCTTGATGACCCCTTGCCCTTGGACTGGGAACAGTGTCTAGACCTACAAGTGAACCTCTCTCTCTCTCTCTCTCTCTCTCTCACACACACACACACACACACACCCCTCTTTCTTGCATGGTTCATAATTTAGATGGTATATATTAATTACCAACCACGTGCCATGAATATAATCCCTGATAGATAGACTCTGATCGATGATTATGAAGTGAAAATCTATCTCTATAAATTATGCCAAGATGTTGTTGTGATTGGTTATATCATCTAGTTTCCTTCTCCTTCCTTTTGTAACCTGTCTGAACTATTATTCTGACGGCAGTCCGGAAGGATGTACTACTTGAATAGGAAAACATTGAAGAAGAGCTGGATCACTCCCAAGGAGCAAAATCTAGACCTGGAGCTCAACATCTCAACCTTCCCAAGCTCAGAAGAGAAGGCTAGCACCGCAACTCTAGAGGAACCTGCAGCAGAGAAGCACAGCAATTCAGGTGGCAGCATGGTTGCGGTGGTGTGCGCAAACTGCCATCTCCTCGTCATGATCTGCAAGTCCTCTCCATCATGCCCGAATTGCAAGTACGTGCATGCGTTGCTGCCGTCAGCAGTACACCAGTCATCTCCTCGCAAGATGGAGGCTGTGAAGTCATTGGAAACCCTGAGCCTCCTCCACTAGCTTGCAAGCATATCTATGCAGAGAACCCAGGTTGGGATTAAGTGTCTAGAGACCCTGATAATAAGATCAGGTCCAGTGTAAAAGGTGTATTATATATTAGTAATAATATGATAGAACTAGTATGACAAATGTGGATATAAAATTTCAAGCTAAGGACTTGATGGTTGTTTCGAGGTATCAATGAGAGAGAGGAAAAGGAAGTAGCAATTGAAAGTCCTAGTCCTACCTTTCATTTAAAGAAGAGGCGAGTGTCCTGCAGCAGAAAAGCTTGTCTGCTTTCCAAAATGCACTCTGCTTAGATGGCAGTTTGGGCTGGTGGATGAAGGGTGTGAATGCCACCTACGCTCTTACACATTCCATTCTTTTGTCTCCTATTTCTACTACATATGGGGTTGCACTGACTGCAGGAGTTATTAGTTAAATTTGGGCACCAAAAATCTGGAACCCACTGCTAAGAAATGGGGGGGGGAATCCCAGGTGTGGGATATGCATGCACACCATCTCAGAGTTTGGAACACCTCCCTAAGCTGATGCCTGTCTGAGGAGGAGGTGCATTTCCCCATGCAAGGGGTTGCATAGTTGTCTAATAAGTTAAACCCACTAAACTGGACCATCCAAAATGAGGGGGCCACAACAAGGCCATGGGCTTTGCAACCATCGAACATTGACACGACACACCATGAATTGAAGCAACCAGGACTAGTACTGATTGCGACAACTGGTTCCTTCGGTGCAGTGAGTTAGGTGGCTTAGCTGGGCCTCGAAATATTTGGTCACACCAATCCTAGAACATGGTTCCGTTGGACTGGTTTTGAAATTTTGTTCGATAATTGGTCAATGTTTCTCGCAGAACAAAGAATTATCTAATTATTGCAGTCTCGTTTGGATGCAAAAGGCAATCTGAATATCTGGGGATGATACACTTATCTAACAGAGTCACTAAGCTAATTCTACCAACTTCTACCATCCAAAGATCATCCAGGGTGATAATCTGACAAATAGCATTAAGAATTGCCAGTAATATTGGTTGTTCAATTCCAAAATTGCATCTTCATTTAGGTAACTCGTCAAGCATTTGTTCAAAGAAAGCCAGAAGAAAGAATATTCCAACAAATCAGGTCTGAAGATCTCAACTAACTAACTAGTTCTTAAGTGAAATTATAGCCAAAATTTCTTGGACAATATCTCAGATGCTTTGCAACCGAAAGGAAGGATTTAGATTGCAATTGGTCTTTTAATATTCAAGAGTACAGGAATATCAAGAAACCTTATTTCACAAAATTATGAGAAAGATTCTCCCAAAAGATTGTCTTTTTATGGATTTATTTAACATTAGAATATCCTAGCTAAATTTTTCTGTCCACAACAGTTGAAAAACAAGGAATGAGGAGGGCATTCTTCCACATCATTCTTCCTTGCACGGCTTGTTGTTCCCTTCGATTGTAAGCACGAGGAATTAAGAAGCAGTGCCTTCTGGAGTACGAATCACATGTTTCATTGTAGAAGTTCCCAAGTCTACAAAGACAAGCTTCTTCTGGACCACTCTGAAAAAGTCAAAATAGTGAGAGGTCATGCCTAGCCCAGCATGAGCATGAACATCTCTAATTAAAGCAGGAAGTAGTTTTCCAACACCAACCTATCATTTACTCAAACACTGTTCATGACTCTCTAGAATGATCAAGCCCAATCACAAGGCATTAATGAAATTTCATCTTGATACATCTCTTCATGTAATTCTCAAGAAAGATACATCTCTCCGTGAACACTAATTTGGGCATGATGAACATGAACCTTCCATATGATGATCATAGCAAAGAAATTCAGTTCCTGATCAAAAATTTTCATCTTGATGCATCTCTCGATGTAATTTCTCAAAAAAGATACATCTCCTCGTGAACACCAATTTGGGCATGAGGAACATCAACCTTCCATACAATGATTATAACAAAGGAATTCAGTTTCTTTCTGATCAAAAAGTAACCACAAAGAGTTGAAAAATGATTGCATTTTGACCATCATGCACATCTCATCTAAAGCCGCATTACTTTACAAACAGAGCATTTTGTAGTGTGCACCCACAAGACCAGGGATATTCTCACCAACTTCTATAGAGCTAGAAGATTTATTCAGATATTCTATGTAGCTGATACACTTCCCCATTTAGCTTGTCCAGGATTCCTGTCAATTTCCAGGAAATGTTTCTCTTGATGCTAGTAGTAACATGATCACCAATCTCCCATCAAAATTCAAGTCTTGGGGACATAGCCTTCTCTCCTTAACTGCAAGTATATGTTATCCAAAATCATATATATTTCCTTTGATTGAATGTGTGATATGTCTGCGACAAAGAACTCATGGAACTTCCCATTGATCTCTATTGAGCTGCAGCCAGGAGTCTTCTTAACTCCTCTTTCTCTCATCATGCTCCTCACCTTCTTGACATCATCCCATTTGTTTCTTGTAGCATACATATTTGATAGGAGCACATATATACCACTATCTCCAGCATCCAAACCTAATAATCTGTCCCCTGCACACTTGCCCAATTCTACATTACCATGAATCCTGCATGCATTAAGAAGAGCACCCCACCCTGCTTCATCTGGCTCCATTGGCATGCTCCTTATCAACTCGTAGGCATCTTCCAGGAGCCCAATCTTACCCAGAAGGTCTAAATGGCATGCATAATGTACCGACTTGGGTTCTATACCAAACATGGATTTCATATCTTTGAAATGCCTTTGGCCTTCCACTACTAAGCCAGCATGACTACATGCAGATAAGACACCCACAAAGGTGATATCATCTGGCACCATCCCTTCACTCTTCAACTGCTCAAAAGGGCAAGGGCCTCATTGCCATAACCATGAACTGCATATCCTATGATCATAGCATTCCAAGATACTATGTCCCTCTCCGACATCTCATTAAACAACCTAGCTGCGGCCTGAATATCTCCGCATTTGGCATACATGTCTATGAATGCATTTGCCAGATTCATGCTGAGTTTGATTATTTCCCATCAATGAAATGATCATATATCCATCTACCAAGATCCAAGCAACCAGATTGAGCACAGGCTGAGAGCACACTCACGAGAGTGGCATCTATAGGTTTTACACACATTGCAATCATCTCATGGAATAATTCTAGTGCTTCTTTAGCATGATTTGCTTGGGCATATGCTGCAATCATACTACTCCAAGACACGGCATTCCTTTCAGGCATACTGTCAAAAAAATGCCTTGCAAGTTCTAAATCACCACATTTAGCACACGCATTGACCATGCTAGTCCAGGAGAAAACATCCTTGAAGCCCATGCTGTCAAAAACCTCCCTCGCAGAATCTACGCAGTCGCATTTTCCATACATATCCACCAATGCATTCATCAAATTAATGGTGACATTCACGTCACTTTTCCGTATGTACTCATGCACCAATTTTCCCAATCTCAAATGACCCAACTGAGAGACGGCTGAAAGCACGGTGATCATAGTGACCTCATTCGGTGGAACATTCATCGATAGCATTCGGTAAAAGAGCCTCAATGCCTCGTCAGGCAGGCCTTTCCGCGAGTATCCATCAATCATCGTCGTCCAAGAAACCACATCTCGTTGACACAATTCATCGAACAATTTCCTAGCAGTATCCAACAATCCATTTTTCACGTAGAAGTGCATCAAGCCATTCTGTAAGAGCAAATTCAAATCGAAGCCAAGCTTAAAAATCATGCAATGGACTACTTCTCCAATAAGTACTTCCGAGAACTGTTCGCAAGCCTTGAGTACAAAAACAAATGTGCGGCTATCCATTATGACTTGCTCGCAGATCATTTGGTCGAACAAAGAGAGGCTCGAACAGGGAAGTTTCGATTTGGTGTGTCCCCTGATCATGGTGTTCCAGATGTAGGTATTGGGGTCGGGGATTTGGGCGAAGACTAGGCGGGCGTGGTTGATGTCGCCGGAGTCTGAGAGGGCGCAAAAGGCCAGGACACGGCTGGCCGGGAAGCGGTGGGCAATAAGCCCCGTCCGCGTCATGTGGGCTTGGATTTGTTTCAATTCAGCCATGGAATTACACGATTCCATGATGGACAGGACTGGGTGGGTGACGATGAGATTGTGGTTTGAGTTCCACTTCGGTTTTGCTAAAGAAGAGAAGAATTGGAGGAAACGAGCTTTGAGTAGAGAATTGGAGGAGGCGTGGAAGGAGAGGAGGCGGCGCTGGTGAGAGGAACGGGGAAGCGTTCTCATGGTCATGGTAGCGAGAATGTGGCGGAATAATGTTGAAAAAAAGGCGGCAGGTAGCCGTTAGAGATTATAAATCGTATCAATAAATCATAAATGAAACGGATCAACTTCAAGTTATACCAACAAATAGGTCAATCTAAATCTGATTAGTTTATTAATTGGGTTAGAAATCTAAATTCAAACTTAACTTGTATTATATGGGTTGCATAATATGATTCATGTAACTCAATTAATAATTAGGTCACATTCAAATTTATACGAATGCATAACTTGTATGACACATGTAACCCATATGACCCCATATAATACCTGTTGCCGCCGGGATCCGTCCTCCGACTCGGGCACGGTCGATCTCCAAAAAGAGGGGGGGGGACGGACCTGCACAAGAAGTCCTCACGCGGGAGGCGTTGGGGTGGCCCTTCGCGAAAGACCCTTCGACGCTCAAATCAGTGGAGAAGAAATCAACGATCAACCAGATAATGGGGAGGTGGATCTCTCCGGAAGGCCTCTCCGGGAGCGGCCAATCGGGAGCCCTAGAATGCAAGAGCACCGACGAGCTGCCAGCCTGAGGGTAGGAGAGTGAGAGCGCATGTATGAGTGTGCATCCAAGAGCGCGTGCGTACCTGAGGGAATCTGCCAGTGTGGTAGTTATAGGCTGTCACCTGTGTCTTGAGCGCCTTCTGGAAGGTTCAGAGGTTGTTAGGATACGGAGGTGGACAGAATCAGCCATTGTGGGGCCGTTGGAATCCATATCCTGTTTGTTAGGGGATCGACGGCCAGGAGAGCTTCTTGATGACTGAGATCTAGCTGAGTAGGCCTGGGACAGTTATGATAGGTTCTAGGCCACGTTCGACATGATTCCTTGCCTAGGACATCGTTATGGTAAGCCTTGGCTCTCCCGCGTCAGGTTCCGCGGAGGTGGGTATTGGATTGTGGATTATTCGATGTAGCTGAGCCATGGTGACTCGGGGGGAAGCGAGCTACGGAAGCCCGGAAGGGCCGAGCTATGGAAGCCCGGAAGGGCCGAGCTAGGGAAGCCCGGAATGGGCCGAGCTACGGAAGCCCGGAAGGAGCCGAGCTAGGGAAGCCCGAAAGGGCCGAGCTAGGGAAGGCCGGAAAGCCGAGCTAGGGAAGCCCGGAAAGGGGCTGAGCTACGGAAGCCCGGAAAGGGGCCGAGCTATGGAAGCCCGGAAGGGGCCGAGCTACGGAAGCCCAGAAGGGGCCGAGCTAGGGAAGCCCGGAAGAGCCGAGCTATGGAAGCCCGAAAGAGCCGAGCTATGGAAGCCCAGAAAGGCCGAGCTACGGAAGCTCGGAAGAGCCGAGCTATGGAAGCCCGGAAGAGCCGAGCTATGGAAGCCTGAAAAGGCGAAGGAAGGAGGTCGGCCTTAGCCGCTCGCACGGATATTGATGCAATGATGATTTTACCCCCCAACACATGCCCTCCACTCCCTAGTTCGAAGCGTAGGTTCGGGCATAGGGAGTATAAGTCCGAGCGGCGCATCCCGGATGGGACGTTTTGGTTTGGACAGTCCGTGCAATGATGCCCTAATTAATGCGTCAGGGTCATTGTGCCTTCGGGGTAAGGCTCCCTCAAAAGTGACGGTTGGGAATGCGCCACGTCGCGAATCCCGAACGATCGGGCGTTTGTCGAGGCGTTCCGAACGCCTCGGGCGGGACGCCCCGTCTTCTCAAGGTGGCTTCCTTAGTGGGGAAGCAAGGCGATAGATGCACTATATATATACATGCATGTTCGCTGCATCTCTCGTCTTGTTTTTCGAAGAGTTTGGCCTTTCATCCTTCTCGACGCTCGTCGTTTCGCCTGGTGTTCTTCTCAATCGAGATGGCGATGAGCCCCGACGATGTGGTTTCGGAGATTGTAGCTGAGGATTTGGGAGGATTCACCAATGGTATGGCATGCCCTCAGATGTCGTTCTGCGGGTGCCGGAGTCTGAGGATAGGGTCTCGCGAGATTTGGAGTCCGAGTCTTCATTTATGAAGACAGTTTGAAGGCAGGCTTTCGTTTCCCTCTCCATCCTTTGGTGAAGGAGATAATGACCACTACAACATCTGCCCGGCGATGGTGGCCCCAAACAGTTGGCGGAGCATCATCGGATTCATCTCGATGTGCCACCAAATTCAGATTGTCGCCACTCTTCCCCTTTTTTGCGCTTGCTACCATCTGATACCTGGGAGGAAATCAGAGTGGCCGTACATTGGACCCCGGAGGTCCTTCAACGTCATTGTGGATAAGCCGTCTTCCATCAAGGGATGGAAGAGCCGGTTCGTTATCGCAGAGGGGAATATTGGTCCGCTTCCCTCGGAAATGGGGAAACTTTGCTAGGGATGCAGAGACGCATCCAGTTTTGTCAGCGCAGGAGGAGAGGGATTTGGACGTCCTTCGCAATGGCCGAGTGTTTTCGGCTAACGACCTGCTATCGGAGGGGGCCCTCTTCGCAGCCGGGCTCAGCCCCCTGGACCCGCAAGGTGAATCCCTTCTTATCCCTTTCTCGTTGCGTGTTTTCTTGATGAATGTGTTTGGATCTGATCACGCATGTTTTATTCTTTCAGCCAAGAGGTCGGCGTTGTCGAGCCTCTCCAAGAGGAAGAGAGGAAAGCGCCCAGGGGAGAGCAGTGGCACGGATAGCGGGAGGCCCGAGAAAAGGGCCCATACCTCCGCAAGAAGCCCGCCGGACACCGGAGCGGTTGCGACAGGAGCGCCGGGGGCTAAGGAGGGTTTGGGGAGAGAACCCATGATCCCTTGTCCTCCCGTGTTAGAGATATCGGATAGCTCAGACGAGGCTCCGTTGGTTCGTCCGACCGCGTCCCCTATGAAAGAGGAACCACAACGGATCTGGCGAAGGCGGTCATTTCTGTGGGGCCTTCCGTCCCCGCGGGATCACCACCGGCTCCAGCAGGAGAGGGAGAGGGACAGCTGCAGCCGAGGAGGTTCAGGGGAGCCCCTCTTGGTCTCTCTGCAGGGGAGTCCGGTAGTAGCGAGGTCGGACCGCCCTCGATGGGTCAAGAAGCAGGTCAGACCGAGGCTTCGGGGATCCTGCGGAGGAGATGCAGGTGGCGGTAACCGAGAAGGATGCGTCGGAGGAGGGGACGCAGCAAGGTGGGAGTCCCGCATTGGGAGCTCCTTCGAAAAAGATTTTGGGGAGGCTGGCGCTTGGGCTAGCCGAATTATCCGAAGAAGTCCAAGCCAGGGCCTTGATAGAGGAGGCTGGGAAGTTGGGGCCTCTCAGACGGAGGTCGCCCGGGTCGGTCCCTCAGGCGGGGACGGTCAGCCCAGCAGTTCGAGCGCTGGTGTTGAGGAGGCGTTTTCTGCTTTAATGAGGTCGGCCTTGTATCCGGGTGCAGATCCTTCGGCGGACAAGTTTGCAGACTTGGAGCTGGTCAATGCTGCGTTCGGTCAGCAGGGCATGGCGAAAGTGTCCATCTCCTTCCCGACATCGACAATACGACCCTGATGAGGATGACTCGGGCCTATGCCTCGCGGGTAAGTTATTTCTCTTGTGCGGTAGATGTTTCCTGAGTGACCCCATCGTGGGTTTTTATTCATCTTTTGTCTTGCAGAGCGTTTTGCTTTCTCGGGCGATATGCTGGCGTTTGAGTTTGGCGATGGGGGCCAGCATTCAGGCCAGGAGGGACAATGCCGAGCTTCAATCACGACTGAAGGTGTCTGAGAAGTTCGAAGAGCTTATGGATATGAGTGATAGGAGCTTGAAGGGAATAAGGGCGGCACACCAGTCGCCCTGGCCGAGGTGTCCAAGAAAAAGCGTAGGGTGGAGGAGTTGCAGGAACTCCTGGCGAAGAACGACAACGCGTGCTTGGAACTGGCCAGAATCGAATCAAAGCATTCCGCGGAGGTGGCGGCGATGCGGCGGGAACATAGTGAAAGCTTGGGTCGGCTGGGAAGGGAAGCTGCCGACGAAAGAAAGCGCCTGGCCAGAATGCTTGGCGAAGTGGAGGAGAAGCTGAAGCGGCGCGATGGCGAAATCGCTCACTTGAGGGAGGGCGCTAAATGGCACCAAGGGACAATAGCTCGGGTGAGCAACGAGTTATCCCAAGCCCGGGAGGAAATCGGAGCCAAACAGGCGAGGATCAACAATCTGCAGGAGAGAGTCGAGCTGTCGGGGCTGACAGAACAAGAGCCAGGGGTGAGGCTGAGGAGTCGGCCAAGAGGTTGGCCAGACGAGAGGAGGAGGTACGATCTCATTTCCCCCCCCCCCCCCCCCCCCCCCCTTTTTTAGTTTCTTCTACTGGTTTCTTGTGATGCAGACTATTTCGGCTTTCTCAGATGGCGAAGTTGGAGTTGGAGATTCGGGCTCTTCAAGGCGAGCTTGTGTCCAACTGCAATAAGAGCTCAGAATTTGAGATGCGGGCCGGCAAATTTGAGGAGCAAAACATCATTCTGCGGGCTCAAGTCGCGGAGGCTGAGAAGCAGGCTGCTGAGGCTAATATGCAGCTCGCCATACTCAAGGGGAGGCAGGATGCTATCGGCGTTGACGCCTTCCAACTTGGGCTGCAGGAATGCAAAGAGAAGATATCCAGCGAGCATCCAGAATGGGATCTCTCTTTTCTGGACGCTGAAACTCCTGATGACGGTGAGTCCGAAGGAGAAGAAGAGGACGAGTATGTCGACGTCTCCGACACTGATCCTGGTGCTGTCCCGGGTCCCGGCGAGGCCGCAGCTTCTGAGGGACAGTCGCAAACTGCCGCTAAAGGGGCAAAGGTATTAGAGAAGGGCGAGTCTAGTCACACCTCTGTAGATGTGTTGGAGGGTAAAATCATCATTGCATCAATATCCGTGCAAGGTGGCTAAGGCCGACCTCCTTCCTTCGCCCTTCCGGGCTTCCGTAGCTCGACCTTCTGGGCTTCCATAGCTCGGCTCTTCCGAGCTTCCATAGCTCAGCTCTTCCGGGCTTCCGTAGCTCGGCCTTTCTGGGCTTCCATAGCTCAGCTCTTCTGGGCTTCCGTAGCTCGGCTTTTCCGGGCTTCCATAGCTCGGCTCTTCTGGGCTTCCCTAGCTCGGCCCCTTCCGGGCTTCCGTAGCTTGGCCCCTTTCGGGCTTCCGTAGCTCGGCCCCTTCCGGGCTTCCATAGCTCGGCCCTTCCGGGCTTCCTTAGCTCGGCCCTTCCGGGCTTCCATAGCTCGCTTCCCCCTGAGTCACCATGGCCCGGCTACGTCGAATAATCCACAATCCAATACCCACCTCCGCGGAACCTGACGTGGGAGAGCCCAGGCTTACCATAACGATGTCCTAGGCAAGGAATCATGTCGAAACATGGCCTAGAACCTATCATAACTATCCCAGGCCTACTCAGCCAGATCTCAGTCATCAAGAAGCTCTCCTGGCCATTGAGCCCCTAACAAACAGGATATGGATTCCAACGGCCCCACAACGGCTTGATTCTGTCCACCTCCGTATCCTAACAACCTCTGAACCTTCCAGAAGGCGCTCAAGACACAGGTGACAGCCTATAACTACCACACTGGCAGATTCCCTCAGGTACGCACGCGCTCTTGGATGCACACTCATACGTGCGCTCTCACTCTCCTGCCCTCAAGCTGGCAGCTCGTCGGTGCTCTTGCATTCTAGGGCTCCCGATTGGCCGCCCCCGGAGAGGCCTCCCGGAGAGATCCATCTCCCCATTATCTGTTGATCGCTGATTTCTTCTCCACTGACTTGAGCGTCGGAGGGTCTTCCGCGGAGGGCCACCCCCAACGCCTCCCGCGTGAGGACTTCTTGTGCAGGTCCACCCCCCTCTTCCTGGAGATCGACCGCGCCCGAGTCGGAGGACGGATCCCGATGGCAACAGATTGGCGCTAGAGGAAGGGGCCTCAAGTCCCATCAAAACTTGAAAAGAGGAGATAAGGATCTAAATCCGGAGCAGAACCTCTCTAATGGCCAACCGGAGAAAAGCAACCTCGGAAGCTCAAGACCAGGCCGCTTCCCAGAGGCCTGATCCGACGAGCGGTGTAGCGCCGCAACCACCACCAGTCGAAACCCCGTCACCGCCTGCCATTCCGGTGACCCAGGACCAGTTTGCTTCGCTGGTCCAGCAAGTTCAAACTCTGACCCATCTGGTTCGGAGCGCCTCACCGCTCCTCCTGCTCCGTACTTTCATAAGGAAGCGGCGGCTTCTTCTTCGCCGGTGACTTCCTCCTCCAGTCCGCGCAAGTCCGCGGACCCCCCACCGGCCTAGAGGGGACAAGCCGATCCCGCGAGGCGGCCACAATGGAGATCCTCCTAGATCTTGGCGAGCGGTCTCTCTCACCGGTGACCTCCCACTATGATTCGACGCCATCTCTGCGATCTTCTCTCCCAGCTCCTCCCCTGACCGGCAAAGAGGAGATCCATCGCCAGATCCAGGAAATGCGACAAGAACTGGATGCCGCGAAGCAGGCCCATCCGCCCCAGCCCAAGGCGGAGCAGGGCATCCCTTTCTCTAAGAGGATCATGGAGGAAGTGATTCCCTCCCATGTCAAGTTACCGGCCGTCGAACCCTATCACGGCTCTTCTGACCCGGATGACCATCTCAGCAGCTTCCGGTCAATATGATGTTCCACGGAGCATCTGACGCGGTCCTCTGCCGCGCCTTCCCCTCCACCCTCAGAGGATCCGCCCGAACCTGGTTCAATGCTTTGAAGCCAGGTTCTATTGATTCATTCGACGAGCTGAGCCACCTTTTCATTGGCCAGTTCGTCAGCAGTCGCCGCCACCGACGAAGATCCGACTCCCTCTCCGAAGTTAAGCAGAGAGAGGGGGAGTCCTTGAGGAATTACCTTGGCCGTTTCAATAAGGCCATGTTGGAGTGGACCACCTTAATCATGAGGTGGCTATGTCTGCTTTGGCGGGGGGAGTTTCGAAGGAAAGCGACTTCTACCTAGCTATGGAGGTCAGCTACCCCCCGGCCTCTCTGATATGATGGCCCTTGCGGACAAGTATGCGAGGGTCGAAGAATCGCGGAGGGTGCCCGCGCTGAGCAAGCAAAGAAGAAGGAGCCCAAAGTCCCCGACAGGCACCGTCCCGCCGGCAGCCAAGTCCGCCTCACCGCCAGAGAGTCCCTCCGCTGCCGCCAAGGAATCGCTCCCGGAGTCCTCCCAGGCGATTCAACCACTACACTCCGTTGACTGTGCCCCGGGCGCAAATCCTCATGGAAATAGAGCGCCAGCTCCCCGGCCAATACCTCTCCGAGGGAACCCGACCCGAAGAGATCCTACCAAGTACTGCCGCTACCATAGGGAGCATGGCCACGACACTGAAGAATGCTGGCAGCTGAAAAATGAAATCGAGAGACTGATCCAGCGGGGGCGACTGAATCAGTTCAGGAGGGCGCCCGAGCCACAACAACAAGGAGGTGACCGCCAGCCCGAACTTCAACAACCTCCTCCTCCACCGAATCCGCCCGTGATCGGCCGTATTAATATGATTGAAGAGGCCGGCGGATCGAGCCCCAGAGGCGACAGTGATGGATCCATGCCAAAGAAGGCACGGACGGGCGAACTCTCCTTCTCCGATGATGATCTCCTAGGGATACAGCTCCCCCATGATGACGCACTAGTTGTATCCCTTAATTTGAACAACTATGATGTAAGCCGAATCCTAGTTGATAGTGGAAGTTCGGTAAATGTTTGTACCTCGGTGTGTTTGCCAGGATGAAATTACTCATGGAAAACCTTCGAGCCATGGATTCCACCTTGATGGGATTCACAGGCGACGTCATCATCCCGGAAGGGGTCGTCACCCTGACGGTCCGCGCGGAAACCTGGCCCCTTGTGACCATTGTTCAGACAGACTTCCTAGTGACCGACCTCAGATCCCCATACAACGCAATATTCGGCAGGCCCGGCCTGATGTCCCTCAAGGCAGTTGTCTCCATCCCGCATACCTATCCATGAAGTTTCCCACCGAGCGAGGAGTTGGAGTTGTTCGGGAAGTCAGGCCATGGCTCGGCAGTGCTTTGTTACAAGCCTTCAGTCTAGAATGCCAGAGGTTGATGGGCTAGACGCTCGCGAGGACTTCGCCGAACAAAGGGGAGAACCAGAGAGGAATTGGAGGAGGTGCCATTGGACGAAGCTCAGCCCGACCGAACCATCAAAATCGGGTCGCTGCTCAAAGGAGAGCCTCGGCACAGATTGATCGGGTTCCTCCGAAGCAACGCTGACATCTTCGCCTGGTCCGCCTCCGACATGCCAGGGATCAGCCCCGAGGTTCTCGTCCATCATCTCAATGTGGACGAGATGCACAGGCCTGGTTAAGCAGAAGAAGAGCTTCGCCCCAGAGCGACAAAAGGCCATTGAAGAAGAGGTAGACAAACTCATCAGGGCCAATTTCGTCCGAGAGGTAAATTACCCGAGCTGGCTGTCAAATGTCGTCATGGTGAAAAAGTCGAACGGCAAGTGGAGAATCTGCATCGACTTCACCGACCTCAACAAAGCCTGCCCGAAGGACAGCTTCCCCCTCCCTCGGATTGACCAGCTCGTGGACGCCACCTCAGGCCACCAGATGCTGTCATTCATGGACGCCTATTCCGGCTACAATCAGATCCGAATGGCCCCTGAAGATGAAGAAAAGACCGCCTTCATAACCGACCGAGGTACTTACTGTTACCGCGTTATGCCTTTTGGTCTTAAAAATGCAGGGCCACCTACCAGAGGCTGGTCAACAAAGTGTTCAAGGAGCAAATCGGCCGGAACATGGAGGTGTACGTGGACGACATGCTGGTTAAAAGCAAGGAGGCTTCATGACATGTTGAGGACCTCGCGGAGAGCTTCACCACGCTGCGCAAGTATGGGATGAGACTCAACCCGACCAAGTGTGCCTTCGGTGTTAACTCGGGGAAGTTCTCGGCTTCATGGTCTCCCAGCGAGGTATCGAAGCCAACCCCCAGAAGATTCAAGCTCTCCAACAAATGGCGCCCCCGCATCTGTCAAAGAGGTCCAGCGCCTAACCGGGAGGATAGCGGCCCTAAACCGCTTTGTGGCACGGTCGGCCGAGAGATGCCTCCCCTTCTTCAAAACTCTCCGATCGGCCAAAAACTTCCAGTGGACTCCCGAATGCCAAAGGTCATTTCAAGATCTCAAGAAGTACCTCGGCTCGCCCCGCTTCTCAGCAGTCCAACCCCAGGAGAGACCCTATTCTTGTACCTGGCTGTTTCGGAAGGTGCAGTCTGCTCGGTGCTGATCAAGGAAGAAGGCAAAGTCCAAAAGCCGATCTACTATGTGAGCAGGCTGCTCCGCGATGCGGAGACAAGGTACAGCAGAATTGAAAAGATGGTGCTGGCCTTAATCACCTCAGTTCGAAAGCTGCGGCCGTACTTTCCAAGCACATTCCGTGACGGTCCTGACTGACCAACCCATCAAGGCGGTAGTCCACCGTCCCGAGACATCGGGGAGAATGACCAAATGGGCCGTCGAGCTAAGCGAGCATGACATACATTTTCAGCCTCGTCCGGCCATCAAAGCCCAAGTACTGGCCGACTTCCTCCTCGAGTGTACCATCCCGGAGGACGGCTCTACCCCAGACTCCCTTGAAGAGCCAAAGTCTGGAGCCCGGTGGCTCCTCCATGTCGACGGGTCATCCAATGCCCATCACTCCGGTGCGGGTCTAGTTCTTACCAGTCCAGAGGGGATGACCTTCGAATATGGCATCCGATTCTCCTTCCCGGCTCCAACAACGAAGCCGAGTACGAAGCCCTGTTAGCCGGTCTCCGAATCGCCCGCAACTGAAGGTGGAGAAGCTCAGTGCCTTCACCGACTCTCAGCTGGTAGCCGGCCATGTTCGGGGAGAGTTTGAAGCCCGGGAGCCGAACATGATTCGGTATCTCCAGGAGGTGCGTAACCTGCTTCCCCATTTTTGAATTTGAAATTATTCAGATTCCCAGATCCGAGAACGCCCGTGCCGACCTACTCTCCCGATTGGCGACCGCGGAGTCAATGGATGCCGAGCAAAGTTCCACCTGGAGACTCTGGAAAAGCCCAGCATCGCGGAAGCCGACCGAGTAATGCAAGTTGAGGCCGAACCATCCTGGTTCGACCCTATCCTCAAATATCTCAAAGAAGGGTCGCTTCCGTCCGACCGAAGAGAGGCTAGAAAGCTGAAGCTGCAGGCCATTCATTACGTGTTGATCGACAACCAGCTTTACAAACGGTCTTTTTCCATGCCGCTGCTTAGATGCCTTCGCCCATCCGAAGCAGACTATGCTCTACGCGAGGTACATGAAGGGATTTGCGGCAACCATCTGGGAAGCCGGTCCCTATGCCACAAAGTGCTGCGACAAGGCTACTATTGGCCGACCATGCAAAAAGACGCGGACGATCTAGTCCGAGCCTGCGACCCCTGCCAGAGGCATTCAAGCATCCAAAGGCTCCCTTCCGCCGAGCTAGTTTCTATATCCTCTGCTTGGCCCTTTGCCAAATGGGGGATGGACATCCTCGGCCCATTCCCGCTTGCCACGGGGCAGCGGAAATTCCTATTTGTCGCCATCGACTACTTCACCAAATGGGTCGAAGCGGAAGCAGTTGCACAAATTACCGAAGCACGGGCCAGAGATTTTGTTTGGAGGTCCATCATCTGCCGATTTGGCCTCCCCACACCATAATCACCGATAACGGCAAGCAGTTTGACAACTCCAAATTTCGCCAGTTCTGTGAGGAGCACGGAATCCGTCACCACCTTACTTCGGTCGGGCACCCACAAGCCAACGGAGCGGCCGAAGTGACCAACAGAACCCTCCTCCAGGGAATCAAAGCTCGCCTCTCCAGAGCCCAAGGCAGGTGGGCGGATGAGCTACATCATGTCTTATGGGCCTACCGCACCACCCCAAGAATCCCGACAGGCGAAACCCCATTCCGAATGGCTTTTGGCACAGAGGCCGTTATCCCTGTGGAAGTCGGCCTCCCATCATTGCGGGTGGAAAGCTACTCAGAGGAAGCTAGCAACGAACAGCTCCGCACCAACCTCGACTTGGTAGAGGAAATCAGAGAGAAGGCCCGGATCAGAGTGGCTGCTTATCAACAAAGGGTGGCCCGTTACCATGCTTCCAGAGTCAAAGGGAAGGCCTTCCTACCCGGCGACCTTGTCCTCCGAAAGGCCTCTGTTTCCAAACCGCTGGAACAAGGAAAGCTGGCGCCAAACTGGAGGGCCCGTACCAAGTAGCGGAGATTATTGGACCGGGAACCTACAAGCTACAGGATCTGGATGGGAAATCCATTCCCCGGATGTGGAATTCGGACAATCTCCGTAAATATTATCAATAGGGTACGTCCTCTCCAAATTTATTTTCATATGCCTCATTGTATCTTCCTATTGGCACATTTTCCTCAATGCAAATCATTATGCACTACATCACCAAAATTGCAAAAAGAAATAGATGCTGCTTACCAATCCTCGGCACGACCGAGCTCCTTGTCTGGACAGGAATTCTCCGAACCTTGGCAGGGCCAAGTAAAATATTCTCCGAACCTCGGCTGGGCCGAGCAACAAATTCTCGAACCTTGGCAGGGCCAAGTAAAATATTCTCCGAACCTCGGCTGGGCCGAGCAACAAATTCTCCGAACCTTGGCAGGGCCAAGTAAAATATTCTCCGAACCTCGGCTGGGCCGAGCAACAAATTCTCCGAACCTTGGCAGGGCCAAGTAAAATATTCTCCGAACCTCGGCTGGGCCGAGCAACAAATTCTCCGAACCTTGGCAGGGCCAAGTAAAATATTCTCCGAACCTCGGCTGGGCCGAGCAACAAATTCTCCGAACCTTGGCAGGGCCAAGTAAAATATTCTCCGAACCTCGGCTGGCCGAGCAACAAATTCTCCGAACCTTGGCAGGGCCAAGTAAAATATCCTCCGAACCTCGGCTGGGCCGAGCAACAAATTCTCGAACCTTGGCAGGGCCAAGTAAAATATTCTCCGAACCTCGGCTGGGCCGAGAAACAAATTCTCCGAACCTTGGCAGGGCCAAGTAAAATATTCTCCGAACCTCGGCTGGGCCGAGCAACAAATTCTCCGAACCTTGGCAGGGCCAAGTAAAATATTCTCTGAACCTCGGCTGGGCCGAGCAACAAATTCTCCAAACCTTGGCAGGGCCAAGTAAAATATTCTCCGAACCTCGGCTGGCCGAGCAACAAATTCTCTGAACCTTGGCAGGGCCAAGTAAAATATTCTCCGAACCTCGGCTGGGCCGAGCAACAAATTCTCCGAACCTTGGCAGGGCCAAGTAAAATATCCTCCGAACCTCTGGGCCGAGCAACAAATTCTCCGAACCTTGGCAGGCCCAAGTAAAATATTCTCCGAACCTCGGCTGGGCCGAGCGATAAATTCTCCGAACATTGGCCGGGCCAAGTAAAACGTTCTCCGAACCTCAGCAAGGCTGAGTAAAAATTTTTTCAGGTTAAAACGCCGACTGAAAGCCAAGGTGCGTAGGCCCCGATTAAGGCCGAGGGACTCCCAAATTGCCTCCGAAATTTCCGCCGATTTAAAACGAAGCACACTGAGCAAAAAACCGTTGACACACAAAAGGAAGGGCCCATTAAGCCCCGCGTAATCGGCCAAAAGCCCCGAGCAGAGCCAGGGGATTCCCCTCTGCACCTGAAAATCTTTGGGTAACGCCCCTATAACCCGTCGATCAAAGCGTCTATATCAACGCATAAACCAACGGGGCCACACCCTAACTGTTACGAGGATAGCATGATCAAGGCCAAAACTCTTAAAGAAGAGGATTACTCAAAATAAATCCATTTTTCATTCATCAAGAAAAAGGGATTACAAAATGATAGAAAAAACATAAAAGAAAGCAAAAAGAGGCCCTGGATCATGGATCGGAGTCGCTCCCCGATGCCAGCAGATCCTCCAGGCGCTCGGTGAGATCAGCCACCTGCTGGCGAAGCGATTCGACCTCCTCCCTCTGCCGGTCTATCACCCGGCGCAGGGCCTCCGCCTCCTTGGTCATCACATCCATGTACTCCTCTACGACCCTCACAAGCTGCTGATTACTCGCGAGGGCCGACGCCAGGCCCAGTCCGTCGACAGTGACGGAGGTACGCCTCCCCTCCGAGTGAAGCAGGCGTTGAGTGAGGTGCGCAGCTCACTAGATGATCGTCCTGAAAGGCCATTGTTTCAGAACTTAAACCGAGGGATGGCTGAGACCGATACCCCTCGGTCATATTTATACTCGCTGGACAGGTGTCTCAATCGGTCGCACCATAGCCGCCGACCCATAAGAGCTTGCCACGTATCGTCATTTCAATGCCTGCAGAATCCAAAGTGTCGCTCCCCATCCCGAGCGAGATCGGTAAGCGCGCAGACTGTTTGGGAATTCCCCAAGCAAGACATTTTCCGATCTGCCGGCCCTCACAATGAATGCTCTCAGCGCTTCCTCGAGCCTCCTACAACTGGCCTCTTTTTCGGGAAACGCAGAGGGAAGAAGTCCAGCATCCGGCCAATGACCTGTCCCTTCGGAAAGAGTAGCGTCACCAATCAAAAGCATGACAATATACTGCTCGTACCGACCTGGCGCCCATCACCAGCGCCGCATAAAGCTGACCCTCCATGGCTCCCTCCGAATGAAGAGATTCAGAAGGTGGCACGGCCCGTGGATGCTGATTCTGAGGACTCGGACGAACCAGCCCGCTCTCCTAGGAGGGGTGCTGGATCGCAGGCCGCCACCCGACCGAGAGGCTCAGGGACCATCAGACCCCGGTTGCTCCCATATTCTCGTCCTGTGGCAAGGATTCCCCTCAGAGAAGGGATGGAAATCCAGGCCAGCGAAAGAGGGAGAGTCTGTGCGTGCTACGGGGGTGTCGATACACTTCCTACCGTAAGCCCCCCGTAATAGGCCACAAAGGTCACACTGGAAGAGTTAGTGTGCGCTCTCCGTGTGACCTCTGCGCCCTCTTTGTGCGCTCTCCATATGATCTCCGGGACTCATCCCTAAGGGTGAGCCATTCTTCAACAGCCCCTTTGTCGCCCCAGCTATCCGGTGGCAGGGAGCTTATAAGAGGAAAGCTCGGTCCTCCCACTCACAATAGCAGAGAAATAAGCATGGTGGAAGCTCTAACGGGAAAGAAACTTTGGGGATGACCAAAACCGACCTTCATTTTCCCATTTTTATAGGCAGAAATGAGCCGGAAAAGCTACCCAAGCAGGAAAGCCCTGAGATTCAAACATCTGGCTCATGCCACCACGTGGCCCCTCAGGAAAAATGCGGCGCCCTACTGCGCGCCAAGCCCACCGCTTGAGTTGTGATGTACACGGAGATCTTCTCCTGATCCCGGATCACGGTCATTAAATGCAGGAGATCGTCCACTAGCACTTCGAAAACTGGCAGGTTCAGGAGATCGTCCTTCGAAAATAACGTCCTCCAATGGTAAGCGGCTGCGTACGCAGCACGATGAAACAACCTGCATGGAAAAAGCATCTTCCGGAAAGCCTCAGAGCAGCTTTATGTTCCCCACAGTGCCGTATCATCAGTTTCGGTGAAAAAAAACCGATTTGCCAGCAGAACGGCAGAGCGCTGGTGGAATAACCAAAAGCGTGAAGACCT